>JAMKYM010000699.1:0-600000 GCA_026541065.1 Canavalia ensiformis | reverse complement strand
AAATCAGAAAATGAAAACCAAAATAATAATTTGAATTATAAAAATTAAAAAATATAAAATATAAAATCAGAAAATCAAAAATAAATGAAAGGGGAAAAGGCGGGAATTTTAAATGAAAAGGGGATAAAAAGGAAAAAGGGCGTGCATGAGAGGGGATGGAAAAATTGGTCTGAAAATCAAAGAAAGGAGGGAGTAACTCTT
Source organism: Canavalia ensiformis (assembly GCA_026541065.1). Lineage (NCBI taxonomy): Eukaryota > Viridiplantae > Streptophyta > Magnoliopsida > Fabales > Fabaceae > Canavalia > Canavalia ensiformis. Next base: position 599,799 of record JAMKYM010000699.1, on the reverse strand, counting down.
CGCTGGAGAATTTCCAGCATCTAGGTAAAGAGCTCTGGAGCGGGAAAAGAGTTCGATAGCTGAATTCAAATTCTTCTTCTTCAGGAGGATACGAATCATAGAGACTCCTCCCAAAGGTTTCTAGGTATGAGCATAAAACTCCTTTTGTTGTTCGATCTAGGACTCAAATGAGATGGAATTGAGGTCGACTCTAATTGCCTTGGCTTACACATTTTGTCACTGATTACAACATAGAATTCTTTGCTCTTGCAAAACAGATTTAAGAATATCAATTTGTTCCAATGTGGAATTGTTCATCCATAAAACTTCCATTAAAATTTCATGACTGAGAGGTAGTATTGCATGTAATAGGAGTGCAGGCGATATTGCACGGGGCCTCCATTAATTAGATTAGAAAGTTACAGAAGAACTTTGCACTTGCCAATGGTCTGGGTAACCAATACAGGTTTCTCCTCAATGATTTGAAAATCACCCTATCTGACAACATATATATGCTTAGGGAAACGAATCCTAAAATGAATCTTATCAAGTGAATTTTGGTTTTCCTTAATCGAGTCTTCTGTTAAACTTAGCTTACCACTTGATTCTTCAAAAAGCTAAGTGTAGATGCCGCATGATTCCTGGTCAAGTTATAATGTGTCGATTAGTTCTCGCTGGGATGAGTTGTCTACTAAGATAGAACCTGAATAATGAAGTGTATTAGCCCTCATTCAAGCCTCAAGTCAATATTAGCACTATCATTGTATTCCTCATAACCTTACAGATTTCTCCCAATTATGGAAAGCCGTAGTTTTAATGAAAGCATAGAGTCTGTGCATAGGCAATGGGGTTTGTGAGTAGCCATAATATCTAGAAATAATGAAGTGCTTAAACGCTTACATGCTAGGCAAATAAGAGAATATAGGTTTGGATCATAAGGCTACTATATCCAAGACACCTGGTCTGTGTCCTTGTAAAAACCGTTTGACAAATATGGTTTGGCATAACGCAAGGTTCAGATCCAGTACACCTTGGACATTATGGAATGAGATGTTTTACAGCTTGTTGGCACTCTGTTCGTTTTCCCCCCAGATTGTTAATTAAGTTAACCTTACGAAACCAATTCTTTCAACATACTATTAATCCTCAACAACAATTTGAAGTTTCTGAATACTCTGAAGGTTCTGATTTGTGAGATAGGATATGGATGTCATCTGAATCTAGAAAAAGCACTTCAGACATTTACAATGATGAGCACGTTCACATAATAACTAAAAACCCTACCTAAGGGCCATCAGTGAATCTGAAGATTCCAGGGGCGTTTACTAGTGTAGGGTCCCGAAAAGGCCTTTGTGCATATGTTGTGGTATTCCTGCCCCCAACCTTGCCTCCCATATGGCCACTATTGGCTCAGTCAATCAGTTGATTTTAGGATGGAAAGAAATCACCTAGATCTCCTAAGAAGAAGTGGAACCAACGAATATCCGAGAGCCTACCAAGTTTTGTTTCTAAGCTAAACTTGGGAGTATAGGTAAGTCAATACAGGTTTAGAGTGAGCTGATGTACCAGGTTAACCATTCCAGTAGGCTTGTCCTCTCAATGCACACCCAAAGTCTGAGTTGCTCACAGATCATGGCATAGCAGAGTCGTTGGCAATAAAGACCTTGAGCGCCTGGTGAAAAAAGGGTTAACCAAGACGAGGTTTCTTCACTAGGTGGCCAACCGAGCTTCAATTCCCTGCGAGTTTCAAGTCATAAGGGCAGGTCCCTCGATTTGAGATGAATGCATGTGTGCACCCCCTATTGGCCTGGGAGCAGTGCACTAGTTCAAGATAGGGAAGTCTCTGCTGCGCGCTCTTGAACATTAGAAAGATATACAGTGATTGGGAAAGTCTCATGTTCATTAGTTGATAACAAAGGAAACTTAAGGATAGAAGGAGCTTTTATAGGGTCAATAAACAGTGCATTACATGGTCATGAAGTTTCCTTTCAAAAGGCTTCCGTTTTCCATGCAGCACACATGCAGCTCATTCATCTACCAAGGTGTGTCAAATATAATCAGAGGCGTTGAAAAATCAAATCAGAAGCCCATTTTAAATGGTAAGTGAGGCGCTCCACAGCTTCCCAACCCCGCCTTAGAATCCTCCTGGTGGCTTTTTCCCTTGTAAATGGCGATTAAATTTTGGCTTGTTACATGAGCACAACATTTCAGGATTATAATCAACATTGATCTTGGCTAAGTGGTTAGAGTCATGGCCCCCAATCCCGATGGTCCCCTCTTCAAATCCTAGGGGGAGACATTTTTGAACCACTTCCCATTATTCAAGCCACAATTACAGTTTAGCCCTCCCAAATCCTTTAAACTGCAATCTAGCCCCAAAACTCCTTAAAATTACAATTAGGTCCCCCAATTTCCAGAATTTGCAAGTAGGACCCCAAACTTTTTCGAACTTTTCATATTTGCATTTTGACCCCTAAACTTCCCGAAAACCCGCTTAAGCCCTCGCGCCTCCAATAGTTATAAATCAAGAAAGCAATTAAATAAAAACGCATTTTGCATTCCTTAATCTCACACAACGGGCCCTAAAAACGAACTGGTAGCTTTTTCTGTTGTTCGTTGTTTACAGGTCCGTATGGGTCCAAGTGCAGTCGTAGTTGTCTTGGGCCCTGTGCATATATGGATTGGGATTGCCTTTCCCTTTTTTCAATTAAATAAAAACCTTATTTTGCATTCCTTAATCTCATGCAACAGGCCGTAAAAGCGAACTAGTAGCTTTTTCTGTTGTTCATTGTTTACAGGTCCGTATGGGTCCAAGTGCAGCCGTAGTTGTCTTGGGCCTTGTGCATATGTGGATTGGGATTGCCTTCCCCTTTTTCAATTAAATAAAAACCTCATTTTGCATTCCTTAATCTCACGCAACGGGCCCTAAAAACGAACTGGTAGCTTTTTCTGCTGTTCGTTGTTTAGAGGTTCGTATGGGACCAAGTACAGCCGTAGTTGTCTTGGGCCCTGTGCATAGGTGGATTGGGATTGTACCCTCAAAATATTCTCAAAAAGACAACAATGCATTCACTTCTCAATTTAAATTCTGTTCGAAGGTCAAGCCTTCAAATCAAACCAGAACTACGTAAGCCTTGAGTTTTCCATTGCATCGGGGAATAAGTAGGAGCAGGATCAAGTCCTGTCAAGCTAACCTCCATCAATCTATTTATTTTCACTCTAATTAAGGAATCAAACATTTTTCAAAAAACACACACTCGGTCTAAGGGTACCGTTCTTAGGAACGGGCGAGTGGGGTGCCTAACACCTTACCTACTTATAACCGACTCCTGAACCTAAATCTCATCCTCGAGTTAGGGTTTTTCCAAGTATTTTCCCTTAAATAAAAATTTGGTGGCGACTCCACTTAATTAAAATAATTCTATTTCAAATTTTAGCGAGTTTGTCGTCTCGTCGGAATTACGATTGCGACATATAAAGACCCATGCAATTATTCATTATGAAAATATAAAATCATTCTTAAAGAAACATAAGGTTCAAATAATTACATCACAAGGTTTACTAAAGTCCTATAATTTGAGGGTTAGTCATGCATAACAAAAGATAAGAAATGAAAATAAAACATCCTAACTAAATCCATAATCCTAGTCCTAAAATAAGAAATAAAAAACTATAGTACCAATAATGCTTGCAAGAGACTTTATAAATTGCAATATGCAGGAATTTCTTTCACCAAGATCCTACAGGAGGATATTGAAAGAAGAAATAATAATGGAGGAATGGACGTGGAAAGAGGTGTGAGGCCTACGATCTTGTGTGATGTGTAGGTAGGAGGTGTATGAGAGGTGGTTGAAGGTGTGTTAGGAGGTGTTCAAGCGTTATAAGGTGTCTTTCTCTTAAGACATAACCTCCTATTTATAAATGTGGATTAGAACCGACTCTATTGTGAATCGAGTTGACCTAAGTTGCCTCCTCATCCTCACAACTGCTTTAGGTCACCTGTAGTATTGTCAGGGATGACTGGGATCCCTTTCTATGTCATTAAGGTTAACTTGGATAATTTTTTGCACCTCTTGGGGTTAGTATAACTATACTCAAGTTTGCACGGTTGTGCTCCTTCATTCGCCACAACCGTGCTCAAGTCTGCACGATCATGTCGAGAATCCTGACCTGTTGTGAGGACATGTTCAAGCTAGCACAATTGTCCTGACTTCCTCCAAAAGAAAATTTTATCCTTTTTTCTACTTCTTTATCTTTTTATGCCATTTTTTTCTCTATTTTTGATCCAAATCTATCTATTTTTTAATTTTTTATTTGTATGATCATTTTTATAAAATTAAATAAAATTATGATAAAATAATTATTTATTATATAATAATTATAATTAATTTTTTATAAATAAATTAACAAAATTGTAATTTATCAATAAGTTCAAAACCAAAGAAAATTCAAGGTTTTCTATCATATCTAACTTTAAACCTTATGAAACGTGGTGTTAGCATCCCTACCTCTTCCCTCCAAAATATGACAAAGATTTTCACCACATATTTATTCAATTTGTTCATAATATATGGATCAAGATCTTGGCTTGATCACAGTCTTTATTTCACTTTTGAATTGACACAATCACAAAGATGTATAAATTTTTTAAATAGATATTACAAGGCATAAGGAAAAAAATCAACAATTCTACTCATCTAAGTATGCAATTGTATGGAACATTTGATTAAGTAAAAATGAAATCTTCTTTAAACCCAAAATCTAAGATCAAAGGAACATCATAGATCAAATTAAAATATCATCTTGTACATGGCTCAAGCTTAATTGTAATAAACTACTATTCTTCACATTTTCTTAATGGTGCATCATGCATTAATCCTTTGACATGGATGTAAAATCGTTTATGGAAAAGGGTTTGAATATTCTTTATACTTACCACATTCTATACTTAATTAAATTTATTTTCCTATAAAAAGTAATGTAACTTTCTTATACATAATTAAACAAAATTAAATAAATAGAGATAAATTAAAAATAAAATCCATATGAGTTTTATGATGATGATAAGCATGATTTTATTTTTCTTAAAGTGGATGAATTATACATTCCATATCAAAATCATAAAGTTTATCTTCTTTCCATCCTATTAGACATAAAAATATATCTTTATAATAAAACCAAAAATTTTAAATTTTAAATTTAATCAATAAAATATCACTAAGCATGTAGATTAATTAACATAGAATTAATTCATCTTAATTAGATAAATATTTTGGTTTTGAATATAAAATTTTGTTAACAAGACAAAGTTTTGTTATTTAGATTAATTAATTAGTTTTATGTAACTTAAGTAGGATTGTCTTTTATAAAAAAAATATTTATGATCTAAGAAAAAGTAAAAAAAAAAAAATTTGCTCAAATAGTTAAAAATAAAGTACCACAAAGCTCTATTTAGTTTGAATATGATTGTTTTAAGCCGCATCTCTCTACCTCGCTAGAAACTTGTTCAATGAACTAGAAAGATTGCTGCTTCTCTCATTTCTCAGGTAAATACAATTCTCTTCAATGCTATGTCATTTCTCGGGACCCATACTTAAACAAGTCACGATTGGGACATATACATACGGTACTTCATACCTGGATACGTTAGATATGCACTTTTTTTAGATTCTTTTTTAAAAAAAAAATTGAACCGTTAGATCATAGTACATATAAACGAAGGTATGTTAATGTAGATATAAGGTATGTTAATGTATGTATGTTTTTTTATATTTTTGGTACTTGAAGTTCAGAGTACTGTAGCTCAGTCATTACTCTAGAGTGTGCAGCTTAAATTCGACTATGAACAAAGATAAAGGCCGGTAAATCATACTTCTAGATGACTCCAATAATTACCCAATATTATGTGGAATACTGTTGGTGTAAAACCGTATGAAGGCAAGTGCACCTTATCATTTTACAGAGTAAAGAGTGAGTGAGAGTATCGTCTCCACAGGGATTTGGTTCAAGTATTGAATTCTTACTTGTCCACTAATTGAACTCAAGTATGGGAGTGCGTAGACAACGCGATCCTGCACGTAGGCAACGCAAGCAGAAAATAACAAGAATTTTTGGGTTCTATCACTAGGCTGGAATTTTGTTCCAGTATGTTTAAAACTAATCAGAATAGATTCTGGGCTGTCAAATACTCAATAATTGATACAAATGGGTAAGAAATCAATCTATGGAAGGTGTTAGGGTTGGATTTTACCAAAACTTCCCCTATATAACAGTGGATCATTAAGTGCATTTAAGATGAATTGTAGTTGAAGATCAAATTCGCAAATATTGATTGAAGGTCAATCCCTTGACTCATCAAGTCTTCACTCAAATTAGGAATTCTAATACCTTAGTAATTCCTAATTTGAAGTGAGCCTTACGTTCAAAAATTCAAAAGATCTCACAATCGCGAACCTCTATCCCTAGAGCCTTCACAATTATGTTATTCAATCTCAGTTCCAATTCTAAAACCAATTTCCCAATTGTGAAGAAGAATTTTGATTCAATCTATAAGTGGCCAAGTCATAGAAGCTTTAAGCAAAGAGATGAATAATCAAATTTAAGGAAAAACAATTTTGAATACACATAACGTATCCGGGTTACATAGGTTCAGTCATGGATTCCTCCTTCCCTAGCAAAAATCTAGTTACACATGTTGATAAAGGAAGAAAACAGGAGAGAGAATGAAAGTAAAAAACATGTAGACAAGTTGTAGATGCCCTTTGTCCTCAACCCTAGGGTTCGCCCAGAACAGAACCAGCGTCTAGGGGGATGGCGGCTCTATTCCCTAAGTCTGTGTTCTGCAGATAGATCAGTTGATAAAGTGATTGATGCCCTGTTTTCATTCTGTTCTGGGCTTTTTATAGATTCTGTTCTGTAGCGTGGCGTGTCCAACGCGGCACAGCTACGTTGCCAACACAATGCGAATAATAGACATCTTCTTTTCTTTCAATTCTTCATGTGCTCCACATAAGTCTGGTTGCGTTGCCAACGCAGGACCCTGTAATATTTTGCAGAAATTAAAACACATAAGATTTATGAGAATTTATTACCTAAAATGCTTTAAAACTGTATTTTCCATATTGTGCATGGGTCATTCAATTTTATGTCATTTTCTTATGTTTTAATGGTGTTTTATGCTTTAATTACCTGAAATTACATTGAATTATGTTCTAAATAAGTGTCTTATTGATCACTTATCAAATACCCACATAAAAAAGGAAAATTTTGATATTTTATTTTTAAATTATTAATTTGTTTCCATCATTTATATTAGAATATTGTACATTTTGATTCCTATTCCCTTTTCACAGACAATTTTCTCTCTTTTTGACTCTTTTAGGTCATGCTAGCTAGACTCAATCTTTTTAAAAATATTTTTTAAAGTTATTTCTTGACTTGTTTTCTCAACGTTTCCACGAGTCCTATTGTTTATCTTTTTGTTTCTACGTACATGTTGAATACAAAAATAAAATAATTGATATTGTGGTTAATTCGTATATATTATATGAAGGCTCTAGTATGAGTTATGAGCCATTTTGGCAGAAATTTAGCTACCACAGTTTATATGGCAATTTGGATGAATTATTTCTGTGGATAAAATAGAAAAGAGGAAGTAAAGAATTAGAAAGCATGAAAATAGAAAAATAAAAATTAGAATAAAAATAAAATAAAAAATAAGTTGTTTGGATAAAGTGAAAAGAAATATTAATAATATAATTTTTTATTTATATAAATTTTTTTAAAAAATAAATTTTAACTTTAAAAAAATATAATTTTGTTATTATATTTTTTATTCAAATAGTATTTATTTTTATAATTTTAAAAAAATTATTTAAAAATTTAAAAAAATAAAATAAAAAAAAATTAACCTCTTTCATTTTATTTTTCTTTTGAGTTGAAAAATAATTTTTGCAGATTCCACAAATTTTTTTATATAAAAGAAATACAAACAAATAGAGATAAAAAATTAAAATCTATTCAAATTTTGAAAATAATTTTTTTCCTCTAAATTTCCTCCTAACAAACAAAACATCAAAATTATAAAAACTAAGAAATATTATCTATAAGGAGTTATAGCAATTTTATAACACAAATTTCTTTTATCTATTCTTATATTATAAATTTAAAATATTACTTTTATAAAAGAAGGATTTTAATAGATATTTTCTTCCATATTAAATTGCATGTTTTTTCTCAAGTATTTAATTTTATTTTTTATTTATAATTTTTATTTCATTTAAATTAATTTCACTTTAAAATTAAGTTAATTCAAATTTAAATTTTAAATATTAATACAATATATTAGATAAAATGAAATTCTTCTTATAGATAAACTAAATTTGGAAATTATTATAATCTTAATTAATTCTATCTTAATTTTAATTATAAAATTTTGATATATCATATCAATAAAATGTAATATATTTTAATTTAAATAATTTATTTTCATAATTTTTATTCATTTTAAAAAATAATTATATTGTTTTAAATTTATTTTATGTATTAAAATAAAGTATTTATTAATAATAATAAAATATCATAGTATCCGAGATTTTATTTATTTTCATTTACAATTTCTGGTTAAATTTAAAACTACCCATACAAAAGCTTGCTAGTTGTTCTCCTATATTTCTCTTCCATTCTAACAATATGGTCCTTCTTTTCTTCAGTATATTACAGTGTTATATATCCTGCTTTCATACCATCAAACCAAGAGAAAATGGATATGCCTATTATCATGGGCCAAAGATTTCTCTGGTCATTTTAAGGATGTTATCTATAAAAAATTATATGCTTCGAACTCGAGTAGAGACAATTGAAAATTATATGCATCCAACTCAAAGGAAAGAAACAAAATTGAAGAATCATTATTAATTAAATTCTTCTCTCTATATTTATACCTTTGTATCGTACAAAGTTAAACAATCAAGGTCTCATTTTCACACAAGGGAGTGTCTTCTGCCTTCAAACATTCAACATTATTTTTAGCCCCCGGCAGCACCTTTCCTCATATACAAACTCTCGCCTTTGGTTTTTGTCTTCAATTCCTCTGCCAGCAGCACAAGGAACAAGGATTTTGTCTAAGGATATGAAATTGGGCAGGTAAATCAATCTTTGAATTTAGTTATATATCAGATCTATTCCTTGTTATTGTCACTTTTGTATTTTCTTCAATCCCATTGCTCTTTTGATCTTTCCCTCTTGGATCTCCCAAACTTTTTTTTTTTTTCAAAACCCAGTTGACAAAACCTCGCTAATTTATATTTTTTTAATCTAGATATTTGTTTTCTCTTCCCCTTCAAGTTAAACTATATGACCCAATTTTTGTCCCAAAAAGATGACCTATTTTTTTTTTTTTTAAAAAAGGGGGGATTAAAAAGTTTTCAGGGTTGATAATCTATCTATATGAAAATCCTGCGGAAAGTGTGATGGTAAAAGGGAAACAAATTTTATTAGAGTGGTTTGATTTTATTATTGCAACAAAAAAATGTAAAAAAAATAAGGAAGGAAAGGAAAAAAGAGTGTGTAGCGTAAAATAATGAATTGTACAAAAAAGAAAGCATAAAATAATAGATTTGGCCATCTAGCACACATTAACTGATCACACTTCTCTTTTCTTTATAACATTTATTGTTATTAGTTTACAATATAGTGATAACAAACATGGTGAATGCGTCACAGAAATTAATGGTGGTGTGAGAGAGAGAAAGAGAGAGAGAAAGAAAGAAGAGGAGGAAGCTAGAGGCGAGAAAGAAAGTGACCATGGCATCCTCAAATTCACCATGTGCAGCATGCAAGTTCTTGCGCCGCAAATGCCAACCCGAGTGTGCATTTGCACCATACTTTCCACCTGACCAACCTCAAAAGTTTGCAAATGTTCATAGAATTTTCGGAGCAAGTAATGTCACAAAGCTTCTCAATGATTTGCACCCTCACCAACGTGAAGATGCTGTGAATTCCCTTGCTTATGAAGCTGAAATGAGGCTCCGTGACCCTGTTTATGGTTGTGTAGGAGTCATATCTCTCCTTCAACACCAACTTCGCCAACTCCAAATGGATCTTTATTGTGCCAAATCAGAACTTTCTAGGTACCAAAATTTGAGCATCACCACCAACCATAACCTCATAGCTTCTGAATCTGCAGCCACAACCTACCATCATCACCATCAAAATACAAGTGGTGGTAATCTCGGTCGTGACCACAATCATTATCACCATCATCACCATCACCATCAATTCTTTCCAAGGGACCAATATCAACAACAAGTGGTTAGAAGCTTTGATGCGGGGAACAACTATGATGCAAGTCTCTTGGCCATGAATATATCTGCTAGCTTAGGGCAACTCAACCACCTTCAACAACACAGTGCAGCCGGCGGCGGCGATGACCGCCGTACCGCCAACCGCTCCTAGGGTTTCATGGGTTGATGACATATTTAATGCAATAGGTAATTAATTAAACTTCTCTCTTCCTCTATTTCAGGTATAATGGTTCATTTAATTTTGGTTTGTTATCATCGTCATCAAATCACTGAAATCCACATAAATGCATATTTTGTCACTCACAATGTTGTATAAATTTGGACTCATAACGTTGCTAGATTCTTCAATTCTATACATATAGTGTAACCAATTTCTCATGTGCTTCCCTATGTTAATTTGGAAAATATACTCTATAATGTGTTCTCTAATTCTGGAAATGTATTAATTTCCGTTAAGCTAGTGTGTATGCTTAGTACGAATTTGTTTTTAAAATATTTTATACATATAAAAGAGAGAATATCCGGTAATGAAAGAACGTAATGAGCTAATCATGAAATATGTCTTAGATCAAACTAATATCAAATGCTCTTAATTGTTTATATATAATTTTATGATTAAGATTGTTTTCTTATCCTCTCAGACCCTAACTGGATATGATTAGATATGCACCCTCTATATATTTTCAAGAGTTTTATTATGATATATATAATGCTCTAATTCTATTTTAAGGAGTTCTAACAATAGTAGCTGGAGAAAAGAATCGAACCTGCAATCTTCAATTTTGATGAACACTGATCAAGATTAATATATATACCGTCAAAGCTCGAGTCTCTTCTTGTTGTAGTTTGTTCTTGAGCATTTCAAAGAAAAAAAAAATTGCTTCGATCGAATCGCATTTTGGTAATTTTTTCATATCATTACAAAATATCTAGACTGAAATATAACGTTAATATAAAGTAGCTGGCAAATATTATTAATGGGCTTTTACTGGTTTTACCCTGGGGAAGGGAAAAAACAAGATGGTGGATTCCTCCATGAAAAGATTATCATGATTAATTAACAAACAGTTTATTCTCTTATTTTAGTCGGTAAATATAGTAATGTTTTGGTCAAATTTACGAATATTTGTGGTCAAATAGCTTGACATGGAGTTAGCACAACACAATAATACTTGTTTATTATTCTCCTTATGTTATTTTTTAATTACGGATTGTTTGGTATAACTTACAAAGAGTTTATTAAAATCAGTTATCATTTCATAAGTTTGTTAATTTATTTTAATAATTTTTTGGTATAATTTAATGAATAAGTATTTCTTCATTTTTTAATAAATTTTATATTTTATTAATGAATATTCATAAGTAATATAATTTTTAATCATACGATAATTTATAATTAAATAGTAGTATAAATTCTTTTTTTTATATCATCAATATATTTTATTAAATTTTATAATTAAATTTATAAAGTAAGCTCTGGAATAAAATAAAACTATTTACTGAAAGAAAACCCATCTTGCATCTATATGTTTCCTTGTGTGATACTTCAAATTTTCCAATACGCATTACACAGTTGAACTATTAGATACGAGAAAAAGATGATTAGACTTTGCAGTAAAACAGAACTGCATTTATAGCAGCTGCTTCAAGTTGCTTCTGAGTAAAACTACTCAATACAATGAGTCACTCTATGTTTAATTCTGAATGCCATTCGCATTTATTAGACAGTGCCAACACTATGAATCTGTTCTTTCTATCTGAACGCCTTTGTTAATTCCATTGGGTATGAAATGAATTCAATGACTGTGACTTGACCAATTCTTTTACCTTTTCCTTCTGCACTATCACACTGCTATCCCTCTTGACTATTCCTTGTTTCTATCAATACACCTTTTTCTTGAAGTTTGGCATTGCACGCTTTTCTATATATATATAAATATGTATATATTCATCCTTCCAAGTTCAAACTGTTAAAGAAAAGAATAAAAGAATATTATGCATACACGAAACTGTGCCCGAGAACCACCTACTACATTTCTTTCATCTTTCTTCTTTATTACTTCCTTAATTACATGCTGTTTGTCCCCTCCCTCTTTCCCATTTCTTCTCATCATCTATTGTCTCTTCACTGGAGAAAAGAAAAAGAAAAATAAATAAATAAATAAAAATAAACTTTGATTGTACATGAGATATGAAAATAATCATCAACAATGTAATGAAATGTTTTTCTATAGATGGACACTCTATCTCAAGTCTAATTAATAGTTATTTTGGCGTTTAGTACTTTATACTTTTTTTTTCTTAAAATGCTAACGAGTTTTATTAAGAATGTTAATATGTCATTTTAAATATATTTTAATATGATTTTTAGTAAATATTATTTTTAATTTTTTAATCAATATCTTAGCACTATATATCCTTGTTTTCTATACATCGTATTTTTTTAGCTAAACATTCTATACCCAATTTCTGATAGGTGACACTTTTTTATTATTGATATTTTAAGATGATTTTTAATATATAACAACATTAACTAAAAATTAGTCCGTTTTTCACATTTTAAAAATAGCTGTACGTTAAAAAAAGTAAATCTTTTTAGGAGTTTTTTATTAACTATTTGAATTGAAATTTAATAATTTTATAAAACATAGAAAAAAAAATCAGTTCATTAATTAAATTGTTAAAGGACAAAATAAACTAACAATTATTTTCATCGCGTAACAATTAGGCCGCGGAATAGTTTATAGTTTTAAAGTTTTATAAATTTAATTTAATTTTAATTTTCAGTTTTAAATTTTTATTTTTTAAATATATATTATTTTCAATTATATTTTAGTATTTTGTCGATGGTTAAAAAGACTTGCCTAGATATATATATTTTTTTGGTTCATGTTAATCTAATATAATACTATTGGGTAACACAATGTTTGTACCTAGCTATGGTCCTCTATATGTTACAATTCATCATGATAATAAATTCTCTCAAATGTATATCTATCATATCTTGGTAAATTAATAAGTTTTTTTTCTTCATTTGATGGAAAAAAAATTAAGTGAATTGTGTTTTGGAAACTCACTAAAATTAAGATATGTTTTAAAATTTAAAAGTTATTAACAAAAATATTTATAGATTATCATTAAACAAGATTCTCACATTAAATAAAATATAAATCTATAACCTTATAAAATATGAATTCAATCCTTATTAATTAGATCAACTATCATTGACAAGTTAAATTTATATCTTATCTTCAATAGTTATGCATTGACCTTAATATATACATTTGGTTTATTTTCGATTTTAAGATTTATATTTTATTTTAAAAAATTCTTGTCCTTCTTTCATCTTCTTTATAAAATTCTCTCTTGCTAAAATGTTTCTTCAAATAAAGAAAAAAAAACAAGCTATATTTTTTTATGTAAATAAATTTTAATTTAGGACTATTTAGGTAAAAAAAATTCGCAAAGTACACACGTATAATTCTATGTTTTGAATGTTTACAAAAATGATATAATAACGTTAAAATATTTATAACGTTTATAATTTTTTATACATTAAAAATATTTTTTAATCGAAAGTTAAAAATTAATTCTTTAAAGTTGTAAAAATTACTCAAGCGAATTTTATCTATCAATAAATTTCTTTCCATGCACATAGCTAAAATTAAACTTTTATTAAAATGCTTTTCCTTCTTATCAGTTCTCGGTTTCATAATTTCCCTAATATTTTTTCCTTTTAATTAATCTTGTTAATTAGTTTTTGTTTTTTAAAAGAGTTCGGTTAGTTTTCTTTGTTCAGCCCAATATATATCATTATAAAAACCAATCCTTTTTTTTTTCTGGGGAGTTAAATTTGCTTAAATTTCTTTCTAACACTAATCAATCCATTACAGGCTCAATAGAAATTGATCGGATTTTGGTATGTGGAGCAATCATAGGGTTCATCTGGTTTTGTTGAAACAACAATGAGAATAGAATGATAATTACTTGTTTTCTCCAATTTCAACTGTAATTACCAAATACGAAATCATCACTGGGGTTGTTCTTCATTCCTTTAATTTTGGGCTTAAAATAACGAGTCCAGCACACACTTGGGCTGGTTTCTGTTTTTTTTATATCCTAATAATCTTTGTCCAACAATTGCCTTTATCCGTACCGCAACAACAACATAATAATAATAATTAATTAAAATCGTTTACGATAATTATAATTCATAATTTATTTGTTTCTTATTCGTTTTTTACTCTTTAACTATCTCAATCATTTTAAGGTAAAATAACTACCTTTTATGAAATAAATTATTTTATAATATTATTTATATTTTTTATTTTATATCTCACTTATTTAACTTTAAGTAGATATATATAACATTTTCTATTATTATTATTTTTAAATCATAAAAATTTTAAAAAATTTCAGTATAATTATTTCTTACCTCAAATCGCATACATATTTTTAAATTTTTTTTAAATAAAATAAATTTATATATATTATTATATTATTAAATAATTTTTTTTATATCTCATGGAATAGTATACTTTACATTTCATTTTTTAATATCATATATTTTTAAAATTTTAAATGTTTACAATACAACTTTCACTTCGTATTTATATAGTTTAGAATTTTTTAAATAAAATAAAATAATATTTTTATAGTATTAAATAATTTTTTTAAATTTCAAAGAACAAGCTTTGATTTTTAATATTATCTATCATTATATAATTTAATAATTATAAATGAAATCATCACTTTTCTTAAACTTAAGGATGAAAATGAGTTAGGATTATTTGATAAAAACATAAAAACTAAAAGATTGATCTATTTATCAAATAAATAAATTTAAATTTATTAAAAATTCTTTAAAAATAAACTAATCAAACTTAACAATATGTTTAAATATATAAATTTATTATAATTTATTTTAATATATATTATAAAATATAAAATATATAATATATAAGAAATGATATATAATATATAAGATATATAATATACAAGATACATAATACATAATATATAAAATAAGATATATACGATATAAGATATATAATATCTAATATACAAGATATAAAATTTATGTATTATATTTATAAAATATAATATATCAATATTAATATAAAGGATATAAGATATATATATATATATTATTTATTTTAATATATTAAATTTATAATTTTTTTAATAATTTATATCTATAGGTTTTAGATTTATTGGCTGGTATTTTTATATTATAATTTTTAAATATATTTATAAATTTTTTTAATTATTTATATATAAAAATTTTAAATTTATTTATTGAATTTTTTTTATATCATAAGATTTTAAATAAGTTCACAGGACTTGTAAGCCTTAGTCAAGTCACACTTTGACAATAAAAAAATCTATAATAGACAACAAACTTTGACTTGAACCTCAAAATTTTTAAACAGTGAAACTTAAACACTTAAAACTAATCTATCCTAATATATTTTCATCCCTACTGGAATCTTTGCATATATATGAATTTAGAATTTTTCTATGTAAAATAAATTTATTGTTCAAACCAAGTTGGTAATTTTATATTAAAATGAATCCAAACAACCTCTAATAATTTTAAGATGATAAAAATACATGCAAAAATATTCTTTAGATAGGTACAAGAGAAATACAAAATTAGATGACTAACTAATCTAATTTAAGAGATATATTCAACTATTTTGTCCATTTAGCATCGATACAAGTCTTGTCTAATTTCGTTTGTCTATAACTAAAAAGAACAATTAGACAATGAAGAGCTGACTAAAAGTAAAAAAGTAAGATAAAAAGCATCTTGCAAGACACTTCTTTGACCCATACCAGCAACATTTTACCTAAGTAAAGACCATACATTTATTAACGTACAAAAGATGTTGGAAATTCCTTTTACTCTCTCAATGACTATTTTGTCCAAATCTATATAAAGAGAGAAGCTTATAAATAAGAGATATGACACATAACTAAGTTGAACCCAAACTTTATACTCATCTATTTTATTCATAAAAATACTCTAAATCTTATATATTTATTTGTTATATTCAAGTTCGGTTCTGGGAATCAGAATAGATAAATAAAAAGTATCTAGTATGTATTCCTTACTTATATTAAGCCTAGAGAGGCTTGTACAAAAATACTGGAGATAGTATTTTTCAATTAAGTGTTTGTACACTTTTAATAGTGATTATGTGATAACAAGAATTAAATCTCTTGAATTAATAAATGTGAACGAATGTAATATCTTAAGTTGTCTAAAAAATAGTTTTTTACGATGTAACATTCAACTTCCTTTCTAATATCGCTTTTGTTTCTACATTTATATTATTATTGCATTAAATAATTTTTTTCTATAGATCTCATTAACAAACCTTAAGTATGTATATATAGGTTTTTCTATCATTATGTATTGTTGAAATTTTGGGTTTATTGTGTAATCACTACTTATCTTCAACCTCATACATATGTAGATTTAAATTTTTTTATATAAAATAAATTTATATCATTGTATTATTAAATACATATCAAATTTTAGATGTCATGCAACCAATATTATAAAACTTGATTCAGGCATTGACTTGGTTAGGGTATGGTGTGAGTAAAGATACCACCTTCCATGATCAAATCACAGTAAAGAAAGACTTAACTACAAGAGAAGGTTTATTGGGAAAAGGAAGGATAAAAACGATACAAGATACCGTTGGAGTCCACATAAATGCATTTAAAAAAAATAAGGAAAATAAAATCATGATTTTTATTTATGTAAATCAAGAAGATCTTCACAAAAGAACTACAAGATTTATGAAGATATGTTATTTATTTTATTAAATTTAGTTTCAATTGTTAGGATTTGTTTAATTATTTGATTGTCGTAACCGAGATCACAACATGACGGAAAATAAGAAAATTTTAATAGAAACAGATGAGTCATCACCAAAATTTATTAAAGAAAATTTCGGAAAAACTTGAAAATTGTGATTTTTGAAACTAGTTTGCATCTTGAAGTCATTTACGCATAGGAAAGGTATTAGCACTCTACGATTTTCGTTAAAAACAGTTACCCTTTAATTAATTATGTACAAACGCAATTAACTTTCAAAATATTTATTTCACTAAAAAAATTCTTATTTTTATTGATTTGTGTTGTTGATATGTAAGTTATTAAAAGAAATTTATTTATTTATTTAATTTTATGAAATAAATGAAGAAAAAGATCCAATTATTTAGGAAAAGTTTAGAAAACCCTTTTTC
The DNA here is from genome assembly GCA_026541065.1 of Canavalia ensiformis. Classification (NCBI taxonomy): domain Eukaryota; kingdom Viridiplantae; phylum Streptophyta; class Magnoliopsida; order Fabales; family Fabaceae; genus Canavalia; species Canavalia ensiformis. Next base: position 582,253 of record JAMKYM010000699.1, on the reverse strand, counting down.
CAATTTTGCCTTTTTAATCTTTAAAAGGAAATGCATAGGGTTCAAGGTAGCAAATGGCTACTCAACAAATCCTTACAAATCAAACGGTGTCAAAGTGGATCAACCATTCAATTAACACCACTTGACCTTCATGTGAAAAAAATAAAAAGAAATAAGATAAAATAAAAATAAGATATATAAATTAAAAATCATTTACATAATTTTAAAAAATAAAATAAAAAATAAGAGAGATAAATTAAAACTCATTTACATAATTTATTTATTTATGTTATATTATTGAAATAAAAAGAATGTTATGAGTCAATAACTTTAATTAAAAGAAAAAAAAAAAGTAAAAGAGACATCGCAAGTTAATTTTAAACTGATTGGGATATTGGGAGGATTTTATAGATCAGTTTTGGAAATTGAAAACATGCATCATCATGTTGAAAGCCAAATAAAAAGGGAACAAATAGATATTATGGAATAGATTTTTACATGTCGGAATTAGAAATTGGGAAACATGCGTCGAGGCAAAACAAAAAGGCAATGAATGAATATTAGGGGGAAAATTTTACATATCAGAATTGGGAGTTGGGAAACATGCAACAAAAAAGACAAAGATATTACTTGGTTTAAAAGTTTGAATTTGATTTGCTCCTCCATCTTTGCTCTCTTTCTGTTGTGTATCCCTATCTTTCTTCTCTGACGCCTTCCTTATGTTTTCCTTCCGCCCGTACGTTCTCTCTGACCTTTTCTCTTGCTCTTCTTATTTTTCTGGTACTCTTTTTTCACGTACCTATGTCTCCCTTTTTCTGATGCATCCCGTCTTTCCGTTAACTAAAATTACTTTGCCACTACCCATTAACCATAATCACTCTCCCACTAGCTCACTAACTACTTTCCACTATCTCCACTAAACAAAAATTGTTCTGCCACTATCTCTTCCACTACCTTGTTAAACAAAACTGATTGCCACTACCCAACTACCTATCAGAAACCTCCCTTATCTCTTATCCCTATTATCTTATTTTATTAAAAAAAATTTGATTTTTGATTTTTGATTTTTTATTATATATATATAGACAAAATTAGTTATTCACAGTTGCCCCTCTTTACAAGTTTCTTATCAAATAATAAGAATAACAAATTTTTTCATATTATTATTATTAGAAATTCGAAAAGAAGTGAATTAATTTTATCTATACGTTAACGTAATGAAAGGAACTTCTAGAAAACCTAATTCCTATGAGTCAATTCTTGACAAAAACATTTACGTAAGTTATGAACGTTGGAAAGAGGTACTTTGCACCATGAATGCAAAGTTTTGACGATCGTGAGATCTAGAAGATACACGATAATGCCAGAGGATGCATAGACCTCTAGGATGTAGAGGATATGTGGACCTTTGAGATGCAAAAGGTGCATGGACCCTTTAGACATGGACCCTTTAAATGCAAGGGGTACGTGGAACCTTTAAATGTAAAGGGTGTGTGGACCCTTGAAATGTAGAGGGTACATGGACCATTTGAATGCAAAGGATGCATGGACCCTTGAGATAGAGTGAGTGTGTGTACCCTTGTGATGCGATGGTGCATGGACCCTTGAGATGGAGTAAGTGTGTGGACCCTTAGAATGCAGAGGGTGCATGGATCCTTGGTATGATGGGTGTGTGGACCCTTAGTGTGGTGGGTGCATAGATCCTTAGAATGAAGTGGGTGCGTGGACTCTTGGAATGGAATAGGTGTGTGGACCCTTAGAATGAAGTGAGTGCGTGGACTCTTAGAATGAAGTGGGTGCGTGGATCCTTAGAATGCAAAGGGTACGTGGACCCTTAGAATGCAGAGGGTACGTGGACCCTTAAAATGCAGAGGGTACGTGGACCTTGTGATGTGATGGGTGCATGGACCCTTGAGATGCGGAGGGTGCGTAGACCCTTGTGTTACATTGGGTTAAGTTTTAAAACCCAAGAAAACCATGAAATAGGCTTAAGGTTATTTATTAATCAATAGGATGCGATGATGCAAAGAATGTATGATACTAAATGCTTTGATGATATAATTTTATGATAAAGCATGATAGTCAAGATACTTATTTATGATTTTATTAACTGACTTTTGTGATGTTGAATTAAGATTATTATTCCTCGTGACCTCGCCTGTCCAAGATTTAGGAATGAGTGAGATTTCTTTATTTAATTTGACCTTGTTTGACATTTGAATGTCTCCTTGTTTGTCCGTGTCTGAATGTGAGTTACTTTTAGTCTACCATGAATATTTAGGGAGTTAGAGTAATGTTCTCACTTTCCACCACACACAACTTTTATTGAGTCCTCATTAAGCTTACTGCAACATTTAACACAAATAATTGCAATGTTTTTATTTTAATACCAACACATATTTCCTTTCAACATGTCACTATTAAATGTTGTGGGGTTAGGTGGTGAAGGAAATAACATGGTTTTTATTGAACACAATGATTGTTGAAGACGGTAATATTTGGAAAGGAAGAAATGGTATATACATTGAATGGAGTTTACAAAACAAAAAATATTTATAAAAGGGTGCCATGAGTAGCAGAACTTTATTCAAGACCATTTTTCCAATGAGTAATGCTAGTATCACACTTCAGTAACCTCAATAACCCATTATAAGCTTCAGAGAAAAAATGAAATTGCCCTAGTTATTTGTTTGTTGCAACGTTTCCCCGAGATTGTAACTGTCAGTCCATAACTTGCTTCGATCTTCAAATTCAACTATTCAATTGCCCCAGTTTGTCATTCAATGCAACTCTTGCTCTAGTTTGTAACTATCAACTCGTTATTTTCTCTAACAGTTCAATTGCCCCAATTTGTAAAGTCTGACGCATTCTTTGTGCTCATTCATCTTCTAGACCGTCTATCTAGGTTTTTAGTCTACTGATCATTATATTTGAACCTAATTTTTTCCTAGATCGCTCTTTTTGAGTTTTCAATCTAGCAGGTCGCTCTAACTTTTGCCCAGATTACATTACATGTTTTCAATCTAATGAGCATTTTTTCATTATGTTTTTTTTTCAATTGCTCTTACTTTTTCCTAGATCATTTTTTGAGGTTTTCGATCAAGCGGGCTTTTTTTTTATGCATAGTATTTTTTTACTTCATCTGAGTTTAGAAGATGTAAGAGATCTTTGTTGTCCATTTTTGTAAGGATCAAGGTCCCTCCTGAGAATGCTTTCTTGGCTACATATGAACCCTTATAATTTGGAGCCCATTTTTCCATATGATTTTATGACTTGGAAAAATCTTCTTCAGTACTAAATCTCCTTCTTGGAACTTTTGATGGTGCACTTTCTTTTCAAATGCTTTCTTTAGTCTTCTTTGATATAATTGACCATGACAAATTGCATTCAATCTTTTTCCTTCAATGAAGTTTAACTGGTCAAATTGGGTTTGGACCCATTATGCTTCATTTAACTTTGTTTCCATTAATACTCTTAAGGAAGGTATTTCGACCTCAATAGGTTGGATTGCCTCCATCCCATATACTAAGGAAAATGGTGTTTCCCCAATTGAGGTGTGAATAGAAGTACAGTATCCATGCAAAGCAAATGGGAGCATTTCACGCCAGTCTTTGTAAGTTACCACCATCTTTTGAATATTTTCTTAATGTTCTTATTGGCTGCTTCAACTGCCCCATTCATCTTGGCCGATATGGGGAAGAATTATGATGTTGAATCTTGAATTCCTCACATAACTCAGTCATTATCTTGTTGTTCAAATTGGTTGCATTGTCCATGATGAGTTGATTTGGTAGACCATAACGACAAATTAACTCCTTTTTTATGAACCTTACTACTACATTTCAGGTCACATGCACAAAGGAAGCTACTTCAACTCATTTAGTGAAGTAATCAATTGCAACCAAAATAAAACGGTGTCCATTTGATGCCTTAGGTTCAATAGGATCTATGATGTCCATTCCCCACATCGAAAATGGCCAAGGCAACGATAGAACATCTAATGATGTTGGTTGTCGCAACCGTAATTCCGACGAGACGACGAACTCACTAAAATTTTAAGAATGGATTTGTTTTGAATTAAATGTGGAGTCGCCACCAAATTTTTATTCGAGGGAAAAATATTTGGAAAAACCCTGACTCAAGAATGAGCTTCTAAGTTCGGGAGTCGGTTACAAGTAGGGAAGGTGTTAGGCACCTTACTTGCCCGTTCCGAAGAACGGTACCCTTAAACTGAGTGCGTGCTTTTGAAAATGTTTGATCCCTTTAAAGTGAAAAATAAATTGACGGAGGTTAGCCTGACAGGACTTGATCCTGCTCCTACGTATTCCCCGGTGCAATGGGAAACTCAAGGCTTACGTAGTTCTAGTTTTGCGAAGGCTTGACCTTCGAAGAGTGTTTCGAAAGAATGTTTGAAGATTTTGTTATTAAAAAAGAAGTTTTATTTTTAAGAGGGGTCTTTGGCCCACTCATGCACAAGGCCCGAGGTGGCTAAGGCAGCACAAGGACCTACACGAACTACTAAATGTTGAACAGCAGGTAAACCGCCAGTTCCCCATTTAGAGCCCATTGCGTGAGGCCTAGAATCCCAAAACATTTAGGAAAAGATATATACTTTTTAATTTGAAAAGGACCTCAATTCCACTCATGCACAAGGCCCGAGGTGGCTAAGGCAGCACAAGGACCTATACGAACTACTAAACGTTGAACAGCAGGTAAACCGCCAGTTCCCCATTTAGAGCCCATTGCGTGAGACTCGAAGATCCTAAGATACTTGAAAAAGATTTTTAAATTTTCGGAAAAGAAATATTTTGCAAATAATGTATGTCATAAGATAAAAGAAAACTAGATTTTGAGACAATTGGGGTTTAATGTAATTTTTAGTAACTATGGGATTTTTATGGAATTTTATGAATTTTAGATTTATATTTTTTAAATTTTTGGAAGTTTTATTGATTTTCTGAATTTTCTATATTTTAATTTCTGTGATTTTTTTAATCTTTGAATTTCTGGAATTTCCTATTTTTCTTAATTCTGGAATTTTTATTAAAATTTTTGAATTTCTGCCTTTTATTAATCTCTTATGATTTTTGGATTTTTACTATTTTTTTTTATTTTTTATTAATTTCCTATAATTAATTTCTTAATTTCCTTATTTTATGTGAATTTTTATTTTTCTGAATTATTATTTCTTTGGATGGAATGGGCACCCTGTGGAATGTCTAGGGATACTAAAGTAACCTGATCATAGGAGGGCAATTTTGTGATTCAGAGGTTTCAGGGACAGAATGGTAATTACTATAACACAAGCCTACATTTAAAAGAAAAGATGGCAGGCTGGGGATCGAGGCCAGGTCTTGGAGCTTATGAGAGACAGGCCAGCCACTAGACCAAGTGTCCAACTGATACTCCAACCTCCCCTATTAAATTTAAATCGATATTCATAGGGTAAGTGACGTGCATATATTCTGCATGGGGTTGATAATATAGTCTGTTAATTTTTCCTAAACCTGAGTAAGCAGCATCTCTATACAATCAGCCTCTTCTGCAAGTTATTTCTTTTTGCTGAGGACTTGCAATTTTGCCTCTTTCCCAAAACTTGTGTAATTGATCTTTGAGTAGAATCAGTATGTAACCTATCAGGCTGTTTCTGTGCCGTATCAGCACTTGACTGAAGGAATCCAGGGAGACCAGAATAGTTTGCTGAGGTATTGTGCCTGCTAAGGTCATCTGGACAAAGAAAAGGCCTTGAATTTATATTGGGTGCAGACTGCAAGTTATTCTCGACCCCAAGCTGATTGCTGTGTGCTGCTATCAATGGTTGAAAGTCGCTCATTTCTAGATGATCATTCAGTATTCCAGGAAATTTAGACCACTCCACTCTTCCTGTATACCCATTCCAATACTAGTGCACTCAGCTCCTATTACGAGCGGTAGAATCTATCAAGCTATGCACGTACCATCCAGCATATTGAAACTAGTATTCACCAAATCCATCTCCAAAGGCTGTCATCCCGACTAAATAAAATCTCCTCCTCTTGTTAGATCCAGGATAGCCGCGATTAAATGAAGGGGGAACCTGCACTACCTTGTCTGTGAAGTCTCGGAAGTTCTAGCTAGTTCTTGCCTCATTAAAATCTTCAACAGTCATTTCTTTATCTCGAATTCATAGCGTGTAGGTTCTCATATTTAGTCCCCTGTTTATACCTTGATCGAAGACATAACATACCTTTTCCTTGAATATCACTATAAAACTGATTTCCATCATCGTTGTGTTAGTTTGATCTGAAATGCGACATACTAATGGCCAGAAAACGAATTACCATTGGTGATATGTGTGATCTTCGGATTGTCACCTTGAACGCTAGAGAATATTGATGTTGGATGGAAAAGGCGGAACCAAGCTATGAGACCTATCCGAGCTTGAACCTGAGAATGCAAACTAGGTGTAGCTCTTGAGCCAGAAGTTGAAGCCCATAAAGAGGCTGATCTCCCTGACTTGGAACCAAACCCATCCGAGGCACATTTGTTAGGAGATAACGTAAGTTCATTGAGGGCCATACCAAAAGTGGAGATGCAAATGCTTGGAGCAATTTGCATTAGTTGGTATAACCCGGAGTTTTGCCATATAAGGTTGGATGCCTCATTGTGGAATGCCAACGATAAGAGATCTGAGAATGGCTTACAAGCTGCTGTTTTGAAAAGGAGGAAAGAGGCTGGAGTCATAAATACATTTGCTTCACTTCTAGTTGATGAAGCTGTTGCTGCCTCTAAAGTTTTTGCATCTGGTTGAGTCCTTGTTGTCAGAACAGAGCATTTCATTTCCAATCTTTTTATCATCGTCCTGAGTAAAGGCTGGACCATTCCACTATGGTGACCACTTATTTCTTTGTTGACCTCCAAAAAAATCAAAATTGACAGGAGACTCGGGAGCATCATTCTCACAACCATGTTTCTTATACGGTTCAAGACCCACTCCTTGTGACTCTAGTACTGGTATTCCTCTTGATAGGTGATTCCAATCAGATTTTGATCCACTCCCAAAATGTTAGCTTCATTCTGCCTAGCCTGGAAAACCTGTTGTCCTGTAGATAGCCATTCACGACTGGTTGTTGGTTTGTCGGTTGATTTCTTGCGCATCGTGAGACCTCAAACTACTTTGAGATAGGTTCAAACCATGTCTCAAATGTGGAGGATTTGTGTGTCCCCGCTCGAACTGGATGTTGTTGATTAAAATTCTTTAGATTGGAAATAAAAGGCACACCAAATTCCGGTCTGCAGTTACCTGACCCACAAATTGTTGCTTAGTCTTGGCCAGGTCCCATCAACCACCTGAGAATGATATTGTCCCTGGGACAAGTTCTCTTGACCAAAAAATTATGGACCCTGTCTCCTACTTCGTTCCCCGGCATAGATAATCCAGCCCACAAACTTCAGCAGACAACTATTTATAAGAAGGCCTAGCAGATGAAGTTAAATGTTTGACAGACGTTGCATAAATAAGATCATGAAAGCTTTCCCCCAGAGTATGATGTTTGTCAAAGACACCTCTGAGCAAGCTTGCTCAAATATTAGAACCATGCAACCGGACAAAGGAAGGCATGAGTCGTTTGCCGGTTTGTGGTTGACAAACACAATTTGAACAGCCCCGAGTTTCAATCATCAGTCTAAGGTCTCTGAACAAATCAGACTCGTCCTACCCAATCCTTTAGTTAATAGTGAATTGTGTTATCATCTTCAGGTTTAGATCCATTAGAATTCTTATTTCCTACATTCTGTTTTTGGTCTTGGCTAAGATTTCTTTTGAAGATCCCTCTAATTGGCAATATTATGCAGGCTCTACCCTCCTCAGATCTATGACTGAATTATCCATACATAAGGAAGTAAGACAAATAACTCAAAGGGGATTGGACTCTGGATTTTTATGAGAAGATTAGCACGTATACAGGATAATTCAAGGTCTTCATTTTAACATCGCTAATCTTTCAAGATCACCCTGTTTGGTGGAATCAGTGAACTCAGAAAAGGCAATGTTCAACTATCATACATGCACCTCCATTATGTTCATGCGGTATCGGCCATATAGGGGGAAATGGATGCTTCTATACCATGGTTAAGTGTGATTCGATTATACAAACACTATATCGAGTTCTTGCAGGTCTTAATTATAGATTTCATGTACATTACTTAGGCGCGATTCATGCAAGAAAAGGTTTTCTGTTTCTTTTCATTGAAATATAGTATTTCAAGAATCGATTTATTCAAATGCTATCAGTATGCTGACCTGTTTGGTGGAATCAAATCGCGTCCCTGCACCAGCTCCAAATTCAGAATTCCAACTTCTTTCGTTTTCCCCTACTGCTCCACTCTTCTTTCTTCGGAGGTTCAATTCTTGGAGTCTATTGGTTGCTGAAGAGTTTCTCAGAATACCCAGTGATAAGCTTTCCCTCAAATTTGTTAATCAAAATCAACCCCTCTCAAATTCCTTACACAAGTTTATATCTTTCGAAAACTACCCCCCTCTCTAATACGCTTTTCGTTTGTTTTTTTTTATTCCACAAATACCCTTTGTATTTTATTTCTTTGATTTCAATTTTCTGATCTTGGTTTTTTAATTTTGTCATGATTCTTATTTAATTCAGAATTTTATTTATTTAAATTTTCAGAATTTTAATTTTAGTTCAATTAATTTTACAAATTTTCTTATTATTACTCACTTTCCCTTATTTTTTATTTTTATTTTTTATTATTTGTTTTTGTTTTAATTTCTGATTTTCTAGATTTTTTATTATGTACTTTTCTTTTTCTCCCCCCTTTTTAGTTAATGTTTACTATTATTATTTTGGTTTAAGTCTAGCTAAAAATCTAAAAAACTTTTGTCTGTTTTCTGTTTTCCATATATGTTTTCTGTATATGTTTTCTGTTTGCTATTTGTTTTTCTGTTTTCAATTTGTATTTTTTGTTTTCCTTTCGTCTCTTTTTTTTATTAGTTAATTTTGATTTAGGACCAATTTACAAATTCATTTTTATTTTTATTTTTCAGAAAAACTTCCATTATCAAATTACATTTTTTTATGCATTTCTTTTTTATATTAGTTTTAATTTTGTATTGATTTTGAATTCAAAACTTTTCTTTAATTATAATTCTAATTCATTTCGAATTTCTTTTATACATTAATCACCTAAAAGAGGGTCTCGGACATAATTGGGTGTTTACAGTTTGCCCCTCTTTACTTATTTTCTTACCAGATAATGTGAGAAGCGATTCTCTGAGTTATCGTGGTAGGAAAATGAGTAAAGACGTGAACACCTCATGTCCGAGACAGACCCTTTTTTAAAAAAAACTCCAAGAATGACAATAGAAGCCTTGAGCTTAGAGTGAACCTCATGGGGTGACTTTACCGGCTTTGTGTGTTGTGATACTGAAATTGTATGAGACTTAAGTATGGAAGGCCTGACAACATCGGCCTACAAACACTAAATTGGATGGATGACCTGACAATAGACACCTGAAAGTAATAAATGGCGGCCTGGCAACATAGGCCTAGAAGCAGTAAATCTAAACTACAAGGCGACCTGACAACATAGGCCTGAAAGCAGTAAATCTACGCTATGGCGGCCTGACAACATAGGCCTGAAAACAGTAAATCTACACTATGGCGACCTGACAACATAGGCCTGAAAGCAATAAATCTAAACTACATGGCGGCCTGACAACATAGGCCTGAAAACAGTAAATCTACACTATGGCGGCCTGACAACATAGGCCTGAATGCAGTAAATCTAAACTAGGGCGGCCTGACAACATAGGCCTGAAAGCAATAAATCTAAACTACGGCGGCCTGACAACATAGGCTTGAAAGCAATAAATCTAAACTATGGCGGCCTGACAACATAGGCCTGAAAGCGGTAAATCTAAACTATGGCGTTGACAACATAGGCTCGAAAGCCATAAATCTAAACTATGGCCCTCGACAACATAGCCCCAGCGGTAAATCTAAACTATGGCGGCCTGACAACATAGGCCTGAAAGCAATAAATCTAAACTAGGCGACTTTGACAACATAGGCCCAGCGATAAATCTAAACTATGGCGGCTTCGACAACATAGGCCTGAAACGGTAAATCTAAACTACGGCGGCCTGACAACATAGGCCTGAAAGCAAGTAAATCTAAACTATGAGCTGACTCGACAACATAGGCCAAACGATAAATCTACACTATGGCGGCCTGACAACATAGGTCGAAAGCGAAGAATCTAAACTAGGGCGGCGACAAACATAGGCACTGAAAGCAATAAATCTAAACTAGGGCGGCCTGACAACATAGGCCTGAAAGCAGTAAATCTAAACTATGGCGGCCTGACAACATAGGCCTGAAAGCAATAAATCTAAACTAAAAGGAAACCTGACAACATAGGCCTGAAAGCAATAAATCTAAACTATGGCGGCCTGACAACATAGGCCTGAAAGCAGTAAATCTAAACTATGCGACCGACAACATAGGCCCGAAAGCAATAAATCTAACCTACGGCGCCCCGACAACATGTGCCTGAAAGCGGTAAATCTAAACCATGGCGGCGACAACATAGGCCTCGAAAAGCAATAAATCTAAACTGGGGCGACGACAACATAGGCCTCAAAGCGATGAAATCTAAACTATGGCGGCCTGACAACATAGGCCTAAAAGCAGTAAATCTAAACTATGGCGGACTTTGACAAAATAGGCCAGGCTCCGAAAGTTACGATAATCTACACTATCAGCCTGACAACATAGGCCCGAAAGCAAAAATCTAAACTAGAGGCGGCCCGACAACATAGGCCCGAAAGCAATAAATCTAAACCAAAAGGCGGCACGACAACATAGGCCCGAAAGCGAGAAATCTAAACTATGGCGCCCGACAACATAGGCCTGAAAGCAATAAATCTAAACTACGGCGACAACAACATAGGCCCTGAAAGCGATAAATCTAAACTAGGCGGCCCGACAACATAGGCCCGAAAGATAAATCTAAACTATAATGGCCGGGACAACATAGGCCTCACAGAATAAATCTAAACTATGGCGGCCCGACAACATAGGCCTGAAAGCAAAAATCTAAACTATGCCTGACGACAACATAAGACCTGTGTAAATCTAAACTATGGCGGCCGACAACATAGGCCCGAAAGCGATAAATCTAAACTAGCGGTTTGACAACATAGGGCTAAAGCGATAAAATCTAAACTAGGGTTACGACAACATAGGCCTGAATGCAGTAAATCTAAGCTACAAGGCGGCCTGACAACATAGGCCTGAAAGCAATAAATCTAAACTATGGCGGCCTGACAACATAGGCCTGAAAGCAGTAAATCTAAACTATGGCGGCCTGACAACATAGGCCTGAAAGCAATAAATCTAAACTATGGCGGCCTGACAACATAGGCCAGTGAGTAGGAAATGCAAGGATGTAATGCTATGGCCTGACAACACAGGCCAGTGAGCAGGAAATGCAAGGATGTAATGCTATGGCCTGACAATACAGGCCAGTGAGCAGGAAATGCAAGGATGTAATGCTATGGCCTGACAACGTAGGCCAGTGAGCAGGAAATGCAAGGATGTAATGCTATGGCCTGACAATATAGGCCAGTGAGCAAGAAAGTAAAGATGCAATGTTTTCCATTTGTAGGTTTGGACGGAGAGAAACCTCGTGATTTTGTTTGCGGACTCTAACTCCCCGGTTTTCTTCTAGCACCGATCAGATCCTTCAGAGTGAGCTGGATTCTATACATCGTTTGTTTCTTTGATTATTTTGGGAGGCATATCTGTTGCATGTGCTGCTTTAGTAAGATATTTGGGTCAAAAGAGCTTGTCATTAAGAAAATTTCGACATAACTTTTACTTTGGTATAGTGTTAGTAACCAGCAATTGTCATTAAAGATGAGATATTACATTCTGCATATACATTTTGACAGGAGAAAATACAGTTGCATGTGATAGGGAATTAACAAGATAGTCGAAGGACATAGGGTGTTTTTGTGGCGATGTGTTTGGTGAAATAGTTTTGGTTGGCGGTGATGCCTTCGAGACGATTAGTGCTAGTATTGTATTTTGGCGATCTCTTCGTGCATTGCTATCCCAGCTTCTGAAAAGCCAAAATTTTACCCCAGTTTATTCAACTTGCCCTAGACCGGTATTGAACCTTACACTAGAACCATGGATATCTGCATCTGTTCTCGCCCGACATGAGTTTGCCCGATGTAGATGCTGGACTGTCATTTACCCTTTCTCGCCCTCTCTAATCAGGAGGGATGAATTTTGTTTTGTCGACGCCATTTTTGTTTAAACCGCCCTTTCGGGTTTTCAGTTTAAAATGCTTCTTACTTGGACCATCTGCTTTGCCTAGGTCAACGATGATGGTGGACCTAGCGGGCTTTTCTTTCTTATATTGCCCTAACTTTTGCCTAGGTCTTTTTGACGATTGACCTAGCGGTCTTTTCTTTCTTATATTGCCCTAACTTTTGCCTAGGTCTTTTTGATGGTTGACCTAGCGGGCTTTTCTTTAAGAATAATACTTTTTGACGGCATCCGAATTGACAGGGTTAGGCAAATCTTTCCCATCCATGTCGGCCAAGATCAAGGCGCCTCCGGAAAAAGCCTTCTTAACTACATAAGGTCCATGGTAATTCGGAGACCATTTCCCTTGTAGTGCTTTTTGCATAGGTAATAGCTTTTTGATCACCAAATCTCCTTCTTGAAACTCCAGGATTGATCTTCTTATCGAATGCTCTTTTCATTCGTCTTTGGTACAATCTGGCCATGGCATCTGTTTGTCAACCTCTTCTCTTCAATTAGGTTTAGTGATCCATCAGGCTTTGGACCCGTTCGACTTCTTCAATTTAGCATCCATCGATTCTCAATGAGGGAATCTCGACCTCGATTGGGAGTACGGCTTCCATCCCATATACTGATGAGAATGGCGTTGCCCGATGGATGTATGACGGAAGTCCCCTATGCATGTAATGCATAATGGGAGCATTTCATGCCATTCTGCCACGTATGAGAGAACCATTTTCTGGATTATCTTCTTGATGTTCTTGTTGGCGGCTTGATGCTCCATTCATCTTTGGTCGGTATGGGGATGAGTTGTGATGTTGGATCTTGAACTGGTCACATAATCCCGACATCATCTTATTGTTAAGATTTAAGCCATTAACGGATGATGTTCTTGGGTAATCCATATCGGCGATCGGCTCTCTTTTCACGAATCGACCACCACATTATAGTCACACTAGCATATGAGGCAGCCTCGACCCATTTTGTGAAATAGTCGATGGCGACTAATATGAAGCGGTGTCCATTGGATGCCTTGGGCTCTCGGACCAATGACATCTATTCCCCACATGGCGGGCCATGGTGAAGATAGCACATTCAATGATGTTGACGGCGCATGGATATTGTCGCGTATACGACAACATGGCAGGGTTTTGGCGTGTTTGTGATCAGATCCTTCCCATGGTCAACCAATAGTATCCGGCCACCGAGGATTTTTCTTGCCATGGCATGTCCATTGGCATGGGTACCAAAGATCCTTCATGGACTTCTTTTAGAATTTTATTGGCTTCCCGTTGCGTCTACGCATCTGAGCACCATATCGTGATTCCTCTTGTATAGGACTTCTCCATTGAGGAAGAAACTGCGGCCAACCTTCGTAGGTCCTCTTGTCGTTTCGGATGCTTGGCGGGGGTATTCTTTGTTCCTCCAAGAAGCTGCTGGATGTCATGATACCATGGTTTTCCGTCCAGGTTCCACCTCCTTGTTTGGACGAATGCGGTCTGAACGATCTTTTGGATGTGAATGAGAGGCATATCTTCTTCTTGTCAATTTCAAACATAGAGGACAAGGTGGCTAAGGCGTCGCTGCTAGTTGATTATCTTTGCACGGTATATGCGAGAAGGTGATCTCCTGAAATATTCTAGCAGTTCTTGGAGACGGCTGGCACGGCACTAGCTTTGCGTCTTTGGTCTCCCATTCTCCCACGACCTGGTGGATAACCAAGGCCGAGTCACCAAAGACCTTTAGGCGTTTTACTTTAGCCGATTGCGGCTTGAATCCTAAGATGCAAGCTTCATTCCATTATTTGTGCAATCGAAGGCTAGTCGGGGCGGTGATAGGTATATCTTTGTCTTTGGAGAAATCGCATAACTCTCCTATCACCGTGGCCCATCATATTGGACCCTTACCAATCGAACAACATCGTCCATTTCTCTCCCTCTATCTTTTCTTCTTCACCAAAGATCGTCACGGATCCTCATTAGGAAATTAGGCTGCATGGCCTTGGTAGTCTTCAGTGGTTGTTGGGCTAAATATTATTCTCAGTGCACTGCGCTTTGTGAGATTTTTATAGTCCGTCACATATAGGATATCATATTCCGATAGCACCATTTGCCATTTGGCAATCCGTCCACGATAATGCGGGCTTCTCAAATATGTACTTGATCGGATCCATCCTGGATATCAACCATGTGGTGTGACTTAGCATATCTTGTCTTAGGCGGTGTCCGCCATGCATGAGCACGCGAGTTCGTTCTAAGAGAGAATATCTAGCTTCTCCACTTGTGAACTTCTTACTTAGGTAATATAGCTGCTCCCTTCTCCCAGACTCGTCATGTTGACCGAGCACGCAACCCATCGATGTTCAGAATCAGGATATAAGATCGAGGTCTCCCAAAGAATCGCGGTACCAGACCGGTGGGTTCAGAGGTATGATTTGATCTTCTCAAATGCTTCTTGCAATCCTCATCCCAACTCATGGGTTGATTCTTGCGCAATAGCTTAAAGATCGGTTACGCATGTAGGCCAACTGAAAAATGAACAGAGATATAGTTGAGTCTTCCTAGGAACCCTCGGATCTCTTTTTCCGTTTTGAGCCGGCATGTCTATAATTGCACGGGCTTTGTCGGGTCAACTCAATGCCTTTCTGGACAATGAAACCTAGCGTTTTCCCGACGACTCCAAAGGTGCATTTAGCCGGTTCAACCGCAGACTTGAATTTTTTAGCCTCTCAAACAATTTTCAGATCTGTGAGATGGTCGTCTTCCGTCCGGGATTTGGCAATCATATCGTCCCACGTAGACTTCTATCTCCTTATGAATCATGTCATGGAATAATGTTACCATAGCCCTTTGATAGGTTGCTCAGATTTTCAATCCAAAGGGCATGACTTTATAACAAAAGGTTCCCCGGGCCGTAATAAGGTGGTCTTTTCTCTATCGTCTTCGGCCATCTTAATCGATTGTAGCTTTGGCTTACCGTCCATGAATGAAAGTAGGAAGAGAAGCTGGCAGATATCAACCAAGACATCAATGTGAGGTAGTGGGAAGTCATCCTTCGGGCTGGCTCGGATTGAGATCCACGTAGTCGCACATCCGGACCTTGCCATCTTTCTTGACCGGTACTATGTTAGCGACTAATTGGGGTAATTTGCACCGATAGCCGGGCGTCAAGCACTTCCTTACTTCTTCCGGGATCTTGAGAGACATTTCCGGTTTCATCCTTCTCGGCCCTTGTTTGATCAGGTATATCCGGCTTTCATAGGCGGCTTTGTGTTCTACTATAGAAGTATCTAGGCCTGGCATGTCTTGATAAGACCAGCCAAGATATCACTATAGTCTGTAAAAAGTGAGATCAATCACACGATTGTCTCCTTCACAATAGCGTGCCTATCTTGACTTCTCTTTTATTTTCTCGTCCCCCAATTGATTAAGTCCAAAGGTTCCCCGATGCGGTTCAATTGTTTTAGATTCGGGCTCCACCAATCTCGACATCTCGTCGGTGGGTTCGCATTCAAATTACGCCCTCTTCGTCGGCAGGTCGTCAACACAATCGAAATCGGCCTTAATACAATACTAGCATTGTCGTCACGAGGCGGTTTCGAATCGGATACGCGTGTCGGGTATGAGAAGCTGGAAAAGAAAATATAAGATATATATATTTGGCAGAAGGAAATATTGAGCAGTAGAAGAGAGGATGTTTTGGAGAATGCAACTGTATTTATTACTTGTCAAAAATATATACAAAATGTTTATGTATGAAATTTTGTTATGACAATTACAGAATTACATTTGAACTGAACCAAAAGTGAGAGGTAGATCGAAAATTTCCCAATTAGTCAGTTCTTTTCCAGGGGGACAGAGCATCACCAAATCTTCAAGAGTCGACATCCCTTCCTTGTCTACATGATCATGATCATGCTTGAGTTTTCAAAGCGGCACTTGAAACTTTGTGATATGTGGGTACGGGGACCTTGCGATAACAGGGTCTTGCTGCCTTATCCTCTTCGGTGGGTTGATATCCCAACCCATATCGCCGTCTATTCTTTCCTGTTGGCAAAGGCCGAGATAAGCCACCTTTATTTTGCCCCAGTTTTCCGCCTGGCTTGAACCCATTCTTTAGCATCACTCGGGCCATCATCATCAAAGCCTTAGGGGGCTGCTTATGATCAACCACCTCTCCTTCCTTTATAGTGGTGACATTGGCAATTTCTAAGGCTTGGAATTGAGTCTCCAGAGCCTCTTCTGCTGCCTCAATATATGGAGGATTGGTGGGTTTACTGACCAAATAGTCCTCTTCCGCCGACACGATAATTAGTTTATCGTCCATGATGAACTTCAACTTTTGATGTAAAGTTGAAGGGACCGCTTTGGCGGAATGAATCCAAGGCCTTCCTAGTAGGCAAACAGAGGGCTGGCTGAATATCCATTACTTGGAAAGTTATGTCGAAGGTGACCGGGCCGATTTGAATCAAACAAGTCTATTTCGCCGATAACTTCCCGTCTTGATCCATCGAATGCTCTTACCACCGTAGAGCTAGGCCTCATATGGATCCCTTCGTGCGGCAGTTTGGAAAAAGTCAGTTGAGGCATCACGTTCAAGGAAGAGCCATTGTCTATCAAGACTCTGGCTAGGATGTGATCCATGCATTTGACCGATATATGCAATGCCCTGTTATGTCTTGCCCCTTCCTCTGGGATTTCACGGTCGGCAAAGGTTATGAAATTGTTGGCAGTCAAGTTGTTGGCGATTCCCTCGAATTTGTCCACCGAGATGTTGTGGACTACATGAGCCTCATTCAGATCTTTAGTAGCACCTTCCGATGGGGCCTGACCATCATAAGGGCCACAGTGAGATTTTAGCGGTATACGATTAAGCTGCTCAATCACCGCGCACTCTCGCTTTGCCTTATTATTTTCGGGAGTCGCGAGCCTCGTCTATCCGAGACGGCCTTCTTTACCTCCTTTTCCGCCTCCTTGACCTAGGTTTCAGGCTCCGTTCTGCCCAGCCCGACTCTCCTTTCTTGAATGGCCTACTGCCTTCTTATGTCTTGCAGAGCGTAGATGCGACCGCTCTTCACTCACCTATTTCGCTATGTTGGTTACGTCGGGTGAAGAGCTCTCCAACATATCCTTTTCACTTTTCCTCCTAAAACTTTTACATCATACCTCCAAGGCACCTCCTTGTTACCGTGGTACTTTGGAAGGGGTCCCTGTATTTTTATTGTACAGTCTCATCCCGTTGGGCGTCGCGAGACCGACTTACTCGGTATGGATAACCGGGGGTTTAGGATGCCCTGGGGAAGGATTATTGACCATGTTTACCTCTTCCTCAATTTCGATGCAATTCACAGGGCTGCCCCCCCCCCCCATGGTTTGGCGATGGGTTGCTCCCCACACTAGGAGCATCTTTTTCAAAGTTGAGCCATTTAGCATTTATCAACTTCCTCGACCCTATGTTTCAGGGCCGATGATTTTTGCAGAATGTCCCAACTTGTTCCGGCATGGTAACCGCACTTGGCCTCCGGATTGTACCATTTTGGATATGGGGGTTCTAATGGCTTCATAGGAACTAGTGCAACCAAAGAGTTTTGAATCAAACGGGCAAGAGGCTCAGGAATAACTCATCGGAATCGGGTCAAATTGCACTACTTTCCTCGGGTTATTGTTGGTTTTTCGGTTGAGGTGGGTTAGTATTTTTGGTTCCATGGCATAGAGGTTGTTGTTGAGGGAATGTTTGAGGTGATGGAACCGTGATGGTAGTATTTGGATGGTATTGAGTAGGTGGATTGTAGGATGGTTGGTGAAAGGTTGGGCGGAGGCTACCATATGTGAGTGTGTGGAGTATCTGTGATTGGTAGGGTGTTTGGTAGTTAGGTGGGGTTGTGGTGATTGATATACGGGTTGTGCGGGAGTTGGTCGGTTTGGATCTGAGGAAACATAGTGGGTCTCAGCCTCCTTTTTCTTCCATGTATTATTTGTCGGCTTTTTCATGCTCACGTTGCCGACGGCATTGTGTATAATTTTTCCTCGGCGTAGACCACTTTCTACGCGTTCTCCTACCAGTACCATGTCTGAGAAGTTAATAGAGACACCGCCTACCATCTTGTCATAGTAGGGTGCGGGGAGCGTCTCCATGAAGGTGCTAATCATCTCTCGCTCCAGCAGAGGCGGCTGGACTTGAGCGGCTAGCTCCCTCCACCGTTGAGCGTATTCTTTGAAGGACTCATTTTCTTTCTTGACCATATTTTGCAGCTGAGTCCTATCGGGTGCCATTTCGATGTTGTACTTGTATTGCCTTAGGAAGGCATCAGCTAAATCCTTCCACGAACGGATATAGGACCTCTCAAGTTGGGTATACAGGTTAGCCGCTGCTCTGTCAAACCTGTCTTGGGAAACAAGAATAAAGCGGCTTGTCGTTGTGTGAGTGAGAGGCCATTTTCCGCAATACATCGTTAAATGGCTTCTCGACAGCCAACCCCTCAAGACTTCTCGAATTCCGAGTCTTGAATTTCGGAGGTGTGATGACGTCCGGTCTGAGCGAGCTCGGAAGCCTCGACTATTCCATATCCACCTCCTTCGATAGCCCAACCCTCTCTTCCTAGATGCGTCCATCTCCCCCAAGGAGGCTTCTTGTCCGCCATTTCTTAGCCATGGCTCATTTAGAGGCCGGTTGGGCGTGAGGGGGTAAAGCATAAGGTTCCACTGGGTCTTGCGACATGGCCAAGTAGGGATGTGGGCCGGTGTGGGTTTATTGGATGAACGAGCGGCGGCACGGTGTATGAGGATCTTCCGTGGCGGTCGTGTTCATATGGGCGTAGTCAGGGTGGATATTATATGGATATGTGGTCGATGGGTTAGTATGAGGAGGGAAAGATGGGTTTGTGTGTGTAGGAAAGGCGGAAGAAGTGTTTGTGTTATAAGGGTAGGGATGCATGTTTGTGTAGGCTGGGTGTGAGTGTGGTTGGTAGCCAGCTGCATTAGCGGGAGGCAGGTAAGTTGGTGGATTGGTATGAGGGTTGTGGATGTTAAGGTTTGGGTGTGGAGGTCCAGCAGGAAAGTTTGGGTGAGGCTGATGGGAAGTAAGGTTTATATGGAGTGGCATTGCATTATGGTTTTCGCCAGCCAAGATCTCTTGAGACCCATGAGGAGGTTTAAGCCAGGTGGTAGGCAGTCGACGGTAATCTTGTTCTAAGGATTATTTTGAAGAGGCATAGATGTATTGGCTGCCCTGTGTGCCTCCGCATTAATGGTCCCCCTCAGCCTTTCTCAAGTAGCTTCATGAGCTTAGCTACTTGGTCTTTTAATTCAGCGACCTCGAGCTCCTCGTTCCGTGTTTCCACCACTCATGATTTTGGTTTTTGATCTGGTGCTATATGAATGCCGGGGGAGTCGTAAGTCCGCTATTTTGTTACCTGTTAAAAATGATTAAATTCATTTAATTAGTTAGTAACAATAAAAAGAATTTGGCTAGGTGGTGGATGCGGAGGGACCAGAATTCGACTGAGTGCTAATCGTATGCATCTTTTCGTGCTTTGATGTGAAATGGAAATTAATGTGGAATTGCGAGAGAAGAGCGTTTTATTCAAAATAGATGTCTATTTTACACTTCTTTCATCTTGCTTGGCCAGTACAATATATTTTTTCATCCTTAAGACTAGGTCTTTACAAGTTTGAATGAAAAAATCTACTTGACGGGGGTGTGGAGTGGATGCGAGAGGTTTCCACCTTCTTGAGTGATTGCGTAACTCTTCTATGGCATTGTATTCGCTAGGGCGGGCTAGTTTTGAAAGCATCTCGATCCAGTGTTCAGCCGTATCTTTGTACCACCCACTTTCCTTTTGTATGTCTTATGCCTTTTGCTGCATTCTTATGATCTCAAGGACTTTCCATTTTTCCTCATTCACCTCATCCCCAGCTATGAGCAGGCTTCGATTTGCTGTTTCATGTCCTCTATCTTTTGCGGTTAATTCATTCTCTCCTCTATCACATTGTCTCACCTACGCAGGGCCTTCCTTTTGCAGCTAGGATCTGATTTTTTCTCTTCTGCCGTGGACCTTGGCCCTTATTTGCTCCAAGGCATTCCTCAACCGGTCGTTTTGAGTGCGGCGTCCCTTTTCAGTGCTCTCATGCCGAGCTCTTCTTGCTCGCTTGTCAAAATTCATGTACCCGAGAAGCACGCTCTCGTTCTCCATTCTCGCTGATCTCGGATAAGCTAAGAGAGCTTTATTCACTTCATCCTCTCTTCGTAACGTCATTTCCTTTGTATTCTTTCTGCGGTTCTTCCTCTAGCCGACATTTCTTTTGGTCATAGCCTCTAGCTTCTTCGGGCTTTTGGACAATCTCGTCTTCAAACACTGCATGTCAGCTGACTTTGATCGGAGGAGCAGAGGTTTGAATGGTAATTTGATGTGTTGCACCTGTCTCCTAACCCACCGTCAGTATTCTTCCTTAGAAAGACAGCCTTCGATTACTCTGACTCCTTCCCTTTACGGGTGACCCCTCCCACGCCTCTCGACCTTATCACGAGGCTTCAAGAAAGTCTCCTTCATACTGTGGGGTAGAAAGGAGTCAAAGAATTCATCTGGGAGTGTTTTAATAGGGCAGCCATTTTCCTTCGCCCGACGGCTATAATTGATACAACCTCTAGCTCCCATAAGGGTACATTCGGGAACCCTTGCAAGGGTAGATGACCTCACTTCTCCAAGGTTACAAGGTTGCATCTAACCTGTCTTCTTGCTGCCGGGAAATGGAAGCACTCATTCGAGGTTGCTTATCTGCTTTTAGCCTTTGGGTCTCAAGAAGTTCATGGCATGGATGTTGTGTCTTTCGTGTCTCTTTTGAAAATATGAGCTGTGATCCATAATGAACAATAATGTGTGGTAGGCAGATTTAATCTTGTTCTCTTTCTTCTCATGACAGGTTCACGTAAAATAAACATTCGCAACAAATGGCACGATTTTCTCGCTTCATTCTTTGGTTAAAAAGATATCGATCACAACGACGAAGTCGTTTATGTAAGGGAAAAGTACTAGCCTATAGATGGTAAGGCTAACACATCCATATATATGGCCCACTGGTTGTTGTCTTCAAGTGTTGCATATACTTTTCCAGAATTCTCTAGTGAACCCTTGACTTGGCCCCTTTGTCGATAACCTCATAAATGTTCCCGGTCATAGTCCCGAGCCTGTGCAGCATCAAAGAGGAATGGTGTTCTAGGTATTGATACGGCCTGGTTCCCTCTAATGGTAGATCCAAAATCTGCTCGAACTCCTCTAGAGTGGGAGCCAGCTGAAAGTCTGAGAATGTGAAACACCGGAGCGGCGGATCATAATATTGCACCATGGCAGTAAGGGCTCCTTCTTGCACTTGGACCTTTAAAAGCCTCAGTATGTTGCCATACCTTTTGGTGAAGGCCATTTGCTGGATACCTGATAACTTGTTCGCAAACACCTCTAAACTGGCCAAGTTTGCTATTTTGACGCCGATGCGTCTCTTCTTCTTCAACTGTTCAGATTCCATATTAATTTCCATTTCACCCTCTTTCACGATAGTCACTGAGAATCTGATCCCTCGAAAGAAAAAGAAACAAACAGGTATGTTAGACTCTAAATGAATGCTATTAATGCATGGTATATGCACGAAGATAATAAATATGGTTACTCTTACTATCCTCCCTCCCTCTTTTCCTTTGGTTATTTTCCTTTTTTTTTTCTTTTCTCCTCTCTCCTCATTTTTTGTCCACTTTTCTTTCTTTTCTTCTCTCTCCTCTTTTTTATCCACTTTTCTTTCTTTTCTTCTCTCTCCTCTTTTTGTCCGCTTTTGTTTTAAATTTAATTCTACAATCGCAGGTAAATAAAGTCTTACAGAAATGATGTTGTGTAAATAGGGCGTGCCCTCCTTGTGTCCTAGAGAGGTGACTTGTCCTATGGATCTAGGGCTTTTAATGCATGAGCCTTTCCAAGGTAGGTTGTAATCCTAGGGTATAAAGGTCACTAGAGCCAAGTTCCAGTCCATAATGCTTGCCACAACAGTAGAAGTAGCCACTAGTTGCGGGGCATTATGAATAGGACGCACTCTAGCTGGGATTTTCATGATAGCCATACAGGACGTAAGCCCCAGCATGACACCACTAGATCCCTCTAATCCTGGGCAGCACTCAGACCTAGGTATAGGGCCCCACTCATAATAAAATGTAATGTATGGAGGGCACTTTATTTTGGGATACTTGCAATTGGGGAACTTGTACAGATATATAGCAATTTATTGTTTATCTATCCTAGGGTGTAGAAAGAGTAAACAAACAATAAAACAAGAATAAATCATTAAATAAATAACATGCAATAATTAAATCATGCACATAAACAATGAAGGAATCAACTATAATGCACACTCAAATAAAATGGGCTTGACTCTCTAGGTCCCCAGTGGAGTCGCCATCTGTCGCAACCGTAATTCCGACGAGACGACGAACTCACTAAAATTTTAAGAATGGATTTGTTTTGAATTAAATGTGGAGTCGCCACCAAATTTTTATTCGAGGGAAAAATATTTGGAAAAACCCTGACTCAAGAATGAGCTTCTAAGTTCGGGAGTCGGTTACAAGTAGGGAAGGTGTTAGGCACCTTACTTGCCCGTCCAAGAACAGACTTTAAACCGAGTGCGTGCTTTTTGAAAATGTTTGATCCCTTTAAAGTGAAAAATAAATTGACGGAGGTTAGCCTGACAGGACTTGATCCTGCTCCTACGTATTCCCTGGTGCAATGGGAAACTCAAGGCTTACGTAGTTCTAGTTTTGCGAAGGCTTGACCTTCGAAGAGTGTTTCAAAAGAATGTTTGAAGATTTTGTTATTCAAAAAGAAGTTTTATTTTTAAGAGGGGTCTTTGGCCCACTCATGCACAAGGCCCGAGGTGGCTAAGGCAAAGACAAGGACCTATATAAACTACTAAATGCTTGAATGAAAGAAACCGCCGTTCCCCATTTAGAGCCCATTGCGTGAGGCCTAGAATCCCAAAACATTTAGGAAAAGATATATACTTTTTAATTTGAAAAGGACCTCAAGTCCACTCATGCACAAGGCCCGAGGCGGCTAAGGCAGCACAAGGACCTATACGAACTACTAAACGTTGAACAGCAGGTAAACCGCCAGTTCCCCATTTAGAGCCCATTGCGTGAGACTCGAAGATCCTAAGATACTTGAAAAAGATTTTTAAATTTTCGGAAAAGAAATATTTTGCAAATAATGTATGTCATAAGATAAAAGAAAACTAGATTTTGAGACAATTGGGGTTTAATGTAATTTTTAGTAACTATGGGATTTTTATGGAATTTTATGTATTTTAGATTTATATTTTTTAATTTTTTGGAAGTTTTATTGATTTTCTGAATTTTCTATATTTTAATTTCTGTGATTTTTTTAATCTTTGAATTTCTGGAATTTCCTATTTTTCTTAATTCTGGAATTTTTATTAAAATTTTTGAATTTCTGCCTTTTATTAATCTCTTATGATTTTACTATTTTTTTTTATTTTTTATTAATTTCCTATAATTAATTTCTTAATTTCCTTATTTTATGTGAATTTTTATTTTTCTGAATTATTATTTCTTTGGATGGAATGGGCACCCTGTGGAATGTCTAGGGATACTAAAGTAACCTGGTCATAGGAGGGCAATTTTGTGATTCAGAGGTTTCAGGGACAGAATGGTAATTACTATAACACAAGCCTACATTTAAAAGAAAAGATGGCAGGCTGGGGATCGAGGCCAGGTCTTGGAGCTTATGAGAGACAGGCCAGCCACTAGACCAAGTGTCCAACTGATACTCCAACCTCCCCTATTAAATTTAAACCGATATTCATAGGGTAAGTGACGTGCATATATTCTGCATGGGGTTGATAATATAGTCTGTTAATTTTTCCTAAACCTAAGTAAGCAGATTCTATACAATCAAATTTCTCTCTTCAGTCAGTTATTTCTTTTTGAGGACTTGCAATTTTGCCTCTTTCCCAAAACTTGTGTAATTGATCTTTGAGTAGAATCAGTATGTAACCTATCATGCTGTTTCAGGTCAGACGACTTGATCAAGGAATCCAGGAGACTGAATAGTTTGGAGAGGTATTTGGCTCGCTAAGGTCATCCGGACAAAGAAAAGGCCTTGAATTTATATTGGGTGCAGACTGCAAGTTATTCTCGGCCCCAAGCTGATTGCTGTGTGCTGCTATCAATGGTTGAAAGTCGCTCATTTCTAGATGATCATTCAGTATTCCAGGAAATTTAGACCACTCCACTCTTCCTGTATACCCATTCCAATACTAGTGCACTCCAACTCCTATTCTGAACTGATGGAAATCTATCAACTGTCTGTACCATCCAGCATATTGAAACTAGTATTCCTGCCAAATCCATCTCAAAGGCTGTCATCTGAACTAAATAAAATCTCCTCCTCTGTTAGATCCAGGATAGCCACGATTCTGTGAAGGGGGAACCTGCACTACCTTGTCCTGTGAAGTCTCAGAAGTTCTAGCTAGTTCTTGCCTCCTGTTAAAATCTTCAACAGGTACATTTCTTTGCTCAGAA
This sequence comes from Canavalia ensiformis, assembly GCA_026541065.1. Classification (NCBI taxonomy): domain Eukaryota; kingdom Viridiplantae; phylum Streptophyta; class Magnoliopsida; order Fabales; family Fabaceae; genus Canavalia; species Canavalia ensiformis. The sequence goes on along the minus strand of JAMKYM010000699.1, from coordinate 557,390 downwards.
TTCACTTGCTGTAGGTTCTCTATATTTAGTCCCCTGTTTATACCTTGATCAAGAAGACATAACATACCTTTTCCTTGAATATCCTGCCTTGAAACTGAAGTTCCATCATCTGTGTTAGTTTGATCTGAAACTGCAGCATACTAATGAACTGAAAACGAATTACCATTGGCTGATATGTGTGACAGTACTGGATTGTCACCTTGAACCCGAGAATATTGATGTTGGATGGAAAGCGGAGACACTGCAGACCTATCCGCTTGAACCTGAGAATGCAAACTAGGTGTAGCTCTTGAGCCAGAAGTTGGAAGCCCATAAAGAGGCTGATCTCCCTGACTTGGAACCAAACCCATCAGGCACATTTGTTCAGGAGATAACATAAGTTCATTAGAGGGCCCTTGCAAAATTGGAGATGCACCATGCTGGAGCCAATTTGCATTAGTTGGTATAACTTCAGGCTGCCATATAAGGTTGGATGCCTCATTGACAGGAATGCCACTGATAAGAGATGCAGAATGGCTTGCAACTGCCTGTTTTGAAAAGGAGGAAGCTGGAGTCATAGAATTCTGTTGCTTCACTTCTAGTTGATGAAACTGTTGCTGCCTCTAAAGTTTTTGCATCTGGTTGAGTACTGCTTGTTGCTGTAACAGATGCATTTCATTTAATCCTGACTGCTGTCTAGGTAAAGGCTGGACCATTCCACTATGGTGACCACTTATTCTTGTTGACCTCCAAAAAAATCAAAATTGACAGGAGACTCAGGAGCATCATTCCTAGCCATGTTTTTCTTATACAGTTCAAGACCACTCCCTTGTGACTCTAGTACTGGTATTCCTCTTGATAGGTGATTCCAATCAGATTCTGTATCCACTCCCAAAATGTTAGCTTCATTCTGCCTAGCTCCGGAAAACCTCGTTGTCCACCATAGATAGCCATTCCCAAACTGTTGTTGGTTTGTCGTTGATTTCTTACACTCGGACCTCAAACTACTTTGAGATAGGTTGAAACCATGTCTCAAATGTGGGAGAGTTTGTGTGTCCCTCGCTCTGAATACGATTGTTGTTGATTAAAATTCTTTAGATTGGAAATAAAAAAGGCACACCACCGGTCTCTCGTTACCATTACAAATTGTTGCTTAGTCCCGGCTGGTCCCATCAACCACCTCGAGAATGATATTGTCCCCTGGGACAAGTTCTCTTGACCAAAAATTATGGACCCCGTCTCCTACTTCGTTCCCATAGATAATCCAGCCCACAAACTTGCAGACAACTATTTATAAGAAGGCCTAGCGTATGAAGTTAAATGTTTGACATCGCATACTAGCGAAGATCATGAAAAGCTTTCCCCAAGTATGATGCTGTCTAAAGACACCTCTGAGCAAAGCTTGCTCAAATATTAGAACCATGCAACCAGGACAAAGGGGAAGGCATGAGTCGTTACCAGTTTGTGGTTGACAAACACAATTTGAACAGCCCCGAGTTTCAATCATCAGTCTAAGGTCTCTGAACAAATCAGACTCGTCCTACCCAATCCTTTAGTTAATAGTGAATTGTGTTATCATCTTCAAAGTTTAGATCCATTAGAATTCTTATTTCCTACATTCGTTTTTGGTCTTGCTAAGATTTCTTTTGAAGATCCTCTAATTGCAATATTATGCAAATCTACCCTCCTCAGATCTATGACTGAATTATCCATACATAAGGAAGTAAGACAAATAACTCAAAGGGGATTGGACTCTGGATTTTTATGAGAAGATTAGCACGTATACAGGATAATTCAAGGTCTTCATTTTAACATCGCTAATCTTTCAAGATCACCCTGTTTGGTGGAATCAGTGAACTCAGAAAAGGCAATGTTCAACTATCATACATGCACCTCCATTATGTTCATGCGGTATCAGCACATATAGGGGAAATGGATGCTTCTATACCATGGTTAAGTGTGATTCGATTATACAAACACTATATCGAGTTCTTGCAGGTCTTAATTATAGATTTCATGTACATTACTTAGGCGCGATTCATGCAAGAAAAGGTTTTCTGTTTCTTTTCATTGAAATATAGTATTTCAAGAATCGATTTATTCAAATGCTATCAGTATGCTGACCTGTTTGGTGGAATCAAATCGCGTCTGGCCCCGCATCTCCAAATTCGAATTCCAACTTCTTTCGTTTTCCCTCTACTGCTCCACTCTTCTTTCTTCGGAGGTTCAATTCTTGGAGTCTATTGGTTGCTGAAGAGTTTCTCAGAATACCCAGTGATAAGCTTTCCCTCTCAAATTTCAGTAATCAAAATCAGCCCCTCTCAAATTCCTTACCCGGTTTTTATATCTTTCGAAAACCGCCCCCTCTCTATTCTGCTTTTCGTTTGTTTTTTTTTATTCCACAAATACCCTTTGTATTTTATTTCTTTGATTTCAATTTTCTGATCTTGGTTTTTTAATTTTTTTATGATTCTTATTTAATTCAGAATTTTATTTATTTAAATTTTCAGAATTTTAATTTTAGTTCAATTAATTTTACAAATTTTCTTATTATTACTCACTTTCCCTTATTTTTTATTTTTATTTTTTATTATTTGTTTTTGTTTTAATTTCTGATTTTCTAGATTTTTTATTATGTACTTTTCTTTTTCTCCCCCCTTTTTAGTTAATGTTTACTATTATTATTTTGGTTTAAGTCTAGCTAAAAATCTAAAAAACTTTTGTCTGTTTTCTGTTTTCCGTATATGTTTTCTGTATATGTTTTCTGTTTGCTATTTGTTTTTCTGTTTTCAATTTGTATTTTTTGTTTTCCTTTCGTCTCTTTTTTTTATTAGTTAATTTTGATTTAGGACCAATTTACAAATTCATTTTTATTTTTATTTTTCAGAAAAACTTCCATTGTCTGTTTCTGTTTGTCTGTTGTCTGTTTTCTGTCAGATTTTAATTTTGTATTGATTTTGAATTCAAAACTTTTCTTTAATTATAATTCTAATTCATTTCGAATTTCTTTTATACATTAATCACCTAAAAGAGGGTCTCGGACATAATTGGGTGTTTACGTTGTTCAAATTGGTTGCATTGTCCGTGATGAGTTGATTTGGTAGACCATAACGACAAATTAACTCCTTTTTTATGAACCTTACTACTACATTTCAGGTCACATGCACAAAGGAAGCTACTTCAACTCATTTAGTGAAGTAATCAATTGCAACCAAAATAAAACGGTGTCCATTTGATGCCTTAGGTTCAATAGGATCTATGATGTCCATTCCCCACATCGAAAATGGCCAAGGCAACGATAGAACATCTAATGATGTTGGTGAAGCATTAATATTATCAACATATGTCTTGCATTTATGACATTTCTTTACATGGTTAAAGCAGTCAGATTACATGGTCAACCAATAGTAACCGACCCTCAAGATCTTTCTTGCCATTGCATGTCCATTCATATGAATTCCAAAAGATCATGCATGCACTTCCTTGATAATTTTTATGGCTTGAGTAGCATCAACGCATCTAAGAAGCACCATATCATGATTTTTTTTACACAACACCTCTCCATTTAGAAAGAAGCTCATTGTCAATCTTCTTAAAGTTCTCTTTTCGTTCTCTGAAGCACCCAACAAATACTTTCTCCTCTTGATAAAATTCTTGATATCATGGTACCAAGATTTTCCATTTAGTTCTATTTCGATGGAATGACAGTGGGCCGAATGATCACGACGTTGGATCTTTATAAGTGGCATGTCTTCTTCGTGACTCAATGTGAACATGGATGACAAAGTGACTAATGCATCTGCTAACTAATTTTCCTCTCGGGGGATATGATAAAAGGTTACTTCTTCTAACTATTTTATTAATCCCTTAATGTAGGATTGGTAAGGAATTAAATTTGCATCTTGAGTTTCCCATTCTCCTCTTAGCTGATGAATGACCAAAGCCGAATCACCATATATGTCAAGGATTTTGACCTTTGATTCTATAGCCGCTTCAATCCCTAGTACACACGCTTCATACTCTGCCACATTGTTTCTGCAATTAAAGCATAGTCAAGCCGTGACTGGAACATACTGCTTTTCTAGGGAAATTAGTATAACTCCAATCTCATGCGCCAATATGTTGGAAGCACCATCAAATAACATTGTCCATCTTTCTTCCACTGATGGTTTCTCCTCACCAAATGATGCCATTATGTCTTCGTCAAGGAACCTACATAGCGTGGACTCATAATTTTCCATGGATTGATGTGCCAAGTAGTCTGCCAAAACACTTCCTTTGATTTCGTTTTGAGTGACATATGCAATACCATACTCTGATAAGAGGACTTGCCAACGGGCAATCCTTCTTGTTAGAGCGAGTTTTTCAAAAATATACTTGATTGGATCCATTTTAGACACTAACCAAGTTGTATGACTCAGCATATATTTTCTCAAGCAATGGCCGGCCTAGGCTAGAGCATAATAAGTTTGTTCCAACAATGAGTAATTGACCTCAAAATTGGTGAACTTCTTTCCTACGTAGTAAATGGCTTGTTCCTTTCTTCCAGACTCGTCCCGTTGGCCTAGCATGCAACCCATAGACTCATCAAGCACTGTCAAGTATATAATGAGAGGCTTTCCAAGGATTGGTGGTACCAAGACTGAGGGACTTTGCAAATACTGCTTGATTTTCTCAAAGGTGTCCTGGCAATCGTTATTCCATTCCATCGGTTGGTTCTTATGCAACAACTTGAACATTGGCTCACATGTAGCTATCAACTCGGATATAAATTGAGCAATATAATTTAGCCTTCCAAGAAATCCTTGAACTTCCTTTTCTGTGCTAGGAGAAGGCATTTTGAGAATAGCTCAAACTTTTTTAGGATCCATTTCAATTTCCTTTTGGCTAATTATAAATCCTAATAACTTACTGGACTTTACTCCAAATGTACATTTAGTTGGGTTCAACCTCAACCTAAACCTTCTTAATCAATCGAATAATTTCTGTAAGTGAACAATATGATCTTTCTCATTTTTTGACTTTGCAATCATCTCATCCACAGAGACTTCAATCTCCTTATGCATCATGTCATGGAATAAGGTCACCATTGCCCTTTGATAAGTAGCCCCAACATTCTTTAATCCAAATGGTATAACCTTGTAGAAAAATATGCCCTAGGGTGTGATAAATGTAATTTTTTCCATGTCTTCTTCAACCATCTTGATTTGATTGTAACTTGAGAAACCGTCCATAAAAGAGAAGAAGGAATATTGAGTTGTATTGTCTACTAGTACGTCAATGTGAGGTAGGAGAAAATCATCCTTAGAGCTAGCTCTATTTAGTTGCCGGTAGTCAACACACATCCAGACCTTCCTGTCTTTCTTAGGGACTGGAACTACATTGGCAATCCATTGGGGGTATTTTGAAACAGTAAGCAAAACCAACGTCAAGTTGCTTTCTAACCTCCTCTTTGATCTTTAGGGACATTTCTGGTTTCATTTTCCTTAACTTTTGCTTAATTGGAAGATATTCTGCCTTCAACGGTAATTTATGCCCTACTATATTGGTGTTGAGGCCTGACATATCCTGATATAATCATGCAAAGACATCTTTATAATCACGCAAGAGCTTTATCAACCTGCAATGCCCCTCTTCTTTCATGAGTATGCCAATTTTGACTTCTTTTTTCTCCTTATTGGTCTCCAAATTAATTATCTCAACCGATTCCTTATAAGGTTGTATTTCTCTGGCCTCTTGCTCCACCAATTGCAACAGTTCTATGGACAGGTCTGAAATCATAATCATCTTCATGATTAGCTTGATTAATAGGTAGATCAAAGCTATTTGATGTGATACTAGCATTATTTTCATCTTCAAATGTGCTATTTTTAGATCTGCATCATTTAGGAGTAGAAAAAAGGAAATGAAAAAAAAATTCTAACAAAGCAAAGAATACAGGTAGACAAGGAAGGTCAATATTTGGGAAATTCAAAATGCATTTTATTAATGATATAATGAAAGGAAACATGTACGCTCATAACAAAGAGAATCTTAAATCCTTGGGTAGAGCAATAAGATTATCATTACAAAATTACTTGATGTCTGAATTAAAAATCACAGGGAGCTCAACGATTTTCCAATTGTCGAGTTTTGTGTTTGGTGAACAAGCGTAAACCCAGTTGACATGCTCATTCTCTGGAGTGTACTCTTCTGCAACAGCTATTGGGCTCGAAAACTCAAATCCAATGCTCCATAAAGTCTTCCTCATATCACATATGAAGACCCCTCTCAATCTTAGGTTTTCTATCATCCAACCTAGCCAGTCTTTTCTCCTCTGCAATCCTTCTTTTATCTACTTTTGAAGGTTTGTAACCTAACCCCAAGCAGTCTTTATTTTCCATCAAACTTGGTAGCTTGCTCAAACCCTGCTCATATTTTCCCAAACCATGTCCATATTGATACCCATTCTTAAGCATGACTCTCACTACCATTGTAAAAGCACTCGATGGATGGATATTTGTAATAGGCATTCCCTCCTTGACATGACTAGCATTTGCAATCTCAAGTGTTTGAAACGAGGTCTCGAGAGCCTCTTTAGCTGCTTCGATATAAGGGGTAAAGGAAGGTTTTCTCACTAGTAGATCTTCCTCAGCAGAGACAATAATCAAATTATCATTGACGATGAACTTCAACTTTTGGTGGAGTGTGGATGGTACAACTTGTGCATAATGAATCCATGGTTTCCCTAAAAGGCAACTGTAAGCGAGAGTAATATCCATTACTTGGAATGTCACTTCAAAAGTAATAGCACCAATCTGAACAGGCGGACTTATCTCTCCTATTACTTCTCTACGAGATCCATCAAAAGCCCGAACTACCATGATACTCGGTTTCATATGTGACATGTCAAATGATAGTTTTGTGAGTGTTGCTTTTGGCATTACATTCAGTGAGGAACTATTATCAATTAAAAATATGGCCATAATATGATCCATGCACTTCACTAATATGTGTAAAGCCTTATTATGTCCTGCTCCTTCCATTGGTATCTCGTCATCAGTAAAAGTAAGATAATTATTGGCAGTGATATTACTGATAATACCTTCAAATTTTCCCACTAATATATTATGGATGATATGGCCTCATTCAAGATTTTTAGCAATGCTTTTCTATGAGGCTCTGAGTTCATCATCAAGGATAGAAGTGATATTTTAGCCGGAACTCGGCTCAGCTGATCAATCACCATGTACTCACTTTGTTTCACGAGCTTTAAAAACTTGTACAGTTTTTCCTCTGATATTTCTCATTTCTGTTCTTTCCTCTCTATTTCTTCCTGGTCGACCACCTTCCTTCCTTTTCCTTTTCCCTTCTCAGTCTCATTCATTGGTTTGACTCTTAGCTCTTCAAGAGTGTAAATTTGACCACTTTGAGTCATACTGCCAACCTTGGCAATATTTGTAATCTTAGAATCCTCTAAATTAGCATTTTTTTGTGAGTCACCTTCATCATCATCAATACTTACTTTGAACCCACATCTCCAAGGCACTGCTTTGTTGCTTTTATAATGAAAAGATGTTGAAATTTGAATTGTGATAGGTTTTGGTCAACCTGAGGTTGGGATGGTAGGAATGCTAGTATAATAGATAGTCAGCGGTCTTGGCAAGACTGAAGTTGAATCGTCAACTACCGACCCACTTGGACCAATTTCTTGTCCATTAGATCTTGCAGAATCAGCTTGAAAACATCACATTCTTGTATTGAATGATCTGCATCAGGGTGTAAGCCACACCTATCATTCTTTTCAAAATTTCCTGTGACCATACCGAACTTGTGCATCTCAGCAAAGATGAACTTCAACGGGATTTTGACATCTTCTACCTTATTTCTCAAGGGTGGTCTGTCATTTTCAATAAAGTTGACTGATGGCCCTCCATGTCCCAATAAAAAGGGTTACTTCCAACATTGGGAGTGTACTTTTTAAAGTTTGGCCACTTAGCATTAATCAATTCTTGCACCTTGAATTTTAATGTTCTGCAATTTTCAGTTGAATGACCGATAGCACCTGCATGGTAATCACATTTGGCGCTTGGATCATACCCCCTAAGATGAGGCGGTTCTATTGGTCTTATCGGGCGAGGTACCACTAGGGGATTTTGGATAAGCTGAGGTAGTAGTTTTGTGTAAGACATGGGGATTGGGTCGAATTGGACTGGGATCCTACCTTGGTTACTAGGGTTGCCTAGGGAGTTTGGGATTTTTTTCCATGATTGATTGAATTGAGGTGGCCTTATAAGTGGTGAGTTAGATGGAATAGGTAAGATTGAAAGATGAGATTGAGGGTATGGATTTTGTGAGATGGTAGTGACGTGTAGGTAAGACATATGAAGGGGGTTTTATGTTGGTTGGAGATAAGGAGGTTGAAAGATGGCTATCCTAGGGGGTTGAAATGTTATTGCATTGGCTTCTCCTTCTTTCTTCTTCCCTGATCTAGTTGAGGGTTTCTTTATAGTGTTCGTTCCAGAAGGAACGTGACCGATCTTTCCACTTTTCAAATCATTCTCAACTCTTTCTTCGTTGATGACGGTGTCAGAAATTTGAGGAGATGCTTCCAATCATCCTATCATAGAAAGATGCTCGTAATGTATCGATAAACAATGCCACCATTTCTTTATTAGACAATGGGGGCTCCACTTGAGCTACTAATTCTTTCTACCTCTGATCATATTCCTTGAATGTCTCTTTATCCTTTTTTGACATGTTTTACAATTCCAATTGGTCTGGTGCCATGTTGATATTATATTTGTATTGTTTGAGGAAAACATCAATCAAATCCTTCCAGCAATGGATATGGGAACGCTCAAGGTACATGTACCAACTTGAAGCTGCCTCGGTTAAACTTTCTTGGAAGAAATGTTAGCAACTTGTCATCATGAGCATGTGATGCCATCTTCCTACAATACATGGTCAGATGGCTTTTTGGACAAGTGGTCCCTTTGTACCTATCAAACTCTAGCACTTTAAACTTTGGAGGTATAACTACATCAGGAACAAGGCAAAGGTCTGCAACTACTCTGATGTTGTAGCTACTACCTTCTACGGCTTGTAGTCTTACCTACAACATCTGTAATTTTCCCTATTCATAAGGATTGACTTAATTAAACCCTTTCGTGTCTTGGTGGAGATTCATTGTGACATATGGCTGGGATTGTAGGGTGGCTTGTGCGTTAGACTTGGGAGGTGCTTTAAGGGTTCTTGTGGCCAATCTTGGATTAGCTGGATGGGATTAAGTGGCCTGTGGGTTAGCCTTAGCTTTCAGAGGTACATAGCTAGGGGGAAGGCCATATTCTGGCCACTGGTCCTCTTGAGAATCAACATATTCTTGCACAGATTTGTTGTAATGTAGAGTGAGTGGTATCTTTGATTGAGCCTAGGGGGTCTGTTTGGAGTCCTTCTTTTCCAAAGCTCGTAAAGCCCTTATGACCAGTGCCATTTTCTCCTTTAGTTGGTTGAGCTCATTCCTCAATTTTTCATTCTATTGTTCTAACTCATCCATGATCTTGGATTGCAAGCGAGTTCTGTAAGGATGTCGGAGGAACAACTTGTTTGCTTTGTTATTATTATTTTTTTTTATCTAAAATGGAAGCATGATGTTAGTGAATAAAGACAAAATAAAAGGTTAGTGAGGGAATAATTTCATTCAGTCATTCAAAATTAGGAAAGTTTCCCACACTTCTATTCAAGGACCACTCGTCTTGAGATGGAAGTGTGGTTGACGCTCAACCTAAGGGAGTATTCATTCCTCAATAAGTGAGGTCTTTATCAACTAGCAATGCAGTTCATGACCATATCTTCGATCAAGGACCACTTGTCCCAAGATGAAGACATGGTTGACGCTTAATCCAAGGGAGTATTCACTCCTCAATGGATAGGGTCTTGACCAAAGCAATCAACAAGCGAAGTGACCCATATCTTTGATCACGGACCACTTGTCTCAAGATGAAGACATGGTTGACGCCTAATCCAAGGGAGTATTCACTCCTCAATGGATATGGTCATGACCATGACCAAAGCAACCAATAAGCGAGGTGGAACATTAAAACATCATTTTATTTAATTGAAAATGTGAGGAATACAAAACTAGTTATGAACGAGTTGCCATGCAACATTATGTCAATGATTTCATTCACCTATAACTCGTAGTTAGTTTCTCAAAATGTTTCATCAACTGATAGGTTTGCTAAGGGAGCTCGTTTATACAGATTTCCTCTATTGCACCCTGAAAATATCCTAACAGTTTTGCAGTATGATGTTGGATACAATGGGTAATATCTTGAGATTTCTTCTTTCATTAGTTCCTCTCCTCTTTGTAGTATGCTACAAATGATTTCCATTCTTTCATTGATTCGTTCTCCTCACATTCAAGTCTTTGAACTTTTCTTGCTCCTATGTCAATTTCTCAATCTCCCTCCTTAGTTTTTCCTGATTCTGGTTAGCTTTTGCTAGTCAAGAAAGTTGGTCACCAACTAGATTTCTCCATTTAGTCGCTTCAGCACGTGTTGCGATTAGATCGTCCCGCATGACTTCTACCTCCTCCTCCTGCATGCGTCTTTCTATTTCCCACTGCTCCTTTTCGATCTAAATCATGATCATCTCCTCTTCCATCCTCTCAATCGTGCCATGCATCTTCTCGAATTTAGCTAAGGTGATATTTGTTTCCTTTCCCTTCTCCTTTCTTACCTTCTTCACACCATCATGATCATCATGAATGTAAATACACTCTTCTTTCAGATGGGCTATTTCCATGTTTTTCTATGCACATTGTCTCTTGAGAACTTCCACTTCCACCCTGGCTTGTTCCTCTCTCTTTTTCACCAATCTCAGTTATGCTTTCATGGCTTCTAATCGAGAGGTTAATGAAACGATTTTTGGACTTGGCTCTTGGGGAGATGCCCCCTTGCGTAGGATCTTGTTAAAGGTTAGATCACATGTTCTTCTTGTCTCCCTCCACTCCTTATACTTAGCCGAAGCGATTACACATGGTTTTCCAAGTTCTTTTTCTCCTTTCCTTCTTATATGCTCCCAAGCAGTTTTGATTTCCTCTTGTAGCTCATTAGTGTTGTCTGCACCATATTGAAAACTCCACCCATCTAGTTCCTCACTTCTGGGGACGACTTGAGTTCATTTAAGCTGCCTAAGGGCTATAACCGGAGTGTAGGTTATACACCCTTGAGGTCCCATTAATGGAACATTGGAAAATTTCTTGCAACTGAGGATAGTATCTTTAGGGTGATACCAAGGACATACCCACGGGAAGTGCTCTGGAATGAACTTCAAGAAGTCTTCCTTCCACGCACGAGCTTCTTGCTTCTTAATTGGGATACGACTAAAGCTTTTCAAAAGGTCTGGCATGGGACCCATATGATTGGCCACATTCAGATGAGTCACAATCCAAATATATAGGAGATGCGAACAACATTGCAGAGTCTCTCCATCCTTCTGATGACAAACCTCGATGGAAAGCAATGTCTTTACTAAGATGGCCAAATAGATTTTCCCCCCTTGTGTTTTCCACTAATGAAACACATCCATGGCTTCTTAGTCAACCATGCCCATTTTTGAATAGGAATAGAACCAACCCATAGATTAATAATGCTAGAGTCTCGTTGAAATTTTCCCAATTTCCTAGCTTAACTTGCCTTTCCAAGTGATCTTCTAGTAAAGATGTCTTACAAGTTGTCTTCTCAATTTCTACTTGATCTGGCTGTAAGCCAATTATCTTGGCTATTTTCTTCCTTTCTACTCGATTTCCTTTATAGAGATACACCCCAACTTTCTCATTACATGGTATCCTCAACATCATCTCATACCCTTCTATGGTGCGCACTAGATCCAAACCAGGTAATCCAAGGCACTTGAGGTTTGAGTTCCAGAAATAAGCCAAGGCACTCAACACAAGTGCTTCTACTGTAATGGATAATAAATCCAGAAGCGAACCATATTTCTTCTTAAAGTTTACACGAGCTTCTTTGGTTATTTGCTTACAAACTGCATTTACTTTTTGAAGATCATTAATTTGTGTAGTAATTCTGATGCGTCTCATTTGGTCATATACATTGCTAGTACAACCTTAAACTTTCTTCATTTGAATACTATTAAATCTTTCCCAAAAAGAAATAATATATATATATATATATATATATATATATATATATATTTAAGTAAGTCAAAGAAAATAGAAGAAAAAAAATAACAATAATAAATAGATAAATGATGCAATGTCATGTGTAAAATATGCATGAACCTATATGCATGAGATATAAAAGAAAAATGCATGCACTAATATGAGCTTGTTATCCTTTTTGTTATTATTTTTAGTTTATTTAAAAGCCTAGTTAATAATATTAAAAAAATTTGGAAATTATGTATGAGCTTATATGAACATGTTATTTTTGTTTATCGCAATATATAAAAAAAAATGCATGGACCTATATTAATATTTTATTTTTATTTTTTAATTTTTTATAAAAGCCCAACTAAAGCATGAGATATGTGTTAACAAAAAAAACTAATCATACCTAATGTAATTTTTTTTATTTTTTATGTAGAAATATGATCAAGTCCTAAAATTTTTTTTAGAAGGCATGAACATGTTATTTTTGTGTTTTGTTTATTTAAATGTCCAAAAAAATGCATGAACCTATATGAAATGTTTTTAATTTTAATAAAAGCCAAACTAAAATAAAAAACAAAAACTGAATTTATCTAATATAACATGTGATTTTTTTTATGTATAAATATGATAAAAAAATTAAAAAAAAATACATGAACATGCTATTTTTGTGTTTTGTTTATCTAAATGTCCAAAAAGTGCATGGACCTATAAATTTTTTTTATTTTTCTAAAAGTCCAACTTGTAGTAACCATAATTACAACGAAATGACGAACTCGCTAAAATTTTAGAAAAGAAATTTTAATTAATCGTGAAGTCGCCATCAAATTTTATTTTTAAAGGGAAAATATTTGGAAAACCCCTAAATTGAGGAAGAAATCTAGGTTCAGGAGTCGGTTACAAATAGGAAAGGTATTAAGCACCCTACTTGCCTCTTCCGAAGAACGGTACCCTTCAACTGAGTGTGTGATTTTAATATTTTTGAAAACTGTTTGATCCCTTTAAGTAGAATAAAAATAAATAGGATTGAGTAGCCTCTTAGGATTTGATCCTGCTCCTACGTATTTCCTGGTGCAATAGGAAAAATTAAAAGCTACATAGTTTTGGTTAAGAGACTTGATCTCTTGGAAAATAGAAGGCTAATTTCGAGCAAGATTGATTTTTTTGAAAAAAACGAAGTTAATTAAAACATCGATTTTCTAAAATTATGTGCTTGCAAAATCCAAACCGTTGTAAGCTGCGTTTGAATATGCACAAATTAAAAATACGAAGTAGTAGAGAACAGTACTTGTTCATATTAGAATCCGTTGCACGAATTTTAGAAAATTTGAAGACAAACATTTTTAAACGAAGTTAGTTAAAACAGTGATTTTCTAAAATTACATGCTTGCGAAATCCAAACCATCGTAAGATGCATTTGAATCCGCACGACTTAAAATATGAAACATTAGAGAGCGCTACCTGTTCGTATTAGAATTCGTTACACGAATTTCAGAAAATTTGAAAAAACAGACGTTTTTGAATGAAGTTAGTTAAAACAGCAAATTTTTAAAATTACGTGCTTGCAAAATCTAAACCGTCGTAAGCCGTGTTTGAATCTGCTTGAATTAAAATATGGAACAGTAAAGAACGCTACTTGTTCGTATTAGAACCTGTTACATGAATTTCAGAAAATTTGAAAATAGATGGTTTTTGAGCGGAATTAGTAAAAACAACGATTTTCTAAAATCACATGCTTGCAAAATTCAAACTGTCGTAAGCCATGTTTGAATCTGCATGAATTAAAATATGGAACAATAGAGAATGCTACTTGTTCGTATTAGAACCCGTTGCACGAATTTCAGAAAATTTGAAAAATAATAAGAATACAAAATTTTAAGCAATTTTTTATAAAGATTGGATTATTTGAAAAATATGTTTCTATATTTTATTTTATTTTATAAGGTATGTTGGGCTTGACCCAAACCAAATGTAAAAGACAAATGGACTTGATTCAAATTAGTAGAAAAAGGGTGCTGAGCCAAAAGTTACTTGGGCTAAGAAAAGTTTGAATTGGGTTTCGAAAAAGTGCTGACAAAAAAAGTTAATTGAGCTAAAATATGTTGACCAAAAAGTTTAATTGGACTAAGAAAAATGCTTACCAAAAAAGGTTTAATTGGGCTAAAATTTTTTTCCTTTTTTAGGTTAAATAGCCTTGTTGAAAAAAAAGCTACAGTATTTATTGTATAAAACTTTTTTAGGCTAGAATAGCCTTGCTTAAAAATGAATTAGGGCCTAAAAGAAATGTCCTATAAACGAATTGGGCTGAAAAGAAAATTGAATTGGGTAAAAAAAAAATTATGGGCGCAATATCATAAGATTAGAAACGTGAGTGTGTCATCCTTTCAAGCACAGGTACTGCAATACATCCAATTAAAGAGCCATGGATTTGAATGCGTGATTTTAACTTTAATTCCAACATTGGCCAATAAACCCAATATGAAAAATATGAATGCTGATACCTTTTTTTATTAAATTATTTTTAACGTCCTATTCACATTTGTCATGGCCTTTCCATCTCTGCAAGGGAACCCTGGATTTTGATTTGTTTCATCCACACTTAAGATAAGGCAAGCAGCCGCTATGACAACATTTGGCCTTGACCTTCACAATTACGGGCTCCCAGGAAAAGTTAGCAAGGAGTCACCAATTCCACTAGTGGCTATGCCCATTCCATACGGTGCTCCCTAGTGATGATTCAGGTTCAAGGTTCTTTATTATAAAAGGATATATGCATGGCAGGAAGAGATTGGATTAGCTAGGTCCTGTGAATCCAGAGTACTCTTTATAATAGTGAGAAAAATGGAACTATTATTGAGCTCTCAACGGGTAAAGCTTGGCAGCATCTACTCAAGATAACCTCCTCCTATTTGTTATAAGTTTATCAGTAGGATTCCAGATCAAACGTACCATCCTTCATTTCCTAAGCCAAGTACACAAAACTATAGCTCTATTGACATCTAATTCATTTCACAAATAGAGTGGAAGGATCACCTAAATGAGGATGGAACTAAGGATTGACCTCCTTCAAGTGCTGATTCCACTTTTCTACATGAGGTCCTAAACATATGAGGACGCTTCCTCAACTGATCCCCAATCAATGCTGATCCTATTTAGTTAATTCCTGTTATAGGTATGACAATCAGGATATATAGCATTCTGCAATACTTTTTCTTATCATCCAACTTCTCACCCAAGGTTGTGGCTGTGAATCTATTGCCAATGGTCTTTGATTTCTTCCTAAAGGTGATCTGTTGCTCCTACACTTTTAATTACCATTTTACTTAGCCAGATTCTACATTTCTTAGTTCTTACTACACTTTTAATGTCATTGGAATCAAAGCCATTAGATTCTATCATAGATCAAGGCAAACCTCACTAAGTGATGCCATAACCGAGCTAAATGTTTTAAGCATTACATGCAGTCTCAAAAGAAAGGTCTGAATCCTTTCTCCATATGTTGTTCAAAATCAATAACAGTGGACAACTTCATATAATACCTATATCATAACTTATTGCTACTGAAAATTTTAACAGAGAAAGTAGAATAATGCACTAACTGGTTTCAGATGATGATAATATGCCTTGATGCTTGTGATTTAACGACGAACTTGGGTGTTAATGCCTTTGACTAATGAGCTTTGACCGAATCATCTCTGCAATTCTGGTGCGAGGGAGAAGAAGAGTTATCTTTGAGAAGCTTGCTCCTGGTTCTCTCTGATCCTTTTAATCCGATTGGAACTTTGGAAGATCAAATTTTACAAAAGCAAGAAATGAAGATCCAAGCCAAGGTCTGAAGCGTAAGAAGGCCTCTGAATTTAGATGGTTCTCGTTTTTGGACCAAAATGTCAGGTGAAGGAAGAAAAACTGAAAAGAACTTCCAGTAGCAGGGGGGAGATGAGAGAAAATTGAAAAGAACCCCAGTAGCAGAGGAGAGATGAGAGAAAACTTTAAAAAATGAAAAGGTCCCTACCAAATTTTCTTTTCCTCCTATTTATAGGCCAAATTTGAGGTAAAGCCAATTTTTTAACCGCCCCAACTAACCTTTGAAACAATAATTTAATCTTGGACATAATTAAGTGTTTACACAACTAAAGTAAAAAAACAAAAAACTAAAGAACTGAATATATCTAATATAACATGTGAAAATGTGATTAAAAAAATGGATGAACATGTTATTTTTGTGTTTTGTTTATTTAAATGTCCAAAAAGATACACGAACCTATATGAAAATTTTTTATTTTTCTAAAAGTCCAATTAAAATGAAAAACAAAAATATGTGATTTTTTTATGTATAAACGCGATCAAATTTTTTTTAAAAAAAATGCATGAACATGTTATTTTTATGTTTATTTTATCTAAATATCCAAAAAATGTATAGACCTATATGAATATTTTATTTTTCTAAAAGCCAAAAGAAAACAAAAAAAATGTGATTTTTTTAATGTATAAATGTGATCATTTTTTTAAAAAAAAATGTATGAACATGTTATTTTTGTGTGTTGTTTATCTAAATGTCCAAAAAATGCATGGATCTATATAAATATTTTTTTTTATTTTTTATTTTTCTAAAAACCAAAAAAAAAAACTTATTATACCTAATAGAATATGTGATTTTTTAAAATTTTTTATGTAGGAATGTGATTAAGTTAAAAAAATGTATGGATCTATATAAACATGTTATCTTTATTTTATTTATCTAAAAGCGTAGTCAATGTATGGGATGTAAAAAAAGAATAAAAAAAAAATTTACAATGCATATGTACATGTAATTTTTGTTTTTTTTTTAGAAATGCATGATACGTATGTTATCTTTACCTTTTTCTTAAAAAAAATGTATAAATGTACATGTTATTATTATTTTTTATTTTTGTTTATCCAATTTTTTTTAAAAAAATGCATATACCTATATGATGATAATTTTAAAAAACCCAAAAATATGTCTCTATCTATAAAAACATGTGATTTTTTATTTTTTAAAAAAATGCATGAACATATTTTTTATATATATAAATGTTCAGTTAATGCAAAAATAAATAAATAAAAATACATGGACCTATATGAACATTTTATTTTTTCATTACCCTTTTTTAGAGGATCCAACTAATGCAAAAAATGATTACGCCTATAAGAACATGTGATTTTTGTTGTAAAATATAATTTTTTTAAAAGGTATTGACATGTTATTTTTAATTTTTATTTTTTGTTTATCTAAATGTCTAGTTAATGCATGAGAAAAGATGCATGGACCTATATGAGCATTTTATTATTTTTATTATTTTTTAGGTCCAACGAATGCAAAAAAAAAAATGATTGTGCTTGTAAGAACATATAATTTTTTCTAAAAAAATAATCTTTTTTAGGCATAGATATGTTATTTTTTTGGTTTATCGATATGTCTAGTTAATGCATGAAAAAAAATGCATAGATGAGCATTTTATTATATATTTTTTTATCTTTTTTTTAAAAGCCCAACTAATATGTTAAGAAGTATCTGAATCTATATGAGTATTTTATTTTATTTTTATTTTTTTTTTCTAAATGACCAACTAATGTGTGAAAAATGCATGAATCTATATGAATATTTATTTTATTTTTCTACATGACCAACTAATGTGTGAAAAATGCATGAATCTATATGAGTTTTTTATTTTTTTTTTCTCTAAAAGTCCCGTTAATGCACAGGATATATGTAAAAAAATGCATGGACCTATGAGAACATGTTATTTTTTATTTTTATGATTAAGATTCATTTTCAAATTTTAAAAAATTTAGTATTATCTTTCGGTGTAAAAAATGATGATAATAATATGATTCATTATGCTCGTGTTCTAGCATGTCCTATTATTAAATGTGAATATACATGTAAAAGAGAAATATAAAGAATTATGCTCTCCATTATGTCTTATTCCAAGTGAAAAAAACTAAGGTAGGATATTGCTAAGGTTCAAATTCTAACTTTGGAAGACTACTTAGTTCTATCAATGTTCATGGTTTTTTGGATAGATCTAGACAACTCAGACTACCATGGCCCTCAGGTTGCACATATCATGTAGATAAAGACCCAGTTCCTGAATTAGTCATAAGTAGGAAAATGCCCTCTCAATATGACTAACTCATGATACCAATAACAATCTGAGTGGTGATATAACAATTACCAATTGGGCATAAAGTCCTTCAACAACAACCGTCAAGGCATCTGCTAATCCTAAGCTCACACAGACTCGACTATAGAGTCCAAAAGATGTATGAGGTAAATGAAAGTGAACTGTGTGAAAGGGGAGCATACAAACCTTTTAATCCTAAAACTATCCAAACCCCATTTGCAAGACAAACAAGCAACCAAAAATATACAACAAAAAAAGTCTTCTACCCTATGGTTCACAACATCGAATATATACAAATACAATGAATGTGCACAAATAAAAATAAATAAATAATACCTGCATAAAAATAAAAAATCAAAAGAAGAGTGAAATAAATAAAAATAAAGTGAAAGAGATCATGCACAATTAATTAGATTAGGCTTAACTCTCAAAAATATCCCCAGTGGAGTCACCATCTATCATAATCGAGACCACGACGGGACAGGAAACAAGAACATTTTAATAAAAATAGAAGAGTTGCCACCAAAATTTATTAAAGGAAATTTTGGAAAAAATTGAAAATTGTGATATTTGAAACTAGTTTGGATCCGAGAGTTATTTACACATAGGAAAGACATTAGCATCCTACTACAAATACGTCTGTTAAAAACAGTTACCTTTTAGTTAATTGTGTATAAATGCAATTAACTTTCAAAATATTTATTTCACTCAAAGAAAAAAAAATTATTTTTATTGATTTGTATTGTTGATATGTAAGTTATTAAAATATTTATTTATTTATTTATTTTTATAAAATAAATGAAGAAAAAGATCCCAAAATTTATTTAGGAAAAGTTTAGAAAACCCTTTTTTCCGATTTTTCCTTTTTAATCTTTGAAAGGAAATGCATAGGGTTCAAGGTAGCACATGACTACTCAACAAACCCTTACAAATCAAACAGTGTCAAAGGTGGATTAACCATCCAATTAACACCACTTGACCCTCGAGTGAAAAAAATAAAAAGAAAAGGAATAAAATAAAAAATAAGAGAGATAAATTAAAACTCATTTACATAATTTATTTATTTTTGTTATATTATTAAAATAAAAAGAATGTTGAGTCAATAACTTTAATTAAGAGAAAAAACAAAAGAGATATCGCAAGTTAATTTTAGACTGATTGAGATATTAGGAGGATTTTACATATCAGTTTTGGAAATTGCAAACATGCATCATCATATTGAAAGCCAAACAAAAGGGAATGAATGGGATATTAGGGAGTAGATTTTTACATGTCAGAATTGGAAATTGGAAAACATGCATCGAGATAAAACAAAAAGGTAATGAATGGATATTAAGGGCAAATTTTACCCATCAGAATTGGGAGTTGGGAAACATACAACAAAAAGGAAGAAAAGGTAATGAATGGATATTAAGGGCAAATTTTACATATCAGAATTGGGAGTTGGGAAACATACAACAAAAAGGACGAAGATATTACCTGTTTAAAAGCTTGAATTTGATTTGCTCCTCCCTCTTTGGTATCTTTCTGCTATGTATCCCTATCTTCTTTTCTGACGTCCTCCTTATGTTTTCCTTCCATCCGTACATTGTGTTTGATTTCTTCTCTTGCTCTTCTTATTTTTCCAGTGCTTTTTTCACATACCTATGTCTCCCTTTTTCTGATGTGTCCCCTTTGATTTATATGTTTTTTCCACTAATTAAAACTACTTTGTCACTACCGACCATAATCACTCTCGCACTACCTCACTAACTACCTTCCACTACCCCACTAAACAAAAACTGTTCTGCCACTATCTTTTCCACTGCCCCATTAAACAAAATTGATTGCCACTACTCAACTACCTATCAGAAACCTCTCTTATCTCTTATCCCTATTATCTTATTTTATTAAAAAAAATTTAAATTTTGATTTTTGATTTTTTATTATATATATATATGTATGTGGACAAAATTAGTTATTCACATTGATTAAGATTTGTTAAGATTATGTTGAAAATTTGAATCATATTATAGATAAATTCTATTAGGATTAATCTTAATTTCCACCTATTAGAGATTGGGGAATTCTATTATGATTTAGTATAGTCTCCTTATATTAGTAATTGCACAAGCATAAATAACTCTTCTATGAACAATGAATGAGACATCAGAATTTCTATTCACCTGAATACAGGTTTTTCTCTATTGTGAGAATCTTAGCTTTTCTTTACTTTTGTGAAACCTTGTTTATCTTTCTTATAACATTGGTGATTCAAGTTCATAAAAGTCCCTGGTTCATGCTTCATCTCATATGCGTTGTTGTGTGGATCGGTTATCTTGTGTTTGTGGTTGGGCAAGAGGTCTAAGTAGCAGGTCACATTCTTTATAATGTTGGTTGACTATTTGCTCATGTCAGGTCATTGAACCATTTATTTTATCATTTTTTATTTTCTTGTAATTCCTTTATTTAACCTACGCAGTGAGGATTAGGACCACCCCATCAATTCATATCAATTGGTATCAAAGCTATTGGTTGACACGGTAGATGTTTGTTATTCCTTATTTTTATCCAAAAAAAAGTATATTAGAAAAAGAGCGTTGGAAAAAATTAAAAAAACATATAAGTGGGAAAAAATATATTCACATTGCAGAAAATCAAGAGGTTGGACAAGGATTAAATACCTTCTAAATGCAAGCATTGGTAAGTCAATTGGAAAGATTGATTGATAGAAGAATAGAGGTAGCTTATGAACGAATAAATCATGTGAAAGATCGAGTTGTGCAACATAATCAACTTCATTGAAAATGAGAAGATCGATCTGATGTTGATTCAAAGTATCAATATGAGGAAAATGAAGATCATCGAAGGAGACAAGCATTTGAGCATAATAATACAAGGAAACATAGAGATAGAAAGGATGATAATGGTGGAACTAAAATCAAAGTTCCCTCATTCCAATGGAAGAATGATCTAGAGGCATATTTAGAGTGGGAGATGCAAATAGAACAAATTTTCTCATGTCACAACTATTCTGAAAGTAAAAAGGTAAAACTTGCAACTCTTGAGCTTACTAACTATGCTCTTGTATGGTGGGATCAGATGCAAAAGGAAAAAGATCGATGTGGTGAACGACCTATCACCACTTGGGAAGAGATGAAGGCAATAATGATAAAACGATTCATTTCATCCTACTATCATAAAGAACTCCACAACAAATTGCGTCTCACTCAAGGATCGAGAAGTGTAGAAGAGTATCATAAAAAGATGGAGATTACCATGATTCGAGCCAATATAGTGGAGGACCAAGAAGCAACCATGGCACGTTTCTTGCATGGACTAAATTACGATATAGCTAATGTTGTGGAGATGTATCATTATATTGAGCTTTAAGAAATGGTACATCAAGCCATCAAAGTATAACAACAACTCAAAAGGAGAAATAACATAGAAAACATTCCCTTTCAAATTCTCCTAATTCATAGAAGAGTCATTCAGAGCATAACATCACTTCAGCTTCACATTCTAAAGAGGCTGATTAGAAGAAAGGTAAATTTGATATCCATTCAAGTAAAATTCAACTTGAGTCTAATTCTTCTAGGAATCGAGACATAAGGAGTTTCAAATGTCAAGAAAGAGGACACATTGCTAGTAAGTACCCAAATAAGCATGCTATGATCATTAACAATAATGGAGATTGGGAGACTAAAGAAGAAGTAATAAAAGAGGAAGAAGAGTCATCTAGTGTTGAATGTGAAGGTCCTGTAAAAGGAGAACTTTTAGTGACTAAAAGAGCACTCAACATTCAAGTAATGGAAAAAGAGAACAAACAGAGAAAGAACTTATTCCACACACGTTGTCTAATCCAAAACAAGGTATGCAATGTAATCATTGATGGTGGAAGTTGTAATAATGTGGCAAGTGTTGAGTTAGTGGAAAGTTGAGCCTACCAACGTTCAAGCATAATCATTCATATAAGCTGCAATGGCTCAATGATTGTGATAAGTTGAAGGTGAAAAAACAGGTGAAAATAATTTTCTCTATTGGGAAGTATAAGGATGAAATAATATGTGACATTGTTCCCTTGAAAGCATGTCATCTTTTGTTAGGAAGACCTTGGCAATATGACAGAAAAGTTACACATGATGGATTTTTAAATCGTTATTTTTTTATACTAAAAGGAGAACCAATAACCCTTCTCCCTATGACACCACAACACATATTGAAGATTCAAATTAAACAAAAGAAGAAAGATGATAATGGAGAGTCGAGGACGACTCTATTTCAAGAAGGGAAGAATGATGTGAATCAAGATACCACCTTGCATGATCAAATCACAATAAAGAAAGACTTAACTCCAAGAGCAGGTTCATTTAGAAAAAGAAGGATAAAAACAATACAAGATACCGTTGGAGCCCACATAAATGCATTTTCAAGAAAAATAAAGAAAATAAAATCATGATTTTTATTTACACAAATCAAGAAGATCTTCACAAAAGAACTACGAGATTTATGGAGATATGCTATTTATTTTATTAGATTTAGTTTCAATTGTTAGGATTTGTTTAATTATTTGATTAAGATTTGTTAAGATTATGTTGAAAATTTGAATCATATTATAGATAGATTCTATTAGGATTAATCATAATTTCCTCATATTAGAGATCGAGGAATTCTACTAAGATTTAGTTTTAGTTTTCTTATATTAGTAATTATACAAGTATAAATAGCCCTTTTATAAGTAATGAATGAGACATCAAAATTTCTATTTACCTGAATACATGTTTTACTCTATTGTGAGAATCTTATCTTTTCTTTTCTCTTGTGAAACCTTGTTTTGTCGATCTTTCTTATAAGGTTGGTGATTCAAGTTCATAAAAGCCCCTGGTTCATGTTTTAACCCAGGTGCATTGTTGTGTAGATCGGTTATCTTGTGTTCATGGTTGGGAAAGAGGTCTAAGTAGCAAGTCACGTTTTATAATGTTAGTTGGCTATTTTTTCATGTCAGGCCATTGAACCATTTATTTTATCATTTTCTATTTTCTTATAATTTATTTATTTAACCTACACCGTAAGAATCGGAACCACCCTATTGATTCATATTAGGATATCAGGTCAATAGGTCATTCGTTAAATCGATAAGTTATTGGTTGAACTAGTTAAATTAGTATACATCAAAACTTGTAAAATTTATACTTCAATTTTTTTAAAAAAAATATAAGTTAACATCATTTATAAAGTCAGAATAGTTTAAATTTAAAAATAAAAATAATTACCATAATATAAAGACTTAAAGCCAGAACAGTTTAAATTTAAAGATAAAAATAATTATCATAATATAAACACTTAAGTAAACAAACAAGAGCTATAATTTTATTAAAACACAAGTTAAAATGTAGGTTTAAAACATAATTAAATTATTAAAATTTTAAAATTTTTATCAAAATACAAGTTTAGAAATAATAAACACAAAAAAAAATAATGTCAAATTTATATCAAGAAGTTAACTAGTTAGTAAAATGATGATTTAAGGTTAACATCATGTTTATTAAATGAAACTTTCGTTTCCAAAATAAATATAGACAAATGAAATTGAACTTTGCATTGAGACAATACCTTTTGGGATTTTCCAATGACGGGCTTGAATAGGTTAAATAACAATTTTAAAGTAGAATTTTGAAAAATAAAAATTAGATTTTGATAGTTGAAATGAGATTATGAAAATGAATGAAGCTCTTATTCTTTAACTTTCCAATTATGTTTATACTTTTTATTTTTTATTATTAACATCAAGTAATGTCATTTTAGAAGTACTTTTTTAAGTTTTTTAATTTTTAAAATTTTTTGATCAATCCGACCTAGTAGATCAATTTACTAGTTCATCAATTTTGTAAAATATCATTGAGTCATATCAGATTGATAATATATCTAATCCAATAAATCATTCGAATTAGTCAGTTGATCAGTTTTCGATCTAACAAATTTAATAAGCCGGCTCTATCCAAATTTTATAATATTCTCTATCATTACACATTTTTTTAATTGTAAAGTTAATATATTTACAACTTTACTTATCTTAAACCTTATTCACATATGAATTTAAAATATTTATAAATAAATTTACATATATTATTACATAAATTTTTATTTTAAATTTCATGCAATAATATTAAATACATATATGTTGCATTTCTATCATCGACTTAGTTTTAAAATTCTAATGGTTTATAGTATAAACTTCACTTTTTTAAAACTTTATGCATATACAAATTTCAAATATTAAGTATCATTATCTATTAAAAAAAATCTCTTCACTCCAAAATTATTAATTATATTTATAAATTATTTTTAAACAACATTAAATAAAGTAACAATTTAATTTCTTTTTTCAAGAATTAAATAATTTTAAATTTTTTATCGCACTAAAAAAGTATGTAAAAACGAAATCAAATAATTTTAAAATTTTTATTATACTAAAAAATACGTAGAACAAAATCAAACAATCTGATAGATTATTTTTTTATATTTTTTATTTTATTTTTTAACATATATTAGATAAATATTTTTATTAATTTAAAAGAAATCAAATAAAATTAGTTTAAAATTATATATTCAACTTATAAGGTTTTGTTTTATAAATAGAGGAGAGCAGTAGTAATAGCTTTTCTTTCCTGATTAACTCGAGAACCTAGATCTTGTTTTTAGAATTTGTCAAATAACGGTGGCTTCACCAATATTTTAAATACCTATTCTTATTTTTCGGATAATCATCCCATCGTAAATTTAGTTGCAACAAGGAAAAGAAACAATAAGCAAAGAATATAACTTAATGTTTTTCAAAAAATGTTACAGTATCATAATATTTTTTTCTGAATATGAATACCTTCTAGAAGTTGATAATTATATTATGTACCAATTAATGAATTATGAACATTTAGTAAACCGTTATGGTAGTTGCTTTAAAATTAGTTCTAATGTTCACATTCGCGTGAGCACGATCTATCTATGTTCCATTACAATACAACTATTTCAGCATATATAAAATCAAATTATTATTTTAATTTAACAAAACCCTCTAAAATAGTACAATTATTAATTTGTAATTCCAAACTATAGAAAGAGAATAAACCACTTCAACATAGAGATTCACACAAATGAAAGCACAGAACTTATAAATATATTTCTGCTCAACATGGTCATTGCAGCCTCCAACACTTCATTAATTGCTCAGCAACAAGCATAGATCTTGGAAGGTTATCACTATTAAATGTAATAACCATTGTAATAGTTTTCTTAATATTAAGAGTGCACTTTGAATGATAGGCCTGATCCACTTAACTTGTCTTCTATAATTTTGGATAACTTTTCAACCATTAAAGGTGAAAGGTAGTTTTCCCAATCACCTATTTCAGCCTTCCGAAAAAAGAATTTGTTCTCAATGTTCTTGCCTAACGCACCAAATTTATTTATCTACAAATCCTTCATCTTCTGAAAGCTACACAACTTGATTATGCTTTCAATGACTCAACTACTTTCCTCTTCTTGAGTGAAAGGACAACCCAAGAACTCAGCAACTCTTTTCACATTAAAGTTGGCATCTTCTTTAAGGTCTTCATATTTTAAGAATAAAACCTTGTGTGGTCTAGCTATGCTTTCATTCCAGTAACCCAACATATGGTCCCACCATGGACCAAAACCAATTATCCCTTTGCAGTACATTTCAAAAGCTTCATCTAATGTCAACATAGGTAAATAATCTGGCTTAACTTTGTTGACGAAAATCCAAGCAGAGATAAAAGTATCAAACAGGTTTCGACAAATATAAATTATCTTACAATGGGACTCCTTGATTGACTTGTTTAATGCATGGAAGGAGATGTGTGTACTGAAGATTCTTGGCTTAGTCATGTCAGATTGATGAGAAATTTGATCATGGGTATTGCCATAAATGTCAAATTCAAAGAAAGGAACAAGCTGATGGGGATTTGAAGTAAGGGATGGTTCTCTAAGGAGAAATCGTGACGTTTGACAATGGAAAAAGAAAGAGCTTTCAACCAAGTGATACCTGATTTTGGAATAGAGGCCAGAACAACATCACTGTCTTTTGCATGGAAGTGATTCATAAAACTATTTACGCCTTCAATTTCAGTTGATGGACACCAAAATCCTTGAAATAGATAGAGATAATTGGATCTCCATCCCTTTTCTTTAGGAAGAGAATGAAGTAGCTCTTTAAATTCTTGACTTAGCTTTTCTTCGTCACTTGCTTCTTTCCCACCTACCGATTGGTGAATGAAATGTGTGAGATCTAATGAAGACATTATATTGTTAATTGAAACTTACTAGCTCGTTGTGATTGGATCTATGAGTATTTTGATAGCAAACATCTATTTTATATAACAACAAATAGAACGGACTGTGTTATACATATGTCCCATATGCACAACTTGTTGCTTTGCCAAAAGTGAGCAATAATTGACAAGCACTGGCTACCACAGGTTAGGTTTCATTTCTTATCTTCCAGTCATTTAATTTTGAATTCATTTATTGATCTGTTATAAATATACGTTCTTAAAAGGAAGTAGATAAACACGCAAAATTAATATACGGTACATGAGAATGCTGAAATATTTATCTTATCGGCAATATTTTACTATTTTAAAAATATTAAAATATTTAAAAATTTAAATATTATCAATTTAAATGTTTTCATTTTAAATGTTTTGTTTAAATAAAAGAATTTAAATTTTTTATATGTAATTTTTTTTTGTTTAAAAAATAAATTTTAAATTTTGTATTTCAAACTTTTTACTTAGATAAAATAATTTAATTTTTACTATATATAAATATTTATAATTTTTCTATCTTACTCATTTCTATCTATTAAAATATTTTAAATATATGAATATTTCTAATACAAGAAAAAGTAAAAGAGACAACAAAGTATAATTAAATTATTTAAAATACTATGTCAAATGTAAAAATAAATAAAATAATAAGAAAAAAAAGTAACATAGTTATACCTACTCTAATTTTTAACTTTATCATTAAACGAATTTTGATAGATTCGTTATTTGTTAATATGCTTTAAAATATACTTAGTTTTAACAGCATTTAAAAAATATTATCAAAATATTAAAAAATATTACCTAATAATTCAACAATATTTTTATTAAATATTGTATCTAATTGCTATATTTTAAAATATTAATAATAATAATTTTTATATTATTAATAACATTTAATAAATGCTATAATATTTATATAAAATACTATAAAATACTAAAAATGTTGCTAGATACATTTTAAATAACGATTTAAAGTATTACTAATTCTAAAAAATATTATTAAATAATATTATCATATTATATAAATAATTAAAATTAATTTTTTTAAAATCATACAATTATTTTTATTTTATATTTAAAATTTTATTTTTATAACAAATTTTATTATTCAATATTTTTTTCTTACGTAAATAAATTGTCACCTAATACTAGACACGCACGTGTATATACATAACAATATTTTTTTTTAAATACATCTTCATGTATGTGCATGTTCATGAAAACAAATTAGGTAAATTAAATTATTAATTTTGTTAATGTTAAAAGTGATTTTAAATAAAATAAATAAATTTTTATTCAAAATTTGTGATTATATTTTTATATTTTATATAATAAATATTTGTTTTTTAATAAAAACATTATTTTAAAATATTTAAAATCAATCTTAAGAAATGAGATTAATATTAATTTCTAATAATTATTGTTGAAACAACTCCATAATTTATCCCAAAACAACAAAAACTAACCATTTTTTAAGATAAATTATTCAGAAAACATTAGAAAATGGAGAATCGAAGTAAATGAGAATCTTGAATGAGATTGTAGAATTTTTATTGATGATCATTATATCCATGCTTGTGCCTTTGCACTTGTGTAATATGAGATTCTAGTGGATAATGAATCATTTAGATGAATTTAGATTTAGTTTTGCTATTATCTTATGATTTGAGCTTCAGAAATACCGTAGAAGGTTGCCTATTTTTCTGCATGAATTCCTACGAATCCTTGGTTCGGTCATAACCAAAATGTGAGATGCTAATGTGAGTAACTCAATGCCACGAATGTTTGGCTAGGCTTGGATTCAGTGTTTGTTTCATAGCTTGATGCATGATAGTCGTTCCTGCAATTCTTGTTACTGTTAAATCAAAATCTTCAAGAACTGTTAAATCTCTTGGGAAGTTAGCTGGGAGACCTGCCGAGCGGTACTCAAGAAGGAAGTTACTTCTGCATTTCCATTGCTTGCTGAGAATTATATGGTGATTTAGATATGCCTGAAGACAATGGTGCACCTTTTTGATCTGTTTGTAGTGGAAATGATTGAGATGGACCTTGAGATTTGCATCAATACATTGGCTTGAGCTGCAGCCAAAGAATTTAGTTGATATTTTTCCCACTGTTGCTGAAGCTATGGCTTTTAATCCCACCTCATCAGTTTGGTGTCCTAGTTGGTACAGACATTTCACATTCCGTTAAAAGTCATCCAAAGAAATGTCCTCAAGCAGCCACCTTACCTTCACCACAACACCACTGACCCGGTAGTTCAGAAGGCAAGCCATGATCAAAATCTGCAGCAGCTCTCATGGTTCGATTTGCTCCAAAAGCAAAGGTTCTTTGGAATAATAGGTGGAATGAACAAGATGCTGCAGTCTTGATTCCTGGTGACATAATTGGCATCAAATTAAGAGATGTTATTCCAATAGATGCTCGTCTTCTAAAAATTGATCAATCTGCACTCACATGTGAGTCGCTGCCAGGTCCTAGAGATGGTGTATTTCTTTTGGTTTTACCTGCAAACAAGGAGAAGTGAATGATGCCACTGCCCTTAAGAAAGCAAATTTTGGTATAACTATTGCTGATGCTACTGATGCTGCTCATAGTTCAACCGATATCGTTTTAACAGAACCTGGCCTTAGTGTTATAATAAGTGCTATTTTGACCAGCTGAGCTATCCTCCAGGGAATCAAAAATTATAATTTATGCAGTTGCGCTACTTTGCCTCCTATCGCATGAAAGTGATGAAAGTAAATGGGCAATTACTACTGCTTGTGGCATGCCTCCACTTGTTCAAATTTTAGAGACAGGATCAGCAAAAGCAAATCATCAAAGATTAGGGGAGGATCTCAATTCATCAAACTGGTGTGCCAATTTTATTCATTCATGCTTATTGTTGTACAGTCTTCTTTGGGTTATCCGGACGAAGACAATAAAGACTTCATTATCATATTCAGGCACCCCAAAAGATGAGGCCAAATTCTACGATAAGATTCTCCCTCACTCTGAGTTTCATGCAACAGAATAGGGACTCGAAGGAGCTGTGGCCACCAGTGGTTAATATCCCATTGTTTGAAAGTTCACAAGGTAGGTAGAGAGATACATAAACTGCTAAATGGTGCTTCTGTTGGAATGAGGACTCAATTCTATTACAATTAAAAGATGGTTTTTTCTTCTGATATCGGGATAACCTATATGGGTTCACTCAAGCTTGAAGTAGATACCCGTGAGCTGGAAGGAGTTGCTTAGAGATTGGTTGATGACTTTAGCTATATACCAACTTTTCTGCCCCATGATTTCCTGAAGAAGTTCTACCTCGGTTTTTGTAAACAGCCACTTTGGCCTCTCCTTCATTACATGTTACCCATATGCCCAAATCATGGTGATTGCTTTGACCGCTCGCTTTTCCAGACTTATGTTTCTACCAACAAAATATTTGCTGACAAAGTCATGGAAGTAAGTAATCTTGATAATGATTTTGTTCGGGTTCATGACTATCACTTAATGGTTAAGTCTACTTTCTTGAGGAAACGATCTAATTGAGTTAAACTTGGGCTCTTTCTTCATAATCTGTTTCCTTCCTCTGAAATTTACAGAACTTTGCCAGTAAGGGATGAAATTTTGAGGGGATGGTTAAACTCTGATTTGATAGACTTTCATGCATTTGATTAGGCCTACCACTTTCTTTCTTGATGCAGTAGAATGCTAGGTCTGGACGATAAATCTAAGCAAGGACACATGAGGTTTGATTACTCTGGTCATCATGGTAAGCTAAAGGAAGTGTTGGAAAAGTTTAAAGGCAGAAATTGGTTTAGAGCTTTTAACGTAAAAAAGGCAAGGCACATGCATGCATACTCACTAGTTTAAGCACGTGCTAATGTTAATGATCTAGCCTTGATTGCCTCAAAATGGAGCCGGGTGAAATGCTCAACTTCGGTTCCAAATGTTGATCCAGGAGATAGTGAAAGTCATGTATCTTGGTGGTTGGTCGTTGACGACAGTTTTGCAGAGGAGTAAAGCTTTATATGAATCCCACAGATGGTGCAATTGAGTATAGTAAATTCCTAAGGCACTTGACTCTTTATTTGTTATAGGCAACACCGATGGACTAGGTTAGCTAATCACATCAGCTTTGCTGGATGGTGGTGACTCTATTGCTTACGAATTGAGTTGTGCTCTTCCTTGGGAGTTTCATGTAGCAAATAAAGAGAAAAAATCAAGGCAGCTAAGATCTTGGGCCACGGGTTGCAAGCTATTTTCTTGTCTAAAATTCCATGTAGAAAAGATGAATTTAGTGAAATGGATCCTATACAGATTGGGCTTCTCAACATGGAATGCAACTCCATGAAAAAGGTTTGAATAAAATAATCAAATGGGTGTGGAGGCCACCAATACATCTTGCTTAAAACGAAAGTAATGGTTTAGTCCCCATGGAGCGCTACATATTAGTGTGCATATACGTCCTGAGCATCATTAATCTCAATTAAATTCGGAGGATCATAAGTCATAAAACTTTAAGTTGGCTTAAGTGGTGGCCTCCATTGAAGTACAAGTGCAGGCCCAGGGTTTGATTCCGGGAAGACCTATTTTTTTAGTTTTATTTTCAAGTTCTTCCATGACTCAGGCCCAAGCTAGCTGCCTCTCGATTTTGGACCATGCTACACAACGTAACAGGCCAAAGCAGTTGGGTTGATCATAATGGGCCAAAATCCGAACTTTCAATTGGACTTTGCTGCATATTCAAAATGGGCCACACTAGCCACCCTTCAATACCTAATGTTGGTTGCCTTTAATTCGGCCGTGCTAATTAA
Organism: Canavalia ensiformis; assembly: GCA_026541065.1. NCBI lineage: Eukaryota > Viridiplantae > Streptophyta > Magnoliopsida > Fabales > Fabaceae > Canavalia > Canavalia ensiformis. Next base: position 525,985 of record JAMKYM010000699.1, on the reverse strand, counting down.
GCCCAAAATCAACGTGTATACACTCAATTATGTTCGAGGCCTCAATCCTTAAAATTAACAAAAAATTAAATTAATAAAATATATACATAAAGCAACAAAAAAAAAAAGAAGAAAATAATAAGAAAAAACTTAAAAAGCGAGGGAATAGAAAAATTAAAAACAACCAAAATAAATAAAATCTGAAATAAAAAAATATATAAAGAAAAAATTTAAAACAAAAAAGTAAAAAAAGAAAAATAAACAAAAAAGAAAAGGAATTAAAGACAAGAAAGAAAAACAGAAATTAAGGAATAAATAAAAAAGAAAAACATAAAAATAAAGAAAATCATAAAACAATAAAAATATAAAATATAAAAAAAATAATAAATAAAAAATGAAGATTGAAAAAAAGAAATAAATACAAGAAGTAATGAAATTTAAAAATATAAACAAAAAATAATAATAATTTAACAAAAATAAAAAATGAAAAATGAAATTTGAAAAAAAAATGTAAAATTAAGAAGAAAAAATCTAAAATAAAATAAAATCTAAAAAGATAATAAAAAGAAGAAACAAAAAATAGAAAATTAAAAACAAAGAAAAGGCAGAAATCGAAAGCTTTGAAAAGAAAAATAGAATAGAAAATGAATATATATATTAACAGGAAATTAAATAAAGAAAATATAAAAATAGAAAATAAGGAAAAATTAAATAAAGAAAATAAAAAAGGAAAAACTAACTAACAAAAATTACTAACTGAAAACAGAAAGAGAATACGGGCGGGGGTTCCAAGAAAAATATATATAAAAAGAAAAACGAAAGGCAAAAAGAAGGGGATGGTTTTTCCTTTTTGGGGGTTGCAGAGAGAAAACAGGGTCTCGGACTTGGCTTCTCTGCTTTGGGGAAGTTCTCCCGGGTGCTCGTTCATCCGATTCTCTGGTAGACGAAAATCATAATCGAAGAAGTTCCCTGCAACAGCACTCCAATCGGAATCGAAAGGAAGCTCACATTTTAGGAGATTGATTGATCTCAGGTTAGTAATTTCATTCTTCCTTTCTCTAATAAGCCATGGAATTCGTAAAACTTCTCCAAAATTCATGCTGGCCAATTCTTCAAATTAAGTGAATGTTATAACATAAAAATGCAAAATGCATGGATTGGTTTTAATCTCTGATCCGAATCTTAGAATGTGTGGATGATTTTGATCTATGATATGAATCTTAGAATGCAGGGGCAATTTTGGTCTCTGTTTCGAATCGTAGATTACTTTTCAGATAAAAAAAAACGAGTAAATAACGGGTACTAGATTCGGTCATTATGTGGAAATGAGATTAGTAATTCATCACTGTTTGAGCGCGATCTGTCCCTCGCATGAATATGGCATGTAATTCGTTCCGGTAGAGAAAATCTTACAACTCTCAAGATCAGCCTTAAGCCCGTACGGATAGTCAAATTAGCAAACGTCATGAGCTCGAGTGTGTTGACCTGATGTCTCCCATAAAAGAACGTTATCATCAATGCGCCAAGAACCTAGAAGTCGGATCCCAAGGAGGTGTTCCAGGAAGAGGAAGCAAAGTAGGTGTTGAAATCAGGTTCCACCCCTAATTAAGCTTCTAGACAAGATGATCCTAAGCCATTGATTAGGCAGATCCGCAAGGCAAAGGGGGTCCGATCTGGGCATTATTATGAACACCCGCTCCTATATTCTGACATGAGTCCTTGTGTTAGGGGGATGTATGATCGGCCTTATCATGGCCAAAGATACCCTCGTTGCATGCATGAAACAGGGACGCTCCTGGAGCCCAGTAATCAGTCCATTCTGAAGATACCCTCAACAGAGAGGTCCACATGGGAGATAAGGAAGACCGCATGCAACGTGCATGGAAAGGCATACATATATATGCATTGGGGTACCATTTAAATAGAACTTGGGGCTTTAAAAAAACACCACTAATAGTGTGGCCCAGTGGTAAATACGCCGCTGGGAACCCCTCGAGACTTGGTTCGAGACCCAGTAAGTTCACTTGTGGTAATTTAATTTCCAGCATTAACTACTAATTGGTCAAGTAAATGTCCCTGTATGTTAATGACAAGTCAATGACTTAGTTCAAGTGGTAGAGTGTTTTGGCCTGTGACACCAATGTCCCTGCTTCGAACCCTCCAGGGACCATTTTCTCTTTTAAACAAACAAGCCGCTTATTCAAGCCACAAGCCAGGTAAGCCGGGCTTCCATGAAGCCGCATGACAGCCGTCCATGTGAGCCACCAAGTCCCTCTAGCCACCGTCCCTCCAGCCAAGAGGCAAGCCACATGAGCCAGCCCCAGAATTCCCAAAATTATTTACAACCATGCCCCTGAACTCTTCAAATTTGCAATTAAACCCAAAAATTTCCAAGATTTCCAATTAAGCCCCTACTCTTTCCAAAATCACAATGAAACCTCCAAACTTCCCAAAAATTTAAATTAAAATTCTTTTTCTCCCAAAATTCTAATAAAGTCCTTTTTCTTCAAAATTCAAATTAAATCATTTCCTCAAGATTGAAATTAAAATTCTTTTCTTCAAAATTCAAACTAAATTTTTTTTAGTTCTTTTTCTTGAATAAAATCAAATCAAACTCAAATTAATCCTCTTTCTCTCAAATTTCCAAATAAACTTCAAATGCCTTTCCTCAAAATTATCAAGTCAGAGTCAAGTTTCATTTTCCAAAATTCAAAACCAAATTCACTTCAAAACAAATTCCTTTTTCAAATCAAGTCATTTCTTTTCTTATCTTTATTATATTCAAATTAAAATTCTTTTCAAATGTTTTGGGATCTTTGGTCTCACACAACGGGCTCTAAATGGGAAAATGATAGTCCACCTGCTGTTCGACATTTAGTAGTTCGTATAGGCCCCCGTGCTGCCTTAGCCACCTCGGACTTTGTACATGAGTGGACTAAAGGTCCTTTCAAAAATAAAGTTCTTTTTCAAATATGTTGGGATCTTCATTCTCACGCGACGGGCTCTAAACGGGAAACTGACGATCCACTGCTTGTTCGACATTTAGTAGTTCATATAGGCCCCCGTGCTACCTTAGCCGCCTCGGACATTGTGCAAGAGTGGACCGAAGGTCCTTTCTACACAAGAAAACTTTTTTCAAAATATCACATTCCTTCTAAAGCACCTTCGAAGGTCAAGCCTTCAAAACAAACCAGAACTACGTAAGCCTGGAGTTTCCCATTGCATCAGGGAATACGGGGAGCAAGATCAAGTCCTGTCAGGCTAACCTCCATCAAGTTATTTATTTTCACATTAATTAAGGGATCAAACGTTTTCAAAAATCACACACTCAGTTTAAGGGTGTCACAACCGGGATCACGACGGGACGACGAACAAAAGCTTTTAATTAAAAAAAAAAACAGAGGAGTTGCCACCAAAATTTATTAAAGAAAATTTTGGAAAAACTTAAAAGTTATGATCTTTGAAACCAGTTTGGGTTCGGGAGTTATTTACGCATAGGGAAGGTACTAGCACCCTATGACGTCCATTAAAATGGTTATCTTCTAATTAATTATGCACGGATACCATTAACTTTCAAAAAAATTTATTTCACTCAAATAAAAAATATTTTTATTGATTTGTGTTGTTAATATGTAAGTTAAAAAAAATTATTTATTTATTTTATGAAATAAACGAGAAAGAAGACCTGAAAATGTATTTAGGGAAAAATTAGAAAACCCCCCCTTTTTTTTAATTTTTGAAAGGAAATGCATAGGGTTCAAGGTAGCAAATGGCTACTCAATAAACCTTTACAAATCAAACAGTGTCAAAGGTGGATCAACCACTCAATTAACACCGTTTGACCCCTCATATGAAAGAAAAAGAGTAATCAATTAGGATTCACAAAGTTAATTTTAAACTGATTAGGATATTAGGGGATTTCACATATCAGTTTTGGAAATCGAGAACATATATGTCATGTTGAGCAACAAACAAACAAACATGATTGGAATGAATATTCGGGGGCATATTTTTACATGTCAAAATTGGGAATTGGGGAAACATGCCACAAAACGGGATAAAAACATTACCTAGTTTCAAAGCTTGGATTTGATTGCTCCCTCGTTCTCTCCTTGCTGTATATGACGTCCTCTGTCTAGTGCTCTTTCTCACGTACGTACGTCTCTGTGTGTATCTGTGTATATGCGTAGGTCTTTTTTCTCATACGTTCCCCTTATTTATATGTCTTCCTCGTTACCTGAAAGTACTCTACCACTACCCCACTCACCGTAATCACTCTCCCACTTTCTATGTAACTGCTCTTCCACCACCCCCACTAAACAAAACTGACTACCAATATCCCCTACCTATCAGAAAAGTAACCTCCCTGATCCCTATTATCCTATTAATTTTTATTAATCAAATTTTTATCTTTTATTATTTTATATATTTTTTTAATTTTTATTATATATGAATATGGACAAAATTAGTTATTCACAAAGGGTACCGTTCTTCAGAACGGACGAATGGGATGCCTAACACCTTCCCCACTCGTAACCGACTCCCGAACCTAAATCTCTTCCTCGAGTCAGGGTTTTTCCAAATCTTTTTTCCCTTAAATAAAAATTTGGTGGCGACTCCACATTAATAAAAAAATTTTAAAATTTTAGCGAGTTCGTCGTCTCGTCGAAATTACAGTTGCGACACAATGATAGCTTTAACTAATTTTAAATACTTAAGCAATTAATTTTACAATTAATCTTGGTCAAACTCAATCCTTTTTTTAAATTTGAAATCAAATTTATTTTTGGGGAAAACCCAATTCCTTTTTTAATTTGAAATCAAATTCAATTTTTTATGTGGGTCAAGTCCAAGCCCTTCTTTTTACTTAAACCCAATTCCCTTTTTTTTTTTAAGTCAAGACCATTTGTTTTTCTTTGACATTAAAATTGGGTCAAGCTCATTCCCAATAGGCTCCATAAATCAAAATCACAGTTTTACTAATTTCGTCAGAAATGTTTGTTTTTAAATTTCCTGAAATTCGTGCAACGGATTCTAATACGAGCAAGTAGCGTTCTCTACTGTACCATATTTTAATTCGTGCGGATTCCAAACACGGCTTACAACGATTTGGAATTTGTAAGCACATGATTTAGAAAATCACTGTTTTTACTAATTTAATCAAAAACGTCTATTTTTAAATTTTCTAAAATTTGTGCAACAAATTCTAATATGGGCAAGTAGCATTCTCTATTGTACTATATTTTAATTTGTGCAGATTCAAAACACGGCTTACGACGGTTTAAATTTTGTAAGAACATGATTTCAGAAAATCACTGTTTTCACTAACTTCGTCCAAAAATGTTTGTTTTCGAATTTTTTGAAATTCATGCAACAGATTCTAATGTGGGCAAATAACGTTCTCTACTGTAGCGTATTTCAATTCGTGCAGATTCAAACATGGCTTACGACGGTTTGGATCATGCAAGCATGTGATTTTAGAAAATCACTGTTTTATTACCTTCATTCGAAAAACCAATTTTTACCTTGCCCTTTTATTTTCCAAGCGATCAAGTCTCTTAACCAGAACTATGTAGCCTTAAATTTCCCATTCCACCAGGGAATACGTAAGATCAAGTCCTGTCAGGCTATTTTCCGCAAACCTATTTATTTCTATTCTATTTAAAGGGATCAAATAATTTTCAAGAAATATCAAAATCACACACTCAGTTTAAGGGTACCGTTCTTCAGAACGGACGAGTAGGGTGCCCAGTACCTTTCCTACTCGTAACTCACTCCCAAACCTAGATTTCATCCTCAAGTTAGGGTTTTTTCAAATGTTTTCCCTTTAAAATAAAATTTGGTGTCGGCTCCACAAATCAATTAAAATTCTTTCTAAAAATTTTAGCGAGTTCATTATTTCATTGTAATTACAGTTACAACATCATTGATAAACTGTTTTTTATATGTTATAAGATATGTGAAGGGTCCATATTTTTATGGCAAATAATTCAAGATGTAATGCACAAAGAAAGACTTTTACATGGTAATTTCAAAAGACTTAATGATGTGATTCACCCTACGTGGATGAATCGGAATGCGAAAATGATAATTGAAACATCTTGAGAATCATAATATCATAAGATAAAAAAATCCAAAATAAACCGCAACGTTCTAGAGAGAACCGAAGTTATCAAGGAGGAATGTGACTCTTACTGCGACATGTTGGAAGAACCAACATTATCAAAAGTATTTTTTTTTTCCAGAGAACTAAGAAAATTACTTACATAGAAATGAAAAATCTCAAAGAGAAGTATTATTATTCATCAAAACTTGTCTTACATTAAATTCCTAAACCATATTATATAGAAAATCTAATTAACCTAAATTGAAAGAAAATCTAATAATAGAAACAAATAAAAAAAATAAATAATAAATTCTAAACAAATCCTAATTAAATTTCAAATCAATCTAAAATTTTAATTTGATTTGTAAATAATTAAAATAAATTACTTGTAAATCAATATCAATCTAAGATAATTTAAAGCAAATCAATTACAAATTTTAAGTAGATTTATATATAATAAATTCAAATATTTGATTATAAAGATTTGATTATGATAACTTTTTATGTTAATCTCATCTTAAATCTTTAATTGTTTGAATTTATACAAATAACATCATGATTTTGTTTACTTCTTCTTGAATTTTGATCAAAATTTTATATAAGAAATCTTTAAGTAAAGAAATCTTTAAGTAGGATGATTGAATCTTTATCATTAATAAAATTTAATAAAATTATTTTAATATTTATAAATATTTATATGATTCTAAAATAATTTTATCTAATTATTTATAAATTTTTATATAATAAATTTAAATTTTTATTAACTTAAATAATTTTCTAATGTTTACACGTATAAATCATCTAAAATACACATATAATAATTTAAGTACAAAATTAATCACCTTAAACGCACGTAAGTTTTACACTTCCAATTTTATGTGAAATTGATTGAAATTAAAATTTGTTAGCAAAAGAATTCCAACTTAGGATCCCTAATAGCATAAAAGTCTAACATCACTTCACTGCTAGCTTTCTTTTAAAATATTAACAACTTTAATAAATTTCATTTATGTTCATCATCTTTTTATTTGATTTCAACCCAAATGGATTTGTGCATCACGGTTACAAGAACTAAAATCTACTTAATTTTTTATGATTTTTAAACATAAAAATTATATTTTAATATCTAGAAATGTTAGAGATCAATGTTCTAATAATTCATAAAATCTTAATTTACATTTAAACAAAGGTTAACCAAAATTACAAAAGATGCATGTAGCACAATCCCATTCTGCAAAAAAATAGGATGCAAATAAATACTTTATCCATTACTAAGTGAGTTGCTAAATTTCAAAAGCTACTAGATACAAGTTAGAATGCAGGATTAAAAAATATCACACAAATGTTTTTTAAACATTAAAATTTCATTCTAGATGAAATATTCCTAAGTGATTGTTTATGAATTACGATCTCTAAATAAATAGTTTTTATATACATATTTTTTATAAAAAAAAAAGTATCTCTGTAAATGATGAATAATGTCATAGATATAAAGGAAGAAGAAATTAGAGACCATTATCTCATTATAATACTATACCATAATTTTAATATATAGTTCTATAAATGTGTATTTTTTCACTATGTAACTTCACATTTTTTTCACAAAGTGTTAGAATATCATAATAATTTTTAATATGAATAATTGATTATATTATGTATCAAGAATGAATTATGAATATTTAGTAAATATTTAATTTCAAATTAGTGCCGATACTATCATTTGAGTGAGGACGATTTATGTGTTTTTCATTACAATAAAATTATTTTAAAAAAACATATAAAAACAAAATGTTATTTTATTTTAATAAAAACATATAAAATACTACAACTTATATATTTGCAGTTCCAAACTCTACAAAGAGAGAATAAATCATTTGAAAATAGACATTCCGAAAAAGAAAAGCGCATGCATATAATTAAGAACTTCTAAATATATTTTACATCTACATAGTCATTGCAACCTCCAACAGAACTTGGATAGTCACTTATTATTATAATGATAATTGTATTATGGAATCATGCAAAGTAAAGCAAAGCAGTATTAAGAGTGCACTTTAAATGATAGGCCTGATCCACTTAACTTTTCTTCTATGATTTTGGCTAACTTTTCAACCATTGAAGGTGAAAGGTAGTTTTCCCAATCACCTATTTCAGCATTCCGAAAGAAGTACTTGTTCTCAACGTTTTTGCCTAATGCTCCAAATTTATTTACCTCCAAATCCTTCATCTTCTTAAAGCTACACAACTTGATTATGCTTTCAATGACTCCATTACTTTCCTCTTCTTCAGTGAAAGGACAACCCAAGAACTCTGCAATTTTTCTCACATAAAAGTCACCATCTTCTTTAAGGTCTTCATATTTCAAGAATAAAACCTTGTTTGGTCTAGCTATGCTCTCTTTCCAGTAACCCAACATATGACTCCACCATGGACCAAAACTAATTATCCCTTTGCTAAACATTTCAAAAGCTTCCTCTAATGTCAACATAAGTAAATAATCTGGCTTAATTTTGTTCATGAATTTCCAAGTAGAGACAAAAGTATCAAACAGGTTTCGACATATATAAATTATCTTACAATGGGACTCTTTAATTGACTTGGTCAATGCTTGGAAAGGGATGTGTGTACCAAAAAGTCTTGGCTCAATCATATTAGATTGGTAAGAAATTTTATCAAGGATATTGCCATAAATGGTAGATTCAAAGGAAGGCACAAGTTCATGGGAATTAGAAGTAAGTAAGGGATGGTTCTCTAAGGAGGGGAAGCGTTGGCGATTGACAATGGCAAAAGTAAGAGCTTTCAACCAAGTAGTACCTGATTTTTGAACGGAAGCCACAATAACATCACTGTCTTTTGCTTGGAACTGATTCAAAAAGTTGTTTATGGCTGGGATTCTATCTGTTGCGCACCAGAAACCTTGAAATAGATAGAGGTAATGGGTTCTCCAACCCTTTTCTCTAGGAAGAGAGAGAAGTAGCTCCTTAAATTCTTGGCTTAACTTCTCTTCTTCACTTGCTTCTTGCCTACTTGTTGATTGGTGAATGAAATGTGTGAGATCTGATGAAGCCATTATAGTGTTAATGGTAACTTTGTAGTTCGTTGTGATTGGACCATAAACATTTTGATAGCACTTAGCTATTACTTACACTTGTACAACCATTAGAATCGGTGTACTATACATATGTCAGATACACAAATTGTTGTTTTGCTAAAAGCCAGAAAGAACTGAGAAGCAGTGGGTACAAAATGAAGTGTCATCCTTATCTTCATTCAAATAATTTTGAATTTATCGATCTATGATTATAATATATAAATTCTCAAAGGGAAGTATATACACAGGAAAAATTAACATAAGCCATATGGGAATTCTGAAATATATGAGAGAAATTAAAGACTTAAAGTTAAAGCAAAATTCCTATTAATTAAGGGTTGACGTTTTGATTCAAATCTTATTACTTTTATAATGATGAGACGTTATTGTATGATTTATTATTCATCTTCAATTCGCTGAATGCATGTCATAGGTATATGCATCATATTTTAGTCCAAGTATATTAACGTTAATGTTCTTAGGTCCAGATGCTTCTAACCATAAGTATTTGTCTTTATTTATCTAATAAAACTAAATTATTAGTATAAAATTTAAAAATTTATATTAATATAATATGATGTATTATAATAATATTTAATTTATTATATTATTAATATAAATTTAAGAGATTTATATTAATGATTTAATTTTTATTAAAAAACTATACTAATAAAGATTAGTTTGATGTTAAACAGTTCATAAATAATAATTTTATTATTGAATTAATGGATAATGAAAGAAAAAAATAGTGAAAAAGGATAAAATTACGTTAAGTGGGTACAATACGGTAAAAGAAGTAAATGAAAGATGCATTTGTTAGTACACTATCTAAAAATGTGTGGCTTATATATATATATATATATATATATATGTTTTCTTCTTATAAAAAATCATATCATTTAATAATAAATAGAAGAAAATGAATTAAAACACTATTTTCTTGTTTGGAAATAGTAATTATATAATTTTATAAAAAATAAATTAAAGGAAAATATTTGTTAGATTTTTCGAAGTTAATATATAGCTCCTATGTTTAAGGAATTATTAATTAAAATTAATATTTAACTCTTAAAAAATTCTAAATTGTAATAATTTTAAAAAATTAAAACTGATTAATTTTCCTCTTAAAAAATCACATTAAAGTATCTTGTGAAAAGTATCAAAGTAAGATCAAAATATTGTACTAAAATTCGGAACTATGAAAGGTATAAAGGAAAGAAATAAATTTGAAAGACAAATGAAATAATAAATCTGTAAAAGTCAATGAAAATAAAGTTACATGAAAGTCCAATATAAAATATAAATAAATTAAAGATTCATTTGGTATTGCATTATTTTTTTGTTTACAATAAAAGAATATAATATAAGATTCAAATTCAGATCTAACGTAAACTATCTATATTATTTAAAAATATATGGCTCATATTATTTTTTTCTATGTAATTTATATTATAATTATAAAAAAATCATATCATTTAATGCTGATAAGATGAAAAAGAATAAAACCGCTTTTTTTTTTTAAAAAAAAATAGCAATTATAATTTTCAAACAAAATAAATTAAAGAAGATGATTTATTGGATAGATATTACTCACAGTTGAGGTTTCTATGAATAAATATTGTTATATCATTAAAAATTTATACTACAATTTAAGTATTTATTTTGTTTATCTTGTCATTCAAATAATATAAAACACTTCTTTAATGACTTCATCGCGACTAAGAAAAAAGAAGTTTGTCACTAAATACATTAGAAAGAAGAAAGCCTGAAACTATTTGGCTGTTTTATATTAGTGTGCCATATAAATTTAACCACTCAAGTATGGCATTGGTTGTAAACGTAATAGATTAAAATGTTAATTTCAAGCCGTTGCAATATTCTCAACATTAAATTAACATCTCAAATAAAAAGTCCATAAGGAAAAGGACAAGGTGTTGCTTTTTACATTTTTTAAATTATTATTTTATATCCTTCCATAAAGATAGACAGAAATAATTTTTATTTAAGTTAGTTTATAATATATATATATATATATATTCTGTAAATTAATTTATAAAATAGATATATATATATATATTTATAAAATATATACCGTAAATTATTTTGTAAAATATATAAATATTTTATAAATAATTTATAAAATATATAATAAAAAAGAAAACTGAAAGAAAAAAATTAAAAAAGGAAAGAAAGTGTAAAAGAAAAAAAAAAGGTATAAAAAGTATGGCATATGGACAAAGCCTAACGATAAATCAATTATATACAAATCCAATTTATTTATCTCCTTCTGGCGAAAGTAACATCTCTCTGCCACCCATCTATTATTAGGCGACAAACCAACGTACATAGCTTTTTCACCATTACTGGATTAGATAAAAAAATATATTACCTTAATAATGTAACTAGAGTGGCATGATAATGAAATAGTAAACGTGTGACTCATTTCGATGGTAAGTCACATTTAGCAGCATGCCAATGTTATTAAAATATTTTTTTAAAGTTTATAAAATTTTAATTTTTTTAAAAAATATTTAAACCAAATATTTTAATCTTTTAAAAAATATTTAAATAACTCATCCAAGCTAAATTATTGGAATAAGTTAAGGATTCTTGGTTGCAAAATAAAAATGTGCAAGAAAGGACTAAGCTTTCAAAGGTGCAATAACGTCGGAAACTAAGCAAAGTACTGAATTGAAATGCTGGAAATGAAGAAGAAAAGTTGGGAATGAGGCACAATCAAAATCTTCTTAGGAGTTTTACTAAGATTTTGGGACAAAATATGAAAAATGAGAGATATGTTTTTAGAATTTAAAGATGGTGTACTAAGATAGCATTGAGATATTGAAATAAATTTATTATAAATATCAGAAAATAATACATCAAATTGATAATATATTCAATCAAATCAAATTATATAAGATTATAAAATATTTAATCTAACATATTATTTGAAGCGATTGGATGATCAGTTTCCGGTCTAGTCGGTTCAAATTTTTTAAATATAAATATTTATATCAAAATTAATTATGATGTTGTCTTTTAAGTGATCTTGATGTATGTATTTTTTAATAATATATAATATAATTATTTCAACAAATATATATATATATATATTATTTTATTTTAATAAAAACTTATAAAACATTACAACTTATTAATTTGTAGTTACAAACTGCAGAAAGAGAATAAATCACCTCAACAAAGACATTCCGAAAGAGGAAAGTGCACTCATACATTGAGAACTTAAAAACATATTTTACGACTAGATACTCATTGCAACCTCCAACAGATCTTGCAAAGTCACTTATTATATATAATAACCCCAATATTAGGGGATCATGGAAGCTATCAATATGAAGAGTGCACTCTAAATGATAAACCAGATCCACTTAACTTGTCTTCTATGATTTTGGATAACTTTTCAACCATTAAAGGTGAAAGATAGTTTTCCCAATCACCTATTTCAGCCTTCCGAAAGAAGTACTTGTTCTCAACTTTTTTGCTAAATGCTCCAAATTTATTTACCTCCAAATCCTTCATCTTCTCAAAGCTACACAACTTGATTACGCCTTCAACCACTCCACTATTCTCCTCTTCTCGAGTGAAAGGATAACCCAAGAACTCAGCAACTCTTTTCACATGAAAGTTGACATCTTCCTTAAGATCTTCATATTTCAAGAATAAAACCTTCTCTGGTCTAGCTATGCTTTCTTTCCAGTAATCCAACATATGATTCCACCATGGACCAAATTGAATTATCCCTTTGCTAAACATTTCAAAAGCTTCCTCTAATGTCAACATAGGTAAATACTCTGGCTTAACTTTATTCATGAAAACCCAAGTAGAGATAAAAGTATCAAACAGGTTTCGACATATATAAACTATTTTACAATGGGACTCTTTGATTGAGTTGGCCAATGCATGGAATGGGATGTGTGTACTGAAGATTCTTGGGTCACTCATGTTTGATTGGTGAGAAATTTTATCCCGGTTATTGCCATAAATGTCAAATTCAAAGGAAAGAACAAGTTGATGAGGATTGGAAGTAAGTAAGGGATGATTCTCTAAGGAGGAGAAGCTTTGGCGATTAACAATGGCATAAGTAAGAGCTTTCAACCAAGTGGTACCTGATTTTTGAGCGGAAGCCACAACAACATCACTGTCTTTTGCTTGGAATTGATTCATAAAAGTGTCTATGCCTTGGATTTTATCTTCTGTGCACCAAAAGCCTTGGAATAGATAGAGGTAATGAGTTCTCCAACCCTTTTCTCTAGGAAGAGAGAGAAGTAGCTCCTTAAATTCTTGGCTTAACTTCTCTTCTTCACTTGCTTCTTGCCTACTTGTTGATTGGTGAATGAAATGTGTGAGACCTGATGAAGCCATTGTAGTGTTAATGGTAACTTACTATCTCCTTGTGATATTGGACCATAAACATTTTGATAGCAGCTAGCTATTACTTACACTTATAACAACCATTAGAATCGGACAGTGTTGTACATATGTCAGATACACAAAATGTGGGCACGAAATTAAGTGTCATCCTTATCTTCATTCAAATAATTTTGAATATATTGATCTATATTGTAATATACAAATTCTTAAATGCAAGGAGATAAACAGGAAAAATCAATATAAGCCATTTAAGAATGCTGAAATGTCTGAGATAACAATTCATAAAGTTAAAGTTAAGTACTCTGTTATGCTTTAATCTAAAATTCTGATTGTAGTTGAGTTGAATAGCTCTTTGTACTCCCAATTTTAGTAAATATGATTTGCAGAAAAAATAAGCAAAAAGTTAAAGCAAAACACAAGTACTCAGCATGGCATATATACTCACTCTATAAATGCGGCATCTAGATGTTCTATCAAATTAGATGATGCTACGTTATTGGATGTTTAGTTGTTCATTTTCAATTATATCATGTACTATACGGACATAGGTATAATATTAGTTTTTTCCTGGGTAGCTTTTTAAATTTGTGATTACACGTGTTTTAATATATTTATGTTATTTAATATATTTGTAATCAATGTAGTCTAACATTTTTTATTATTTTAATACATTTATTTTTGAAATTATAGTTTATAGAGTATCTTTTAATAATTAATTACATAATTTTTATAATTTTTAAATTATATTAATATTTTAAAAAAAATTACATGTAGTTAATTATAACTATTTTTAACATATAAAATTTAAAATAATATGATGTATAATATTGAAAGTTATATTTATTTTATTTTGTTTGAAATGAAAAAAATTTAGATTATATAATCATTAGTAGAAAAATGGTTTTTAATAATAGGATTTTACATGAAAAAATAGTGATATTTTTGTAAATAAATTTACTACATACTACATTGGTTCCAATATATCCAATGTAAAATATATTTTTTATATTTATTATTTTTTTCTATCGATATAGAAAGTAAATATTTTACATAGGTTATAATCTCAATATTTTTTCTACATTAGTTATTTTGAGAATTAATATAGAAAATTTTACTTTTTAATTAGGTCATTTTTCCTATGTCATTTTGGTTCTTGCATTGTTGTTTTTCTTTCATATTGTTGTTTTTCGTGCTTTCCCCTCCATTATCTCAGGTGAGAGCTTTGCTAGAGTGTGATTTTTATGTTTGTTTTCATTTCCCAAATCTTGTTGCATTGGTTCCTTCATACTTCATGAAAAAAAGTCTCTTTCACCATTAGTTTTGCTCTAAATCGTGAACACACGTAAGATCACCTTCATTTTCATCCTTTTCTTGCTATTGAGTTCATCATTGTCATCGTTCACATTATGGTTAATGGCTTATTTAGTATTCCATGTTGTGTTCCCGTGCCTATTTTCCATCATTTCTTATTCATTGTGAGCCTTACCATCATTTCCAAAGCATCTGTATTAGCATTGTTTGTTTTTTAGGTATTTTGATGGTTAAATTTTATATAGTTATCCATGTGTAGTTTAGGTTTTATTTTTTATTTTTTATGTATTTTGGTGGTTTAATTTTGCTATTAGTTGCTTAATTTGTTAGCTATTGTTGTTGGTGTAGTATAACATTGCTTGATTTTTATTTTATTTTTTGGGATTGAGAAATGGTAATATATCTTGACATGTGATGTATAACCTTGTAAACGTTTACCATTTTTGGGTTGAATTTGGGCAATGTTTGACCATAGAAACTTAGAGACACACTAGACTTGTCATATATTACATAATAAACTTTTGTCTTTCCAAAAAATAACATCATACCTAATAGTTATGAATTGCGAGGTTATGTAACATTCTATCTTTTTGCAAATTGCAATTTTTCAACCATTGATAGGTTTTAAAAAATGCAGTTAATGATGATAGCATATAACCAAAATAGCTATAACCTATTCTTACATTTTGTACAACTAAAAAGTAGATAAACCCAAGTACTCAACGATACCAATAATAAATAAAAAAATATATCTAAAAATAATATTAACATAGATGATATCATTGATATGACAAGTATTGATATTTCACTAGGTTCCTTCTCATCAAACAATCCTATTGTAAATGAAGAAAATGGAATTGATGATGTACATGCTATTTGGGATGATCATCATGAAGGATACGGGAGAATATTGCTACATGTTAGTAATTTATTTTATTTTATTGCTAATGGATAATATTTAATAAATTTTGTTCATATTCATAAAATTCATCAAAGAGAACAAAGTTTAAGCGTTATGTCATCCTCTTTAGATGTAGTGAAGCTAGTATCCTAAACAAGGTTGGGATGATGTACAGCTCTGTATTAAGGAACAAATTTGGGAAACCATCATGCTACATTCAAAACTTGCGTTTTTAACTATTTACTTAATAAACATGGTTTTTATTTACTAACTTATATATATTGTGTCATGTAGTTTACTTATAATGTACTCAACATAACTTGCTGAAGAGGAAATGAATTTTGTTTGCGAGTGAATGTTGGAGGAAGTTCAAGACACATCTTACAAGGGAATACATATATGAGTCATTGAAGGATGTTTCTCCATGTAAGGAATATTAGTTCCTTTATGATGAGACATGACAATGAGTTGTTTAAAGCAGATAGGATCCTACCTTTCTTGTAAGCTAATTTACCTTAGTTTCTATATCATATTGTCTTCACCAATACCATTTGTAAAATTAACTTGATATATAAAAAATAAGAGAGAAGAAAAAGGAGAAAATAGCTGTGAAGAACCTCTACCCTATAGATTAGCTAAAAATGGCCTATGAGTTGCTAGAGAAAAGGATTATGTAGTAGAAGCAAAGAGAATGCCAAGTATCCTTTAAGTCGAACTCATATGTGTAAACACCCAATTATGTCCGAGGCCTATTTCAAGACGACTAGTGGATAAACCTGGGTTGCAAACCCCAAAGAAATCCAAAATGAACCATAATTGAACAGTAAATCGAAAAAGCTAAATATAGAAAAAGAAAAGAAAATAATGAAAAAATAAAGATTTCAAAGAGCTAAGACAAAGATCGAATAAAAATCAAAACAAAAATCGAAAATTAAAAGATCAGGGAAATGTTTTTCATAAAATAAAAAATTAACAAAAAAAAAATTAAGAAAGATTTTTTTTTTATTTGAAAATTTAAGAAAAGTCTAAAAATATAAATAAAGTTCTGGAAAAAGGAAAACAGGAAAAATAAATAAAATTAAAAATCTGGAGAATTAATAAAATTTATGAAATAGTAAAAAATCATCAAACAAGGAAAAATTAAAAAGGGTCAAAAGTCTAAAAATATAAAAAATCATAGAAAGCTGAAAATTAAGTAAAATAAAAAAGGAAGAATCAAAATGAAAAGGGGCGATGAATAAAGCTATAAAAGGGGCAACAGGAGAAGGTCTGGGGGCTGGTTTTTTGGCTTCTGGATAGCTTTTGGAAAAAAGGGGGCAGAGGAGCGAGAGAACCATAAGATCATCACAAGAATTCTAAAAGGGGGAAAAACTTTCGAAAAACAGGGGAGGAAGCTCCGGAAAAGAAAGATTCCTTTGGAAAAATCATCAAAGAATCAGCTGAAGTGCAACCTCGAAAAGACCCAAGAGCGTCGCTGATTACACAGGTTAGTGATACTCTATTCACTACTCTTCTTTTACCAAATCTTGCATGGATGATCATAGAGCATAGCCCCGGTGTTAACATGCGTATATATGGCAACATGTATGCTTGGAATTGCTGTGTAAAGAGTCAATCCATCACACCTAATGTGCAAAGGAAATCTGAATTATTAGTTAAACCCTGATAAATCTGCAAGAAATTGGCAGAGAATGAACGCTTGAAAATCGAACATAAATCGATCAAGAATCAGTCTACGTTTCCCGAACTTCTTCCCCCCTCTCATGTGTGAAATCTGGTGCACCATTGAGGCTGTAGCATGAAGCTAACCTATGGCAATTGATCCTTCATAAGTCAAGAAAGTCATAAAGATTAGATGCCTATACAGTGTCTTTCAAATGAGCTCCTTCTAGCCTAGTCACATTCGATATTGTTGTTCGTATAAGAATTCCCCTACTCCGGTACTCGCTTCCTCGCAGAGGCAGGACAACCAGCCTAGAAAGCTCTTTTGGTAGCAGGGAAGGTAGGAGAAAAAGAGCCCGAAATCTTGTATAATCATCGAGATGGCGCAAGAACCTTCATGCTGTAGTTTCCTTTTAGCACGCCTAAACTAAGTCTTAACGCACAAGATATTATGCACCCTGTTCTCCCCTCAAAAACCTAGAGTGTAGTCTCCAAAAGGGGTGAGTGAATACCATGGAGCTGATCCCGACCTTAGGGAAACATTGAGGTTCCGCTTAGAGGCTAAGATGCGTGTAGACTCTGCCCTTTCTTCACTTCGGGGATGTTTGGTTTCCCCTATAGCCACCATTTTACCACTCACATAAATCCCCTCCTCGCACCCAGGCGATTCTACATTCAGGCAGTTTGAGTCATAGGAAATAGGATGACGTCCCCAACGCCCAAAACATTGGAAACTTGGCAAGCACATGTTACTTGAGAGCCTATGCTGTTGGGTTCGACAAGAATCGGGTCGATCCCCTTTTCATTTGTTGTTGTAGCAATCATACACCTTAGTATATATTGCTCACAATCTCTAGTCCTCATCCCCTCGCGAACATCCCTGAAATGATTACAGGGGTACTCAAGATAGAAGCATAAGCCTAAGTTAAAGTGGTGCGCGAGGCTGGAGCACAATCGCATATATCCGTATGCATAAGGACCAGCCTATGCAGCCGTCCTTGGGCACCTATTAATAGACGGGGTCTTAGATTTTTAGATTATATGAAAATTTCACAAGGCCCCTACAGGCAAGCGCATACTGGGCAGAGGTATCAAGATGATGGAAGAAAGGTCTAAATATTGAGTCGGATGGATGGAAGTTAAACATAGGAAATAGGGATTAATAGCCTAATATGACGGAACCAGGATAGCCCCTGGCCTACCCCCAGTTAGATAAGTGCGTCATGGATTCCTGGGAACTATTTTGGTAAGGTTGAGGGGTCCTATTATAAAAATAAACTCCTAGTGACCATCACACTGGACTCACCTATTTTAGCTTACCCCATATATAAGGTCGAGGACAATATTGACAGGAGGAATTATACTGGGTACGGTGTCTGGTTGTATGTATAATTAAGAGATAAAGGGTCTTCAAGGGCCCGAATCGGTCTTTGTCCTAATATGATTCCTGGAGATCATGACGCCCTTTTACAGAGCTACGCCATGTGAGAAATGCTAGGTGTGGAAGGGTCTGTCACTGCAAAGGAGAATGTCATAAACCTACACCCCATGCACGCCCCATGTGTATTAAATGGTTGCTAGTCTTATGCTAAGATAAAACCCCGCGTCACGTGTTGGCGGAATGCTATCAAAGACAAATTTTGAGAAAGCATCAAATATCATTAGAAATACATGCAAAAAAGAGTGGAGGCAGCACTAGACCATGCAGTAGTACCTACCTACGTTCGGATCGTTAAGATAGCAATTGATGTTTGCCATGTGTCGCAACACGTGGGTCTCGCCCAATTGGTCAACACGCATGATGCTGCTTGTGGAAGAAGCTGGGTTCCAATCCCGTAAACGCCGTTTTTGGAATTATTGTTAGTGGACCAGGATATACATCAGCACATTGGCTCAATGGTTGAGCATCTGGTCTGCATTTTCCAGCGTCGCGCGTTCAAACCACTGGAGCCACATCTTCGTGTATACCCCACCCCAAGGCAAGCCTCAAGGTCCAGATTACCCGAGCGTTATGCAATTCCATGCGATTCTTGTAAAATTGCTTTAAGTACCAATTCGAGTCTCAGGATTCCAAGTGCACAACAAGCCCACATAGTGTGATTTGGTTTCTTTTTCAATTTCAATTCAAGCCCAGCTTGATAAAATACAATAATACCCCTAAAAAATCCTAGAATCCTCATTCTGCCCATAAAAACTAATAAAATTCCAGAAAATTAATAAAAACTAATAAAATTCCAAAAAATTAATAAAAAATAATAAAATTCCATAAAAGTAATAAAAAATTAATAAAATTTCATAAAATTAATAAAAACTAATAAAATTCCAGAAAATTAATAAAAAATTAATAAAATTTCAGAAAATTAATAAAAATTAATAAAATTTCAAAAAATTAATAAAAATTAATAAAATTCCAGAAAATTAATAAAAACTAATAAAATTCAAAAAATTAATAAAAAATTAATAAAATTTCAGAAAATTAATAAAAAATAATAAAATTCCATAAAATTAATAAAAACTAATAAAATTCCAGAAAAAATTCATAAAAAATTAAAAAATACAGAAAAACAATAAAAATAATAAAAATTCAGAAAATTAACAAAAATCCCAAAAATTATTAAAAACCCAAAAAATTTGTCATAAAATTCTAAGATTCTTAAATAAATCATAAGACACTTAAAATGCCTAGTTAAGTTCAAAACAATCCCTTAATTATTAAATAAAATCCCAATTGCCCTAAAAATCGAAAATGAAATTTGAGCTCTCTTCTATTCAAGGATCTACATTAATTGCAAATTATATCTTTTTCAAAATTTGAAATTCTTTTTCCAAGTATTTTAGGATTTTCAAGTCTCACGCAATGGGCTCTAAATGGGAGCTGGCGGTTTACCTGCTGTTCAACATTTAGTAGTTTGTATAGGTCCCCGTGCTGCCTTAGCCGCCTCGGGCCTTGTGCATGAGTGGACTTGAGGTCCCTTCCAAATCTTTAAAAATCCTTTTTACAAATATTTTGGGATTGTAGGTCTCACGCAATGGGCTCTAAATGGGGAACTGGCGGTTTACCTGCTGTTCAACATTTAGTAGTTTGTATGGGTCCCTGTGCTGCCTTAGCCGCCTCGGGCCTTGTGCATGAGTGGACGAAAGATCCCTCCCAAAAATAAAATCTTTTTAAACAGTAACATTTTCAAACATTCTTTTAAAATGCCCTTCGAAGGTCAAGCCTTCACAAATTAGAACTACGTAAGCCTTGAATTTCCCATTGCACCGGGGAATACGTAGGAGCAGGATCAAGCCCTGTCAGGCTAACCTCCGTCAAATTATTTTTCACATTAAAGGGATCCAAACAGTTTCAAAATCAATACTCAGTTAAGGGTGCCGTTCTCTGGAACGGGCGAGTGGGGTGTCTCACACCTTCCCCGTCTCAACCATAAACGATGCCGACCAGGGATCAGCGGATGTTGCTTTTAGGACTCCGCTGGCACCTTATGAGAAATCAAAGTCTTTGGGTTTCCGGGGGAGTATGGTGCAAGGCCTGAAACTTAAAGGAATTGACGGAAGGGCACCACTGGGAGTGGAGCCAACGGCTTAATTTGACTCAACACGGAAAAC
Source organism: Canavalia ensiformis (assembly GCA_026541065.1). Classification (NCBI taxonomy): domain Eukaryota; kingdom Viridiplantae; phylum Streptophyta; class Magnoliopsida; order Fabales; family Fabaceae; genus Canavalia; species Canavalia ensiformis. The sequence goes on along the minus strand of JAMKYM010000699.1, from coordinate 504,937 downwards.
TTACCAGGTCCAGGACATAGTAAGGATTGACAAGACTGAGCTCTTTCTTGATTCTGTGGGTGGTGGTGCATGGCCGTTCTTAGTTGGTGGAGCGATTTGTCTGGTTAATTCTGTTAACGAACGAGACCTCGGCTGCTAAATAGCTATGTGGAGGTAACCCTCCACCGGCCTTCTTAGAGGGACTATGGCCGCCAGGCCACGGAAGTTTGAGGCAATAACAGTGTCCGTGATGCCCTTAGATGTTCCTGGGCCGCACGCGCGCTGCTACACTGATGTATTCAACGAGTCTATAGCCTTGGCCGACAGGCCCGGGTAATCTTTGAAATTTCATCGTGATGGGGATAGATCATTGCAATTGTTGGTCTTCAACGAGGAATTCCTAGTAAGCGCGAGTCATCAGCTCGCGTTGACTACGTCCCTGCCCTTTGTACACACCGCCCGTCGCTCCTACCGATTGAATGGTCCAGTGAAGTGTTCGGATTGCGGCGACGTGGGCGGTTCGCTGCCCGCGACGTTGTGAGAAGTCCACTGAACCTTATCATTTAGAGGAAGGAGAAGTCGTAACAAGGTTTCCGTAGGTGAACCTGCGGAAGGATCATTGTCGATGCCTCACGATCAATTTGACCTGTGAATATGTTTCATCATTAGGGTTAACTAAGATGTTGATCATCTTAACATCCCTTGGGTTGGAAGTAGGTTATGCAATGCATGGCTTCCTTCCAGCAAAACTCAAACCCCGGCGCAACATGCGTCAAGGAACTTGAAATTGTTAACCGACTCTCGAACTTCGAGTCTCATTTTCTAGTTAAGGTTTTTCCAAACTTTTCCCTTAAATAAAATTTGGTGGTGACTCCACATTGATCAAAACAATCCATTTTAAAATTTTAGCGAGTTCGTCGTCTTGTCGAAATTACGGTTGCGACAATATGTTGAACAGTCTCCTCAATCTCCACCCATAAGAAATGGAAGAGAGCATTGTCGAGACCTTTAAGAGTACACCCACGATCCATCACAAGTTGTATTTGAGAAGATATTTATAGGGATGAAAGTGGAGGTGAATAGGTGAGAAAACGTGGAGTATCAAAGTACAAAGATAACATACACTTCTCACCATTTTTTTAATGTTTTTTCTATGCTTTCACATTTGGGGAAATTAATACATGTAGAATTGGAGGAGGTGTTAAATACTACTTTGGATAGATGTAAAAATCCCCAAAAAGAAGGAAACTTAATTCAAACGCATTTAAATGGAATTTTCTTTGTAATCTTTATTTCTTTTGTTTAAAAGTTTTTTTTAATCTACAATATATTAATATTTAAAATTTTAAAAATTATGTTTGAAAAACTCTTTACAATTCAATCTCTGCATTACTTGGAGTTCACTTTTTGGTCATTGTTTTGAGCACTATTACTGCATGAGATTTCACATCAATAGAATTTTCCACCTTACAGCCTAAAACCTAACACAGAGAATCCAATATTTAATCGTTTTCTTCTAAAAGTATATTTACTTCCTCTTCTGGAACATTAATAAACTATAATGTACTTAGAGTTTATTCTAGACTTTTATTAACTTGTTCCTTTCTAAAACAAGTTAATATGAACATGATCATATCCTTTGGTACACCAACCTGATGTAAACACTTTTTATTTCTCTCGCTATAAGAAGCTAGCAATTTCAATTGTTTGATTTTTTTAATTGTAAATTGGGGTCAATTTTTTTTAATTGTAAATTGGGGTTATTAAGGTTTTTGAGTAGCTTGAGGACTTGAAAATTGTCAAATAGTGGTGTGAATACCGAATTATGTCCGAGGATTCAAAACCTAAAATAAATTATTATTTTTTTAGCTAAAAGGTGATTTAGTCTAAAATAGTTTAAAAAATCAAAATAAAAGTAATGGAAAAAGTAAAACAAAAGAAATAAATAAATTAAAACATAAAAAAAAAAGAAAAAAGAAAAGAATAAGAAAAAGCAAAAGAATAGAAAAGGAAAAAATGAGAGAACTTGCCAAAAAAAAAAAGAGGTATATATAAAGGGAGGGGGCACTTTAAGTCAGAAAAGGAATTCAGAATTTTCAAAGGGAGGACCTAAGAGACTTTATACTTCTGCATCCAATTCAGCCCTTGGCCTCCATTGAACCAGTTCTTCATCACCTTTCAAGGTGCTATGAAGTGGCATTCGGAGCACAGCAATAAAGGTTAGATCCAACTTTTATTCTGCTTAATTTTCTTGCTTCTTCTCGAATTTCCGAGTTCATCATCTCTGTTTTTCGTTTTCATTTTTTATCAGTCAAATGATCTCCGATTTTGGTAATTTTTGTTGCGTTCTCTTCGTATTTCTCTATAGTTTTTGGAATGATATTATATGTCTAATTTGGATTTGAAATGAAATTTATATCGCCTGATTACTGAAGTATGTTCGTCTTGGTGCGCAAATGAACCTAGCTTGTTTGATTTGTAAATAACTTGCTCATTTCTGGTTTGATTTTTGTCAAACTTGTTTTGTTTGATTCTGTAAACACCCATTTATGTCTGAGGCTCCCAACCATTAAAATTAATCAAGAAACCTACACTAATTTAAATAATAAATAATTAATAAACAAAAAGCAAAAAAAGGAACTAGTAAAAAATATACAAAAATAAAATTCTGAAAAAATAAGGAAAAATTAAAACCAATAAATAAATAAAAACAATTAGAAAAATTAACGGAAACAAACAAATAAAAACAATTAGAGAAAAAGGTTGGTAAAAAACAAAATAAATAAAATCGGAAAAATTAAAAGAATGCAAAGCAATCAAAAATAAAAGTGAAAATGAAAATATGAAAGGTAATAAATATATATATATATATATAATAATAATAATAAATAAAAAGAAGAAACTAAAAATAAAATAGATTTTTGGAAAAGAATAAAAAAACAAAAAAAAACTTAAATTTGGAAATAAAAATATGAAACAAAATAAAGAATTTTGAAAATCAAATATAAATATATAAATCACTAATTAAAATAAATAAATAATAATAATAAAAAAAAAAAAAAAAAAGATAAGTTGCTTTTGGAAAAACAGAAAAAAACGGATTCGAGAAGGGGGGAACAGAATGGAAAAAGGGGGAGAGAGGGGTGCTTCTGGACTTCTTGGTTTCTTTAGTTGGGAGAGGGAGTGAATTCGAACCTGATCAAGGGGGGAGCGGATAAACAGAAAACGGTTTTTTTACAAAGAGGAGAAAGGAAACTTTCGGGAGGGGGCTTTTTTTCCAAACTTACAGAGGAGACACTCACGTCTTGAATGCTTCCCCCCCTTTTTTTTTCTCGCTTACTCACTTAATCGCTGCATCCCACACATCAAGGCTGCATCTGCTTTGAGTCACCTTTTATTCTCTCGTTCAGGCATCCGCACGTCATGAGTTCTGCACCATAGTGACTGATTCGAACGCCGCAAAAGTGTAGGTTCACGAAAGGTTACACTGATATGGTTTAGGATACCAGGCCTTCCCTGTAGGCACCGGAAATGTAATATAACATGGGCAAGCTTACATGTATCTAGGCAAACCACGTACGGCAAGGAGGAGAAATGTTCAGGTCCCAAACAGCATGGGCGATCGATGGGTTTGAGCCCAGGTAGGTCCAGGTCCTCACGCAGAAAAGGAAAACAAACAGCATGCATGTGGAATTTTTATAATTATGCATGCAACTAGGTTCACGTGATTACCACTGTTTCAGCCTTTCCCAAATTGCTTCAAAATAAACATTGGGAAGTTTATGATCCAAACAAGAGCATGGCCTTGTGGTTAATGGCGTATGCTTCAATTTCCAAGTCCTCCGTTCGATTCCCAGCCCTTGCATATTTTGCCAAGTTTACACATTATATCCCATGCCCTCTTCATTTGCCTTAAGGTTGAAACAAAGATGCTAAAGACTCAATTATGAACGTGGTGTCCTTTAGAATCACTAAGCTGCATTGTGAGCCATGAGCCATCAGAAGCCAAATTACCAAGCTGCCCCTACCAAATTGCCAAAATTCCACCAAGCACCCCCAAAGCCAACAATCTGCCCTTAAGATTTTCAGTAATTCCAAACATACCCCAAAAGCCAAATTACCAATCTGCCCTTAGGCTTTCCAGTAATTCCAAATCTGTCCCCTCCAATTCTCAAAATTACAAAACTGCCCCTCAAGTTCTCAAAATTACAATCAAGCCCCTACTCTTTCTAAAATCACAAATTAAACTCCAAAAATTTAAATTAAATTCTTTTCCCCCAAAATTCATAAAATCCTTTATTCTCCAAAATTCAAAAATTCTCTTCTACAAAGTCTTTCTCTAAAATTCTTTATTCTTCAAAATTCATTTCTCCAAAATTCAAATTAAATTCCTTTTTTTCTTCGAATAAAATCAAATCAAACTCAAGATTAATCCTCCTTCCCTCAAGTTTTTAAATTCACTTCAAAACCAATTACTTTTCCAAATCAAGCCATTTCTTTCCTTTAGTATATTCAAATTAAATTCTTTTCAAAATATTTTGGAATCTTTGGTCTCACGCAATGGGCTCTAAATGAGGAACTGGAGGTTCACCTGCTGTTCAACATTTAGTAGTTCGTATGGGCCATCGTGCTACCTTAGCCACCTCGGACCTTGTGCATGTGTGGACTAAGAATCCTTTCGTAAAATAATAAAACTTCATTTTAGAATTCCTAAGTCTCACGCGACGAATCCCAAGTATGAACTGATAGCTTTTTCTGCTGTTCGGGGTTTAGGAATTCGTATGGATCCTAGTGCAGCCGTAGTTGTCTTGGATCCTGTGCATATGTGGACTAAGGATTCTCAATAAAATATTTTCGAAACACTCCAGCCATTTTCAAGAATTCCTTTTCAAGCGGTGTCGAAGGTCAAGCCTTCAAATTCCATCCATTGTCAAACACTCCATTCAAGTACCTTTGAAGGTCAAGCCTTCAAAACTGAGCCAGAACTACGTAAGCCTTGAGTTTCCCATTGCACTAGGGAATACGTAGGAGCAGGATCAAGTCTTGTCAGGCTAACCTCCATCAAGCTATTTATTTTCACATTAATTAAGGGATAAAAAATTTTCAAAAACTACACTCAATTCAAGGGTACCGTTCTTTGGAACGGGTGGGTGGGGTGCCTAATACCTTCCCCATTCGTAACCGACTCCCGAACTTAGAATCTCATCCTCGAGTCAGGGTTTTTTCCAAATCTTTTTCCCTTAAAATAAAAATTTGATGGCGGCTCCACATAACAAATTCAATTTTTAAAATTTTAGCGAGTTTCGTCGTCTCGCCGGAATTACGGTTGCGACAGATTCCTATGATCCATATCTTTCAATTGGTTGGTTTTAATTTTTCAGATCTACCAAAAAATATTTTCAAAAACTTCTGAGATTTGAATTCAGATCTTGGCGCTAAAATCTCTTGTGTTCTTGAGGTTCATCTTCATCTCTATTTTTAGTTTTCATTTTTGATCAGTCAAATGATCTCCGATTTCAGTGATTTTTGTTGTGTTATCTTCTTATTTCTCTCTAGTTTCTGTAATGATATTATTTGTCTAATTTGGATCTGAAATGAAATTTCTATCTCCTGATTACTAAAGCATGGTCGTCTTGATGCGCAAATAAACCTAGCTTGTTTGATTTGTGCATAACTTGCTCATTTATGGTTTGATTTTTGTCAAACTTGTTTTTCTTATTCCTATGATCCATATCTTTCAATTTATTGGTTTTAATTTTTCCAGATCTACCAAAAAATATTTTCAAAAAAATTCTGAGATTTGAATTCAAATTTTGGTGCCAAAATATCTTGTGTTCTTGAAGTTCTTGTGTAGATCTTATTCTTTTAACCTCGTTTAGGTATTAGTTTTGATGTGTTGATTCTTCTATATGTATTTCTTTCTAATTTGTTTTTGTTTGTATGTCCTCCTTTCTAAATCAAATCTTCAAAAATTTAGTTTTTTTAGAAACATTTTTCAAAGCTTTTGGGAATCCCAAGTCTCACGCAATGGGCTCTAAATAAGAACTGGCGGTTTCACTGCTATTCGATATTTAGAGATTCATATGGATCCCAGTGCAGCGTTAGTTGTCTTGGACCCTGTGTATATGTGGACTAAGAATCCATTGTAAATAATAAAATATTTTGGAAAGAACATCGTTTTGGGAATCCTAAAGTCTCACACGATGAGCTCTAAATAAGAACTGGCGGTTTCACTGCTATCTAGAGAGTCATATGGGTCTCAGTGCAGTCTTAGTTGCCTTGGACTCTGTACATATGCAGAATAAGGATTCCTCCACGATATCGAAAATGCTTTCAAAATCACCCCTCGAACTCTTTACCTCCGAAGGTCAAGCCTTCAAACTAGAACTACATAGCCTTGAGTATTCCATTGCACCAGGGAATACGTAGGAGCAGCATCAAGTCCTGTTAGGTTATTTTCATACGAACTTATTTATTTTTATTCTAATTAAAGGGATCAAACAGTTTTCAAAAATATCAAAATCACACACTCAATTTAAGGGTATCATTCTTCGGAATGGGCGAGTAGGGTGCCTAACACCTTCCCTATTCGTAACCAACTCCCGAACCTAGATTTTTCCTCAAGTTAGGGTTTTTCCAAATCTTTTCCTATAAATAAAAATTTGGTGGCGGCTCCACTTATCAAAAATCATTCTTCAAACTTTAGAAAGTTCGTCGTCTCGTTGTAATTACGATTACAACAAGTGGCTTAGGAGTAGGAATCTTATGAATCCCATGTGAGGCATTTTGGGTGAACCAAGCTTGGATTAGGTAAAGAAGGGTGTGATTTGGGGTTAAGTCAGAGTCTTTTGGGAGTACCTTTCTTGCTTCTGGCATTAATGTGAATTTGTATTTTTAATAGAATTTTTTTTAAAATTTTGAAATTAACAATTGACCCATATAAAATAATTTTTTTGTTGTATTTGAAAACAAAAAATTTTTGTGAAAATTGAAATCAACCAGATTTTACTTTTAACATTATGTTTGTTTCCTATTTCTTTTAAGAATTAGATGCTTGCTTGCCATTAGATTTATTTTAGGACATTATGAAATTATTTTTTTCTCGGTTGACTTAACTAATTTAGTATATTGATCCCAATATGTATGAAATATTACTAAATTGATATAATTTAGATTTTTCAAGTGTATGTTTGACATAATTTGGCTTTTCCAATTATATATTTGACATAATCTGACTTTTTCAATTATATATTTGACATAATTTGACTTTTCTAATTGTATATTTGATATAATTTGGCTTATAACTAAGTAGAGTTGAACCAGTGCTAAAGTTCAAATTGATAATTCTACAAATAATATTTTATGCATCGGAGATCCTCATTCATTAAATTTTATATTTGTGAAAGTCTTATTATCTTTTGGCCTTTTTATATGTTCTATGATGTATGATTCTTGAATCAAGCCAACAAATGATGGTGATGACAGTATTAATTTAGGCAGTTTTCATTAATTTAGGAATGGACCTCCTATAAACCTTTAAGATGATGGTGATACAAAACTACATCTATATTATTGCTTCACGACAAGTTAGCATAATAGGCAGTTTTCATTAATTTAGGAATGGACCTCCTATAAACCTTCAAGATGATGGTGATACAAAACTACATCTATATTATTGCTTCACGACAAGTTAGCATAATAGAGGAGACAATGTATAAATCTTACTGAAATAATATGTTAATTTGTTTTCAATTATAGTTTTAGGTGATTTTACTATTCCTGTTTTGTTTAAGTACTGAAAAAGTTTTTTATTTTTGCCTACCTGTAAATGGAAAATAATATGGAACTAGAATTTTAAAGATTAAAGATGATGATTAATCCATCAAAAATAAAGATTGGACCTAAATGCCCCTAGCTTCTCATTAAAAAATTTTGTTTGATTATTAGCTAGTGGACTACTTCAATAAACATACCAAATGAAAATAAATATTACAATAATTAAATTATAGTTATTATTAACATGCCAAAGAAAATTAGCCGGATCATTCATTACCATAAAGCTAAAACTAAATAGGTATGGATTAAACCATTTGATAGTTTTAATATATATATATAGTAAATGCAAAACTTCAACGCATCCCTAGATAATATTAGGTGGCAAAAAATAAGTGAAGTTTGGTAAAAATAATGAGAGATAAAAATTGGAGTATGCAACTTTAGTGATTAGAAGGGAGGAGGGAATTATTTCAATGGGAGAAAGAATTTCAAGACCCATTGAAGTAAACACCACATGGTATCACCGTTACCCAGGAAAGCTAGACAGACAGATGTGAATGGGTAGGGGAGGGTTCTAGTCTATCCTAACAACAAAACGAGACTATAATATGTTACACAAGGAGTTCTTTAAACATGAAGAAATCATTTTAAAGGATACATTTAAATGGTTGTGAAAAGTGAAAGTATCAAAAAGAGAAGGTTCCCATAAGAAGTAATATAAAGGCACAAGGAATTACTACAAACATAAGATGTCCAATCTGTAACATCCAAGAGAAAACAATCATTTTAAAGGATACATTTAAACGGTAGAAGAAGTGCATTTGCACAACGCCACATACTTGCAATAAATTCAAGAGAAGTTTCCCTTTCTCATGTCTTTTATTTTACTTGTTCCATAATTATTAGTGATGAAAGTCATTGCCTTTCCAAAGTTTCTGATAATTAGAACAAGTATAATATAAAATATGGGGGAAGGATCTAGGGTTAGGAATTTTATTCTCTCTTTCTCTCTCTCTCTCTCTCTCTCTCTCTCTCTCTCTCTCTCTCTCTCTCTCTCTCTCTCTCTCCCTCTCTCACATTCCTCGCTTACAAGTTTCAACTAATCTCTCAACTTCCTCTCTTCACCTCTTAAATCATCCCAACTATTACACCACATTGAGCTTGCAGGAATAATAACTTGAGTTTTTTAAAAAAAAAATGGAAAAAGCTCTCACCAGGATCAAAATTTTGTTCCCTACTCTCCCCAGAAATTTTCTTAAAGACATTTACAATTGCAGAACGATTGAGAGCATTAACACTCTTAGGCCTTCCAGAAGATGTCCGTTGATCATTGAAGCTAAGGTACGTTTATCAAATGAATTTCAGAATCATTTGTTAAAAACATGCTGGGTATGGGAAGAAGTTCCTATGCAAAGAAGAGAAGGGCAAAAAGAATTGAGTTTGCTACGGAGTGTGCAAGATGGACTGTAACACAAGATGCAAGAACCCTGGAATGGTTTCAAGAAATCGAGAGGACAAAATTCAATTCATAAAGGATGGACTGAGTAAGGAGTCATTGGATGATATCATTCAGACTCTTGAGACACATCCTAGTGGGCATGTTCAAGGAGTCCTTCTTGATTTGTTTGAACTGTTCCGTAAGGAAAAAGCACGTTATAGTCTTAGGAATCTGACTTTAAAAGACCTTGTTGTCAGTTTACAAGAAAACTGAATGGGAAGCACATCCTCGACTCTTAGAAGGCGTTTCAGTCGTTACTGGACGTAAAACCAGAGGAAGATGTGAGCCACAATCACAACTACTGTTCATTCTCATGCGTGTATGTTTTTCATTTACATTATCTTTTCAATTTAATGGGCCACCATTTTTTGAAATTTTCGCCCCTGCTTAATTTCTTTCCCTTCTGACATTCACCTTTTTCCTTGAACAAAAAATTCAAACTTTTGCTACCAAATCCTGATCCAGCACTATTTAAGCGATCTCCTTGTCTGATATTGAGTCCCTATAAATTATCAACCTCTATGACATACTTTTTTTCAAAAGAGACAGAAACACCGTATATGGATAGGATCAATACTATCTGTGTTTTTGGTGGGTCTAACCTTGGAAAGGATGGAGAATTTCAACATGCAGCTTATAACCTTGGTAAGACATTAGCTGCAAGAAAAATCAATCTTGTTTATGGGGGAGGGATTCGGGGTTTAAAGGATGTATTGCAGGATCTGCACTCACAAGGGATGTAACATCTTAGGTGTTGTCTTAAAAAATGAGAACACCTTCACCCCCCCTGGGTATTGAATTGAAGGTTGCAACCATGCATGACCGTATGAGACACATGTTGATTAATTCTAATGCATTTATTGCATTACCTGGTGGTCTTGGAACAATGGAAGAAATTTTTACCATCATATTTTGGGCCTATCGGAATTTTCATAAAAAACCTTTGGGCTTATTGAATATTAATGGTTTTTATAATGGTTTGATATCCTTTTTAGATCATGCAGTAGAGTAGGAGTTCATGCCACAATCCATGCGCAACATCATAGTATCTGCTTCAACTGTTGAACAGCTACTTGAGAATTTGCAAAATCCTACATCTGAGCTCAGTCAAGCAATGCAACTGGTGAACCAACCAAATCAGGATGGTAGAGACAAAAGAGAACCAGATACCACTCTTCGGTTATAACTTTTCCTTACTTTGGTGGTTTTCTCACATTTCTTTTCCTGTTATATGAAATTCTACCTAAGACATTGGGGACAATGTCTTGGATAGGTTGGGGGGAGGATGGTTCGATATAAAAAAAATAAAAAAAAACCCAAAAAAAATAAAAAAAAAATTAGGTTAGAATCATAAACTTGCTTTGAGTAAGATGGCTGAGTAAGGAGTTACACTTGACTCTTGATACGCATCTTATGATTAAAAAAAAAAAGAAAAAAAATTGAATGTGGAAGTATGTTGTTCTTTAGATTTCATAAAATAATTGAAGCAAAATGATTTACATTTCAAGATTAATTAGTTTGGCAACACATATTTGAACTGGATAGATTAGATTTGATAAATATATTACCTGTGAGATTTTGAGCCTTATTATTATTTTCTTTCTTGTGTGATTTTCATCCATGGAATATGTTACTTCAGAACTTGCATTGATTCTTTTTGAAGCTACATTTTCACATGAATTGTACAAAAATGATTGAGGCATTGTTTTTCTTGAACAAACCACTTAGCCAAATAACCAAACCATATAATTTTATCCTTTGATCAGCCCTTTGAGCCGATTAGCCTTTTCTTCTTTTTTAGCTCACCACAAATCAAAAAAAAAAACAACTTTGTCTGACCATAAAAGGTGAGGAATACTGGATTTATCATACCATAAGTGTTTCAATAAGTGTGGGGGAGATTATTGTTGTGTTCATCAATATCATGGTTGAAAAAAAAAAAGAAAGAAGAAGTGATATCTGTTTCTCACACTTGCACTAGGACTCAGTTCTCAATCCTCACCATTTTCCTTGGTCTAACATTGTATCTCTTCAATATATCATTTCATCTTTCTAATCCCTTTATAACCAAAATAAAGACCTCTTGATTTGTGCATTGCATGTGTACATAGTAGTAGAGAAGTAGAAGATATGCAAGCCTATGATAGTTCATCTTTCATGGATTGAATTTGAGAGAAACACTTACCAAATCAAACACTTGAGAGATTCAAAGTATATCATGTGAGGTTTTATCTTTCTCAATCTATGTTTTTCAAATTAAAGTTTCCTTTCTAAGTAATTTAAAAAATATGATGAAAGAATGCTTCATGAATTTTTGTGAATTCTCAAGAAATCAACTCAAAGCTTTGATTTTCTTTCAAAAAAAAAACAAAACAAAAAAATTAGTCACCAATCTTTAACTTAAGTTTGCCCGAGACGTGCAAAAGATAAGTGTGGGGGAATTTGATAAGCATAATTTCATAAATAATCATCTCTCATTTGTAGCTTATTAAGACTTCTTATATGTTCAATTAAGTGGTCTTTTTCATATTTTATGAGTTTAGGTTCATATGGAGTTTAATTGAATTTCTTTGTTTAACCAATTAAAATAACACTATTATAGTATTTTGAGCATAATAGGAGTTTTAGACATCCAAAAATCATGAAATCTGTCTTGAATGAAAGCTTAAAGAAGTATCCACAGTTACAAAGCAAGATCAGACTCTAAATGGGATGTATAGGACTCCGAAATTATCTCAAAAGATGAGATAGTGTTGCTGTCATGGAACCTGAACAGTGTGCAAAGATCTAGCCATAACTTGAGATACAGAAGTCATATTGAGATGAAATCAGATCCGTTGGAAAGCTAAGATCCGGGGCTACAACTTTTGTTCAGACGTAAAGCTCCAATTCGGACATGTGAATATCCGAAATTGTGCTGCAATCAACGTAAAAATTGTTGTGCTAATTGGTGAAAAAAATTCAAAAGTGTTTTGCTTTTTCAACAAAGCCCATGTGAAAGTAATAAAAGGATGGAAAAGTAAAAAAGCTGGTTGGTGACCTTCTAAAGATGATGCCTCGATAATCCTCTATAAATAGAATGGTTTACAAGAGGAGAGACACACCCTTGGATATTAACTCCAATACCATTTTCCATCTTTCTTTCTTTGTTGTTAGTTTGCCTCCTTCATGGAAGGCTAAGTTTTTCTTTGTTGTTAGTTGACTCCTTCATGGAAGGCTAAGTTTTTCTTTGTTGTTAGTTTGCCTCCTTCATGGAAGGCTAAGTTTGTAGTTTCAATTCAAGGATTCAAGCTATTTTCATTTTAACTTTGAGGTCTTGATCTTTATTTACATGCTTATTGAGTGATTTCTACTCTGCTTTACTATATTCTTCAATTTTATTCTTTTAATCAAAGTTTCTTCGGTTGACGTATTTTGATTAATGCATAATTGATTTATAATTGGTTTTTGATTGGTAAATCATTTTCCAAAAGTTTGAAGAGTAGAAATTAAGTAATTGAATTGAAGGTTTTCATTTTATTACTTACTTCAACTGAATTCTGATTATAAAATTGGTTTAGATCTAATGAAAGATTAAGTGGTTACTAAATCTTGTTGATCATAATCAATTGAACCCTGAGAGTTTTCTCAGTAGAGAATTCAAGGATCATTTTAGGGGTTCCATATGATCCTGGGTTGATAAACACAATGCATGATTTTAGTGATCAATGATTAGTTAAGAAAATAGCCTCTGAATTCCTTGAGTTGATGATTGTTAAGTCAAATTAATTTCATTCTGTATTTTGTGTTTAGAACTCAATATTGCATCTTTCCAAAATCCCCTTATTCTAACTTTCTCCTAATTTGCTTAAGAATCTGAAATGGTCTTTGTGAGATGACCTAGGTTGCACCTTATACTATACCAATAGTTTGGGAAAATCTAGAAATTATTTTTGGGCGTTTGAGACGAGCGTGTCAAAAAGCATTCAGGAAAAATTACAAGAGGAAATGCAAAAAAAAATTAAAAGAACAGGTTGAGGAAATTAAGAATGAAATGTTAGGTGGTTTCAAATTTGTTTTGAATGAGCTACAGAGAAGTTTTCCAGGAGTAACAGTTCCAAACTTATCTAACATGTCAATACCTTTTGCAAATAAAGATATTGATGTACGTTCTTATGTTACTACTCATCATGTAGATCATGTTGCAAAAGGAGAAAGTTAAATGATATTATTGCAATTACTGTTAAATTTTTTTGTCAATTATTACAAGTCTTTTATTATATGTTAATAATTGTGAAAATATTTTGGTCATTATAGGCCAATGATGGGTGAAATGTTGAGTAGCATGAATGTGAAGGATCTTAAAAGTCTTGAGATTACATTAGAAAAAGAAATTCATAAAATTCGTTCTGAGAAGGTATCTTGTTCATTATAGTATTCCTAGAACTTGTTCATTATAGAAATCAAAATTGCATAATGTGCTTATTTAAGTTTCTGATGGTGCCACTTTTCTTAATTAATTTATGGATTAAATTATTTCATGTTATGAACATTGAATTATATATATTATTTGCAATTTTCAGGAAAAGATCAAAGGATCCAACAACAAGAAAAAGAGGAAGAGATTGAAAACCAAAATAATCAATGTTGATTCCCCTAAAGTTGTTGCCAATGCTACTACTTAATATATTATTTTTTTTTTAGTTGAATGATTAATGGATGTTGGGAAAGAGGTTAAATTCTCATTACTTTGTTTTTTTTTTCATGACTCTTTATATTCATGCTTGATATGAGATGTTAGGGAAAATACCAAATCTCTTGTTATTTTGATGAAGCTTTATATCGACTGTTTGATATCAAATGTTGGGGAAGAGACTAAATCCCTTGTTTCTTTAACTCACAATTGCTCATTCCATTTCCCCGTTTCCGCTTCCCATTAACATTCTCTCCCACTTGAATTTGAAACATTAAGAAGCCTAACATGATGGTTATTTTGAGCCTAGTCATTGCCTTGACGATTCTCGTTCTGGTAGCTACCATCATTCTTCACTCTAGAAGGTTCAAATTCATCAATCTAGGTATGTGATAATTTTTGCAATCCTGTTTAATATGTTGTGGCTCATCAAAGTTATTTATGTGACAATTTTAACCTCTTTTGATCTCATATGTTTCTTGTTGAAAATTAGCATGAGGAGTTAGAAAATATTTGTTAAAATAAACATAGCCTGTGGAGAAATAACTTGTTTCTTGATATGTTTTTTCTTGTGTACTTGCTTAATACCAAACGAACTTAGGAGAGGAAATTGGAATGGTCAATTTTCTTTTACTAGTTCTAGTGATAAAATTGTGAAGTTGTTTGATTTGCAATCAATTTTCTATTAGTGTGTAAATTTGAAATTTTTTTGTATGCTTTTTTAAAACCAATTTTATGTTAATGTTGACAGTGGCATCCATCACGCCTTGGTTTCTTCTACTTTAGCTTCAATGATAGCTCACTAAAATCATGCCAAAATTTGGAAAAGCTAGCAATTAAGGTGACTTCAGCAATAACAACAACAACACCACAGGGTTCAGCAAAGCCTCCAGAACATTCTCCATTGACAAATTCAGCACCATTCTCTGGTGGAGAAGAGTGACATTTTAATCCTCTACAAGCGGCTTCACCTGGTCCTGCACCTTCAACAACTTCACCTATTATAGCCCCATTAGTACCATATAAAAGTGGCAACTTGCCCTTCATTAATAGCAACCCAGCAGTTCCTCTTCGTACTAATGAAGTTGACTCTGCTACTATTCGTCCTATCCCCACTTCTAGTGCCCATACAAAGGTTCCTCTAATTCACTCACTAGGCGACATGGTTTTTTCAAAACCTTTCTTTCATTTATTTCATAAAATTCATATGGCCTTATAAATAATAAGTGAGATTCTTTTAATATAAAATAGAATTCAAATCATTTAATAATATTTACATAAATTTTATCAAATAATAAAAATATATTATTATTAATTTAATCCGAACTAATAATAATACATAATTTATGTAATTAATCTTATTTAATAGAATAAAAACTTATGTTGTTGTTATTTATACAAAATAAAAATTATTGTAAAATATTTGCTGATTTTATATTCATATTAGTGTGCAAATACACTGGTGTGCTTTATTAGTATGGAAGCATGTAAATAAATAAATATAGACATAAGCATGATTATTAACATATTGATTAAGGAATTAAAAATAAAATTTTTGATAAAAGAATATTAATAATGTTATTGAATAACAGTTTTTATTTTTTATTACTAAAACAATATTTTGAAAATACTTGTTAGCATTTATCATGTGTTAATTATTATAAGACGCTGTAAGTATTATAATGACATTCACTTTTGATGCCCATTGTCTAGTTATTTTGGTGTGTTACTGATTAGGGAGTTATATTCTGTTTTGGTTGGCAACAGGTGATGATTGGATCATTTGGATTTCTAACAACTGTGCACTCCATTACATGGTTGCTACCACTTTTTGTTCTTTGGAATTAAAGCACAATTGATTATCACGTCTGCTTTAATACCCTCAAATCCTTGAATGGAAGGACTTCCTTATTGTTTGAGTTATCGTATCTTTTGACAAGTGCATATTCGGTCCTGTATCTTGATCAAAGGATAACATCATATATTAAGGTGAAAAGGAACTTAACAGGTGTTGCATTTCATTCTAGGGACGAACTAGTATATTCAAATTTAGTTCTTCTCTTCATTTTCTCATCCATTACTCCCATTATTTTTAATTCCTATCAATTTTTGTCCAGTTCATTATCTGAATTTTTATTGGAAAAAGAGTAACATCTCATTTTTTTAGTGAAATGTCAAATCAACAAAATTTTACAAATTTAGTCCTCCATCTATTAACATCTCATTTTCTACTTATTCATCTATTAGGTCCTGGTTATTCAAAGTAATTGATATTTTTAGGGAACTATGTCTCAAAATTTTCAATTTGGTTGTTATTGATCAAATGCATTGGATATTTTCTCATTATATCAAGAATCTATAGTGTGTGTATAATACCTTTGTTCAATCTATACAGGGAAAAGATATTTCAGGTTAAACAATAAGAGAGGTCAAAGAAGAAACGAGTAAGTAAATCTTGTCGTACTTCATTTAACCGCTATTTAAGTTATCGCTTAACATCTTTGCCTAAGAGCATTAAAGCTTTATTACAAAAATTGATTTGATTTAGTTCATTCCAATGCAATAAATTGTAGTTTTAAAAAGGATCATAGGAAATTTAAAATCATTATAGCCAAAGGCAAGTAGAAATTCTTCATTTTATTCTTTCTGTGAAGTATGTCATTTGGAGGAATATGCAAATTTAGCCATTCATACAAAAGAGTGAACTTTTGAAGGACATAATGATGTATGTTTGGCAAAGACTAAAATGAAGATCCTTTTGGATTTTATCCTATACCTACATCGTCAAACTCTAACCAAAAAAGTTATTTGTATTTGAATGTTGGATCTGGAAAAGGCCAGTTCTTCTTAGCATCATCATGGTTACACAATTGAAAAATCAGCATTCAATTAATATATTATTTGATTCATTATGTGAACAATGGTGGTCTTCATTAGAAAAAGTGTAATTTATCAAGTGGCTTTTGTCATTTGGAAGTAGATAATCAAATGGCTTTGATGATGGTTATGGAAAAATTAGACTAACTTTCTTTGTTTTATATTTTTTTTCAATTTTAATAATAAAAATTTCATTTTTTTATGTTGTTTTTTTATAAATTTTAAAAACAAAAACAAAATAAAAACATGTCAATCTTTTTTATTTAATACTGAATAAAAATAGAAATTAAAAAAAAAAAGTTAATTTTGTTTATTGTTCAAAAATAAAGAAAATTAAGAATATATTAAAGATTAATTTGGTAAGTTTCTTTTATTTTCAGTGTAAAAATTAATTTAACCTAAAAGAAATTAACATTTAAAAAAATTATCTTGTATAACATTTTTTTTAAATTAATTACATTTTTTAAAATGTTAATAATAGTATTATGGTAACTTTTTTAATTAGTAACGTTTTAAATATTGTTTAAAATATATTTAGTAACATTTTTAATATTTTGTAACATTTTATATAAATGTTGTCATTTTTTATAAAAAATGTTACTAAATCAATATGTTGTAACATTTATTAAATATTACTAAAAATATAAAAAAATGTTACGAATAATATTTTACATATATATCAGATAAAATATTTTTTAAAAATATTATTAAAAATTAATAGATAATATTTTTTATATTTTTGTAAACATTTTTTAAATGTTACTAAAACTTAGATATGTTGTAGTGAAACAACATACAAAATAAAGATTTATACTAGAATTTAAATATTTATTTTATTTATCCTCCAATCATTCAAAATATATTAAAAATAACTTTATTGCTATAAAAATAATAATTAACAAATTAGTTTTCTATTATATATATATATTATAAATTCATTCTTAATATTTAAAATAATATAAATTAATCTATATTTTAAAAAAATTTTAAAATTTATTTTTATGAACAGATTAATTTACATTATTTTAAATAAATTAAAAAATTAATTTAAAAAATATTTAAAAGTTAAAAACGAATTTGTAATTTATAGATAAAGCAAAAAAATTAATTTGTTAGTTAATTTAAAAAAACATGTCAATAAACAAATTAGAAAGAAGAAAGCTTGAAACTACTTGGCTCTTCGCGTTAGTGTGGCATATGAATTACTACTGAAGCTTAACATTTGTTGTAAATGCAATAGATTAAAATGTTGAATTTCAAAATTCAAGCAGTTGCGATTATTCTCAACATTGAGTCAACATCTCAAATAAAAAGGTCCATGAACAGTAGCAGCACCAGCCAAACAGATTCTATAAGAATAAGGGTAGCAATAAACTATGGCTAACAAAGAATAGCAAAATTGATCCTGCAAACCGTCTATTATTATGTAACAAACCAATTAAATACAAATTTCCACTTCCAAATATCACATTTTCATCGTTATGCAATCCGTTTAGACAGAAGTAACACTGCACTGCCACCTATTTATTAATTATTTGGCAACAAAGCAAGATACAGAGTCCCATTAACGATCCCAACGTCCAATCACATTTTCTTTAGCCTATTGGTCTATCTCCTTAAGGATAACACTTATCCATATTATTGGCTACAAACAAACAGAACCTATCACTCTGTCAAAAAAATTCAAGTATCCATTTCTATGTATGGCATTAACGAGTGTTCTCATAATTCAAACCGGCCAGAGTACGGACTCATTATTATGACGGAACAATGATTGTGACAAATTGTTTGGGGCCTTTTCCCTATGATCATTGTCAGAACTTGTTTGGGGCGTTGTGACACCAGAGAGCAACTGAATTTATGTTATATATAAAAATGTTGTCAATTTTATTTAAAGTAAAAAATTAAAAAAATGCTCTATTTTAGATTCGAATATAAATTTGACTTTGAAAGTCTAATTTTATATAATAGTGAAATTGAATCGTATTGTTAGGATATTTATTTAAAAAATGTAATTTATAATTAATTAAGTAATTGTTCATGTTCTTATTGGGATCGTGATGCTGGAGGTAGAAAAAATTTAAAAATTTAATTTTGGAAAATATTACCTTCAATTTTATTTAAATTTTAAAATTAAAAAAATATTTAAAAAATAATTGACGTAAATTAAAATATATTTAACAGTTGATTCATATATAAAGAAGAATAAAAATTTAATTGTACAATATTCATAATATATCCATTTTAAAATAAGTTATCTCAATAAATTTATGTAAATTATTAATAATTTAAAATTATTTATTTAATAATTGAAAAAAATAATTTATTTAAAATAAATATTATAGATAAAATACTATTAAAGTTATTTTTAACTTAATAGTTTAATTTTCCTTTTTATATGTTATCAAGTATAACGAGAGATTTAAAATTATATTTTTTAAAAAAATAATTATAAATTAATTTATTTTAATATTAAAAAATTTATTAAGAAATGGATTTATAAATTTTACATAACTTTTCATACCTCATCTTAAATGTTTTTATCAAAATATAAGATTAAAAGATGTTTCATCTAATTTTTATTTTTAAATTACTAAAACATATTTCACTTAATTTTATTTTTTAATAAAATTATTTGTTGATACTCACAATAAAATCTAAGATAAAAAAATATTATTTTAAAATAAAATTTAATTAAAAATATAAAAAAATAAAGAAAATAAAAAAATATCCTATTTTATTAAAAAAATTTACAAAAACAAAATTGATAGATGACATTTTATTTTTTATTTTTATATTTATTATTTTTTACATCATTTCCAGAAATTACTAAAAAAAAAAATAGTTGTAATTTAAAAAATATACTACAGAACAATGTGAACACAAATTACCAGTCCACCAAAGTCCGATCTCGTTGATTTTTATTGTCTTATTCCGTTATCCTGTTAAAATATTAAATGGGTTTGACTAATTTACAGAGTAAGGTCCTTATATTTTTCAGGATTTTTTTTTAATATTTTAAAATTTTTTATTATCATTTTATCTTTAATATTTCTTTTTCTAGAGATTTAATCTTCTGTAAAAATAAATATTCTTTTACAAGCTCTTTTCTTTTCCGCAACTAATTTATTCTTTTATAAGCTCTTTCCTTTTCCGCAACTAATTTTTTGTCCTCAACCAAACGAATAGACTTTCAAGCTCCAAGTTTCAACTTTCAGATTAGTATCCTACTTCTAGTTCGTAGTCCATTGGGTAGGATAGATGTAGAATTTTAGGCTTGTAGTTGAACTAACCTGATGCATCCTAAGGTAGAAGACGATTCACTGATACATTTCTTAAATTAGATTGCGGAATACATTTGATACATTCCGTAAACTAATTTGCAGAATATTAACTTACACAAACCGCAAACTAATTTATGGAATACATTAGATGTATTTCACAAATTAGTTTATGGAATACATATAATGCATTCTGCAAATTAGTTTATGAAATGTATCAAATATATTCCACAAACTAATTTGCGAAATACATCTAATGCATTCTGCAAATTAGTTTACGGAATACATCAAACATTTCGCAAATTAGTTTGTAGAATACATTAGATGTATTCCGTAAATTAGTTTGCGAAATACATTAGTTTAAAATTTAATTTTGTCTCTTTACATTTTAATTTTATTTATTTAATTTATGTTTTTTAGGGTTTAAGGATTCATTATTTAGGTTTAGTTTGAAGGTTTACAAAATATAAAAAGCATCTTAAGTTAATTTATTGATTATTTGATTTAAGTTTACATTTTAAGTTTAGTGGAAAAGTTTGGGTTAAGGGAAACTAATTATGCAAGTATGTTTTATTTGGTGAATTTTAGATATGGTCAGGACGAGGGGTTCACATACCAGAGGTGGTAGTTCGCATAGAGAGGAAGCACGTGTTCGATCAACTATCTTTGCTCGTAATCAACGTGTTCGAGAAGCCCATGATGAAGAGATTTATCATCATGAGCATGTTGATGTTGGAGCTCATATTCTTCATGAAGAAGAGACATTCCCAGGTGGTTCAACCGATGTCTTTATACTTAGATCATACCGATAGCATGTAGCATCTTTTATATGTACTGGAGAGGTGAGAGTCATTAGTATCTATGTATATATTTAATTAAATATTATAAGAACTATTTTTTTATTTAATTGATTGTTTTTGTTTCTCTAAATGTTATTTCAAGATCGTGCTGCTCTCAAGGTGTTGACCCACGGATAGAAGCTAAGGGATACAGAGCAGCCTTACATCCAAAACATCATACAAAAAGGCAGCTTAGCCGACTTAGTACGATGGAAGTATTCCATAGTAAGAAGATGCGTTTACTTTTATTTTTAAAGGTGGTACAAGGACACCAACACTTTCCACTTGCCCATAAGAGAGATGACCATCATATTGGATGATGTGTATTTATTGCTACATCTACCGATCACAAGGGAATGTTGTTCCATTAGGTCAATGACACAGCAGTTAGCTTGTCATCTTTTGATAGATCTGCTTGGTGTTTCTGCTTTAGAGGCAAACATGGAGATAAATCACACTCGGGGAGTATATGTGAGATTCAGCTAGCCCCAGGATGTATATGATCGCTACATTGGGGAGGGAAATCTAGATACAACTGCTCATGCTTACTTGCTCTGATTGGTTAGGTGCAGGATTTTTGCTGATAAGAGTGGTACTCGTGTTGGAGTGTGCTATTTGGAGCTTTTTAGGGATGTGCATATCATTGGGAGGTATACATAGGGTGCTATTGTACTAGCATACCTATATGATCAACTTAGTGATGCGAGTTTTTGCAATACTAAATGTCTGGGTGGTTATTTGACAAAGTTGTCAAATGATAACCAGGTTCTGTTCATATCACATAAGATAAAATATCAATAGTACAAAGGTATTATAACTAATCAGCTATAATGTCCGTGACATTGTCAACATTGTTTTTAAATAATGAATTAAACAATTCTATCCGACTAACATATGCCCACTCCCACATTTGAACATTGTCGTGTCAATATTTATGCCATTGCAAAGCAGTTGGAGAGATTGAAGTTCCATCCACCATGAAAACCTACAATGATAATCTATATTAGATTAATGTGTAAATATACATGAGTTTCGAAGAATAATAAATAGTTGGATGAATACTTGTATAAAATGACAACCATTAACAGATCCTATGCAAATAATACGATGGCAATGCAGTGGTGGTGGTTTACCTCTAACCGGGAAAAATGTCATCCATCCATGAATGAAAATATGAATAAATGACATTATACCTAGACACAATTACATAACCTATATCAGGAATGGTCATTCATTTATCCAGTGAAACCATTTTTTCATTCCCACCAAACAAAGAAGTTCTTAACTGCATGTATCTTTCTTCAATGCCAAACAGATTCAGATACCCATCATGATACTGACCAAGACCCCGAATTAAATCAAGTCAGACTTGAGCCCAAGACTCCTCACCCTTTCCAAGCAATGCAACAATTGCACGATATCTACAATTTCCATAAGCTTCAACATCAACTATACGTTCAATATGGTTATGTAACTGAACAGGAAACAAGTCTAGCATAGACATAATATTTTTTTGTTTGTTGTTCCGACATTTAATATCAGATGACAGTCGAGGTGATGAGCTATCATGGATAGAGTAGAAACCATCATCATATTCAAAGAAGGATGATTCATGTTTGGTTGAGTGTTCCATCTACAATGCTTTACCTTTGATTGCACCCTTTGTTCTTACTTTATCAGGAGGCAGACACATTGAAGTTGTATCAGGAAATGCCAACTCATGAAGTTTATTCTTTAGCGTTATCTTTCCACAAACATCAAGCTCTGAGAATCGTTTCTGCAAGGCTTCAAATTCTGGTTGCAATGACAATTCGTCCCATGGCTTTGTCATTCCTTGATCAGCAAATGTCAATCTCTACCAATGACGATGAACTGATTACAATGACACAAAATTACCCATGACACTATACCTTGCTAACTCGCAAGCACAAGGTAATCCATGTGTACTTCTAAGACTGCACCTACAGGCTATACTATTAATACCAATAATTTTACCTTGTTCATACTCATTAGCAATATGGGCTAAAGTATTATTTGATACAAAGTCTCGTAGCTTGACATAGAAACCTTTATTTAATCTATGCTCTATAATGATCATGCTTCTTTCAAATGATGCCTTTATATCACTATGTTGCAGTATTATCATATTATTCATGGCATCCTAGCATGAACACAAGTCACCTCTACTATCTTGAAGTAACTTCTTTGACCTTGAATGTGCACTTTCAACCTTGAAAAAAGTAAGATACATGTGATGATCCCTTTATCTCATTCAAGTATATTTTGCAAAAAATCATTTTAATTATAAAGATACCTGTTGATAGTTGTATTTCCAAGATACATCACCCTATGAATCCAACAAGTGAAAAATATTTCCTTGTAAGATGCAAACCAAGTTCTGTTCACATAATCCAAAAAAATAGGAAATTTTGAACACTTGGCTTCAAATTTAAGAAAATGTTCTTCATGTTCAATTTCACTTGAAGAATCCATTAAAATATCCCATGCATCCATTACATAATATCATTCATATATTGGAGATACTAGTAACTTGCACTTTGACTTCACATTTTTAGAAACATGAAATTGATAAAGCAAGTGTGTTGGAGATAGAAATACTACTTCAACAACATTCATTAAGGCGATATCTCTATTTGTCATAATCACTTGGGTATTAATTCATCTCTGAGAAACAAGCCTCTAACTTTTTCTAATGCCCAAGTGAAATTATCTCCCCGTTTAGAATCCAAATAAGCAAAACCCACAAAAAATGTCAACTCTATCGAGGTTATTCCAACAATCTCAAGTAATGGAAAACGATATTCATTTGTTTTATATGTAGTGTCAATAATCAACACAATATGGAATACATTCAAAAATTTAATGGCATCTAGATGTGTCCAAAACATATCTCAAACAACATTAGACATTTCAATCCTTCTATACCAATACACATATTTATCACATTCCATTGATTTCATCAAGTGCTGCAGTTTTGTTCGAGGATCCATTTTTGATTTTTGATATGTATGGTGAGCATTATAGATTTTCTTAATGTTAGTCACATTATGATCATCATGACCTTTTAATGTTAACAAATATTCTTCGGCTTAACCATATTATTTGTCATATCACCTAGTAAAGACTTCTCTTTACCACTTAGTCTCCCAGCATACATATGACCTTCTAATGTTTCGGCTACAGCATGGTTGTGAACTCCACATACAACGTTAAGCTTCCACCCATCACCACTTCTTAATGGCCTTCTTCTTAATCTGAAAAGACACTCACATTTTCTTGTTCCATTCACTTTACGCACTAATTCATTCTTGTACTGTCTATATTTTCCAATTCTTTCACAACCTTATATTAACATTGTTTTCCATCCTATTCCACCAATGTCAGATCTAATAATAACCACAACAAATCTATGAGCTTTACCCACTACTTTAGTCCAAGTTAATAAATCATCCTATGAAGGAAACACCTAATTATAACATACAAACAATCAAATATTACTAAATCATATACAACATAACAATTAAACTTTTCAATCTGAAAACTATTTACCATATCAATCATGAATGAGTTCGTATAATCAACATTGTTCTTTATCGGAGCCAACACATTTCCTTAAACACTTACATTATTCTGACATCACATATACCAAAATTAAATCACGTTAGAAACTTTTATAAAAACAAAAAAACACTTCCTCCAAAAGCATATTACTACATCATTCTCTTCCATAGAAATTGGCATGTCAACTTCGTCTCAAACATGGTTGCTCCACCTCAGTGAATCTTCCATACTTATCTTTGCATAAAAAAAATATCACATAACATAAGTATTTAATTTTTCCACTTTTTTATTTCGTTAAAATAAGTAACCTTCTACAAATTAGTTTGCAGAATAGTAAACTACATTCCATAAACTAATTTGCGGAATAAAACTATACCTTTCCGCAAACTAATTTGCGGAACGCAATAAACATATTCTGTAAATTAATTTGTAGAAGGAATAAGTATATTTCGTAAATTAATTTACGGAATGTAATTTTTCTGTTCCGTGAAGTAATTTACGGAAGGTTACTTTTTTATATTCCACAATTTAATTTGCGGAATGCAAAAATTACATTCCACAAATTAATTTACGGAAAGTTTTTTTATGTTCCGCAAATTAGTTTGCAAAGTATAAATCTCAGTTCCATGATCATCTCACCTTCGTCTTCTCCGACACCACTTCTCTCAGTTCCTTCTCAACCAAAAATAGGAGCCCAACATACATTCAATTAAAAATGATGGAGTAGGAAGAAAGCATAGCAATAGAAAAACGGAAGAAGAAAGGAGAAAGAAGAAGGAGATGTATACTGTTATAGTTATCAAGGGTATTTTAGTCTTTTCACCTATTAGGGGGTGCAAAAATAAATTTGAAGGGGTGTAAAAAGCAATTCCCTTCCCAGTTGCTTTTTGCATTCTTTAACTTGTTTTTTCACTTCAATTACTTACGAAAAGATTAAAATAACTTTGTCTACTTGTATTAAACAATGACTGATAAACAATACATTTTTTGTTTTTCTTTCTTACATATGAGTTGAAGGAGGTGTTTATGTAGTTGAAGAAAGTGAAGGTGATGTTCTCGTTTTTTAAAATTTTTTATTTTATAAATTAATTTATAAAATATAAAAATTTATATTTTGTAAATTTATAAAATATAATTTATTGTATTCTAAAAATAATTTACAAAATATAATAAATAATATTCTTTAAATAAATTTATAGAATATATTTTATTGTGTTTCGTAAATTAATTTAGAAAATATAATTTATTACATTTTGTAAATTAATTTTTAGAATATAATTTTTATATTTCATAAATTAATTTTTGGAACATATGTTTTGCTTCATTTTTAAAGTTTTTGTTTTATAATTTTTAAAAAGTGGAATATTTAGATATCAATATTGTGTGATTTGTATGATATTATTTTTTTAAGTAAAGATTTATATAAAAGATTCATTGCGGTGGCAATAATCTTTCTAATGAAATTGACAAGCTAATATTTATGCAAGAGGACAAAGAAGTAAAACCTCTTTAGAGTAATTTCTTTTGTTTTGATAAAAATGTGTAACTTGAATTTTAGATTTGATTTTCGTTTTTACAATGATGTAATGATGCAATTTTTTAAAAATATTTTGATACTAACGTTATGTGATTTGTATGATATCATATTTTTTTTGTAGAGATTAATATAGAAGATTCATTGTGGTGGTAATAACGTTTTTTATGAAGTTGACATGCGAATATTTATGCAAGAGGACGAAGAAGTAAAACCTCTTTAGACCAATGTCGCAACCGTAATTCCGACGAGACGACGAACTCATTAAAATTTTGAAAATGAATTTTATTTGATTATTGTGGAGTCGCCACCAAATTTTTATTTAAGGGAAAAAGATTTGGAAAAAACCCTGACTCGAGGAAGAGATTTAGGTTCGGGAGTCGGTTACGAGTGGGGAAGGTGTTAGGCATCCCACTCACCCGTTCCGAAGAACGGTACCCTTAAACTGAGTGTATGATTTTTGAAAATTGTTTGATCCCTTATTTAATGTGAAAATAAATAGATTGATGGAGGTTAGCCTGACAGGACTTGATCCTGCTCCTACGTATTCCCTGGTGCAATGGGAAACTCAAGGCTAACGTAGTTCTGGTTTGTGAAGGCTTGACCTTCTGAGGTATTTAAAGGACAAATGGGAATTTGAGGAGATTTTTATCCTTTGAAAGGACCTTTAGCCCACTCATGCACAAGACCCGAGGCGGCTGCGGCAGCACGAGGGCCTATATAGACTGTTAAACGTTGAACAGCAGGTGAACCGCCAGTTCCTCGTTTAAAGCCCATTGTGTGAGACCACGGATCCCAAAATATTTAAAAAAAGAATCTTATTTTTGAAAAAGAGCTTTTGTTTTTGAAAGGACCTTTAGTCCACTCATGCACAAGACTCGAGGCGGCTACGGCAGCACGGGGGCCTATACACAATGTTAAACGTTGAACAACAGGTGAATCGCCAGTTCCTCATTTAGAGCCCATTGCGTGAGACCAAGGATCCCAAAATATAAAAAAGAAGAATTTTATTTTTGAAAAAGAGATTTTTGTTTTTGAAAGGACCTTTGGTCCACTCATGCACAAGACCCGAAGCAGCGGCAAAGATGGGGGCCTATAGGGCCGTTAACGCAATGCAGGAACCGCCGCTCTCCGCTTAGAGTCCGTTGCGTGAGACCGAAGATCCTAAAAAATTTGAAAAAGAACTTTGTTTTTGAAAGGATCTTTAGTCCACTCATGCACAAGGTCCGACGCGGCTAAGGCAGCACGGGGGCCATACGAACTACTAAACATCGAACAATAGGTGAACCGCCAGTTCCCTGTTTAGAGTCTGTTGCATGAGACCAAAGATCCCAAAACATTTTTGAATGAACTTTATTCTTGAATATAATAAAGATAAGAAAAGGAATGACTTGATATGAAAAAGGAATTTGTTTTGAAGTGAATTTGATTTTGAGTTTTAGGGAATGAACCTTGACTTGATCAAGGATAAGCTTGACTCGGACAGATAATTTTGAGGAAAAGCTTTTGAAGTTGATTTGGAAATTTAAGAGGAGGGAGATTAAACTCAAAGTTTGATTTGATTTTATTCGAAGAAAAGAGTTAAACTTGACGTTATTTGAAGAAAAAGAATTTGGTTTGAATTTTGGGCTTGAATTGGATTTAATTTAGCATAAGCTTGACTTGATTTGAGATTAAGGAAAAGAATTGCGGACATGCTTCAATAATCAAGCGATAGAAATTTCATTTCAAATCCAAATTAGATAAATAATATCACTCCAGAAACTAGAGAGAAATACAAAGAGAACACAATAAAAATCACCAAAATCAGAGATCGTTTGACTAATTAAAAACAAAAATGAAAAACAGAGATGAAGATCGACCTCAAGGAACACAAGAGTTTTTTGCGCCAGAATTTGAAGTCAAATTTCAGAATTTTTAAAATATTTTTTTTGGTAGATATAAAAAATTAAAATGGATCAATCGAAATATATGGATCATAGGAATATAACAAAACAAGTTTTACATAAATCCAACCAGAAATGAGCAAGTTATGCACAAATCAAACAAGCTAGGTTCATTTGCACACCAGGACGAACATGCTTCGGTAATCAGGCGATATAAATTTCATTTCAGATTCAAATTAGACAAATAATATCATTCCAGAAATTAGAGAGAAATAAAAATAGAGCGCAAGAAAAATCATCAAAATCGGAGATCATTCGACCGATAAAAAACAAGAACGAAAAACAGAGACGAAGATCAACCTCAAGAACACACGAGATTTTGGCATCAAAATTCGGATTCAAATCTCAGAATCTTTGAAAAATATTTTTTGGTAGATATGAAAATAAAAACCGTTCAATTGAAAGATATGGATTATAGGAATCAAAGAAAACAAGTTTGACATAAATCCAATCAGAAATGAGCAAGTTATGCACAAATCAAACAAGCTAGGTTCATTTGCGCACCAAGACGAACATGCTTCAGTAATCAGGCGATATAAATTTCATTTCAGATCCAAATTAGAAAAATAATATCATTACAAAAACTAGAGAGAAAGATGAAGAGAACGCAGCAAAAATCATTGAAATAGGAGATCATTTGACCAATCAAAAATGAAAACGAAAACCAGAGATGAAAATGAGCTCAGAAATCCGAGAAGAAGCAAGAAACTTAAGCAGAATAAAAGTAGGATCTAACCTTGATTGGAAGGTGATGATGAACTGGTTTGAAGGCAGAGAGGTGAGTCTCTAAGGTTTCTCCTTCAAAAATTCGAAAAAAATCCTCTTCCCCCTAAGACTTCAAGTGCTCCTCCTCTCTGCATTGGTCCCCAATTTTTTCCCAAAAAACGTCAAGAAGGACAGAAGAACCCCTTCTTTTCCTGTTTGTAGGTATATATAGACACCTCCCCTTCTTGGCAAGGGTCAAGCTCTTTCAAAGAGCCAAAAGCTAGCCCCCTCTCTCTTGGCAAGGGCCAAGTTCTTTCAAAGGGCCAAAAGCCACCCCTTTTCCAGGAGCCAAAAGTCAACCCCTTGATTTCAAAATTTATGTTCCCTATTTTTTATTTTTCATCTAACCCTTTGTTATTTGATTTTTTATTTCTTTTTCCAATTTTCTTTTTTCACCTTTTTTATTTTTCCTTTTTATTTTTTCTATTTATTTATCATTTTTATTTGTTCTTTAATTTCCCTTTATTATTATTATTATTATTTTTTATTTTTTATTATTATTTTATTTTTATTTCTCTTTACTTTTTATTTTTTATTTTTCCAGATTTTAGCAATTTGCCATTTTTATTTATTATTGCTATTATTTTATTATTATTATATTTTTTATTTTCAGATTTTATTTAGTTAATTCTTGTAAATATTTATTTTTCGTTTTCTTTCATTTTTAGGCTTTTTCTTTTTCTATTTTTCTTATTTTTTCATTTTGTTTTTCTTTGTCCTGCTTTTTGCATTTTGTTTTTTTTCTTTGCTGCTCTGTTTATTTAATTATTATTATTTAAACTAGTATTTTAAATAATTGGGGGCCTCGGACATAATTGGATGTTTACAACCAACTGCTTTTTGTTTTGCTAAGAAAATGTAACTTAAATTTTGGATTTGATTTTCGTTTTTACAATGATAGAATGATATGAATCTTCAAGAAAATGAGTGGTAGTCATAAAGAACAATGTTGATTATTCAAATACTTTCATAACTAATATGATAACTGGTTTTGAGATTGAAAAACTCAATTGTTATGTCTTATATCAATTACTTATATTACTTTTTATTATTTTATTATGAGATGTTTCCTTCATGCAATGATTTATTAACTTTGGGTAAAGATTATGGATTTATTGTTGTTATTATCATATCAAACAATGACGATATTGGTCAAAAAATAATGTTAATATTAGGTTATGAAAAGAGTTAAAAATATAAACAGTACAAGAATGAATTAGCGCACAAGCTGAATAGAATAAAAAAAATGTGAGTATCTCTTCAGATTAAGAGAAAGACCTTTAGCAAATGGTGAAGATTAGAAGCGTAATTTTGTATGTGAATTTCACAGCCATATAATTTAGCTAAAACATCATAGGGACGTTCATATACTAGGAGACTAAGTGGTGAAGAAAAGTCTTTAGTGGGTGACACAACAAACAATATGACTAAGCCAAAGAATATTTTTTTAACATTAAAAGATCATGGTGACCATAATGTGACTAATATCAAGTAGATCTATAATGCTCGCCAATCTTATCGAAAATAAAAAAAAAATCCTAAACCAGAACTATAACATTTGATGAAGTTAATGGAATGTGATAAATATGTGTATTGGTATAAAAGTTCCGAGATATATTTGGACACATCCGAATGTCATTAAATTGTTGAATGCATTCCATATTGTGTTGATTATTGACACTATATACAAACCAACAAATATCATTTATCATTGCTTGAGATTGTTGGAGTAACCTTAACAGAGTTGACATTCTTTATGGGTTTTTCTTATTTGGAGTCTGAACGAGGTGATAACTTCACATGGATATTACAAAAAGTAAAAAGTTTTTTTCTAAGAGAAAATTTAATACCCCAAGTGATTGTGACAAATAGAGATATCACCTTGATAAATGCTGTTGAAGTAGTATTTCCATCTTCAACATACTTACTTTGTTAATTTATGTATTTAAAAATATGAAAGCGAAATGCAAGTTGCCGATTTCTCCAATAAACAAATGAGATTGTGTAATGGATGCATGAGTTAATTTAATGGATTCATCGAGTGAGTTTCACTATGAAGAGCATTTGAGTAAATTTGAGGGCAAGTGTTCAAAATTTCTATTTTTTTTATTATATGAACAAAACATGGTTGCTTCATCATAAGGAGAGATTTGTCAGTTGTTAGATAGATAAGGTGATGTATCTTGGAAATACAACTATCTTTACAATTGAAATTAAGTTTTGTATACTATATTTAAATGACATAAAGTGCTTTTTACAATCTTGTTGATTTTGATAAGGTTGAGAGTGCACTTTCAAGGTTAAAGAGGTTGGTTCAAGATAGTAGAAGAGACTTATGTTCATGCTGAGATATCATGAACAATATGATAATACTACAACATGGTGATATTAAGGCATCATATAAAAGGAGCATCATGATTGTAGAGCATGGATTCAATAAGGTTTTTATGGCAATTATAGGGGCTTGTATCAAATAACATTTTGGGTCACATTGTTATTGTGTATGAACTAGTCAAATTTATTGGTATTGACAATTTAACATGTGATTGCTCTCTTAAAACTACACATGTATTACCTTTTGCATGTAAGCTAGCAAGATATAGTATCGTAGGTAATGATATTTATTTTATTTTTGTTTGGAACAATGTTGATAAAATCTAAGACGAACTTAAAATTATTGGTAAATGGTTAACAAGTCAAATCTTTTATTCTTTAAAATTTAGTTTAAAGTTATAATATTTTTGGAGACAATTGCATTATTATATGATCATTATCTATACTTTTAATTACAAATTATAGCTATTGGTCGAAGTTTTAATTAAACATTATTTCTTAGTTGTCATATCATTATTACTATTGGATAATTAACATTTGGTCATTGTGTAATTATTATCCATAGTATAATTATTTTTCAGTTGTTATGTATTGAATTTATGAGGTTTGGTATTTAATTTCTCATCAATTGCAGCTTTCCCTCAATTGTATATACCACACCTAAGAATTCGACACACCATTTAAATTCTTATACTCACTATCTATTTTAATCCTAATTCTATGCAATATTATGAGATTTTAGTACGTGTAAGTTCTAAGTTCACAATCCTTTGCGCTCTGTTGGGTTAATTTTGAGGAGTGAAATTGGAATCATTTGCTCTAGAGATCTACCTTAATTTTGCTTTTAATATAGTGGTTCTTTCATGATGCAATGTGTATATTCTTCCAACAAATTGAAAGAAAAATTATTTACTCAATGGTGTTGTTGCACAACAAAAACATGTTTCTTGACATCTCTCTTCTTGAATCTTTGGATGAGACTAACTGCAAGTGATGGTTGTAAAAAAATGTTCATCTTCTTTGAGTAACTTAAGATTGATCAGATGCTATTCATAATCTGCTTACAAATGTCAATTGGTGATGAAATCAGTGCCAATACTATAGTAAAATCTCTTAAGGACTTAGAAATCTATAGCAAATATAATAAAATGGTATGGGTCATCTTCATAATCATATGTCTGACAATCTCTTTGATCTATTTGTATGAAACAAATCAACAAAGTCTATTTGTATGATGCTAAAAATAGAAAATATATAACTAAAAAGTGACTACAATTTTAAATGAAAAAAATAAAAAATAAATTAAATTAAAGGACAAATTATAGTTATCAAGTAAAATAAATTAAAAGAGATAATTTATTGGATAGATATTCCTTATAGTTAATGTATGTGAACACCCAATTATGTCCGAGATTGAATTACTAATTAATTAATCGAATTTAGAAAATAAAAGTAATGACAATAATAATAAAAATAAATAAAAAAAAAATAAAATAAAAAATCTAACCAAAAAAGAAGAAGAAAAAAAAAAGACAATATTTTGGCAGCATGTTATTTTTCTTCTTTTCCCTAAAAAAAAGAAGAAAGAAGAGGTTGTTACAAGTTAGTTAGGAATTAGTTAAAGTTAGTTAAGGTTAAGAATTAGTTAGGAAATAGAAAATAAAAAAGCTGGAAAAAAAAAGAGAAGAGAGAAAGAAGAAG
This sequence comes from Canavalia ensiformis, assembly GCA_026541065.1. NCBI lineage: Eukaryota > Viridiplantae > Streptophyta > Magnoliopsida > Fabales > Fabaceae > Canavalia > Canavalia ensiformis. The sequence continues at coordinate 472,153 of JAMKYM010000699.1, read as the reverse complement.
GGTATCCAATACCAACGAAAAATTTTAAAAAAAATAGGGGGCATGGAGGTAGGGTATAAATAGAAAAGGCTAAAGGAAACGTGGGGGGTTTTTTCCTTTTTTCTGATAGAAAGGGTTTTCTTTGAAAAAAACTAATCAAAACATTGAAAACCTCCATTGGATTTTCTCTTAGCTTCATTCAACTTCTCTTGGATCCTCCCGATTTTCTCTGTAGCTCCGAGGCATTTCAAAAGCTCCTCTTTGCTTCACTCTCCGCTCCAGTTCTTCCTCGCCGTGAAAAAGAAGGTCCTCTTGGAGGAAATCTTGTGTTCTTTAAAGCTAATCTTGCACAGAACTTTCTCGATCGTCAAACAAAAGAAGAGAAAATCACCAAATACTTTCCAAAGTTAGCCTTATTTAGATTCCAGTTTCACTGCCGCAAAAAGGATGCTCCTGTACCTGCCAAAGTTCGCTCTATCCAAGTTGGATTCCCAACACCTACTTTGTTATTGCTTGATTTTTGTGTTTTACCTGAGCAAATGTTTTGGTCTTCTACATGATTTGAATATATCATGAGTAAGAGATAGTTATCTTGTCAAGGAGAGATTTTAGACGTAAATATAACTGTTATCTCTGCGCTTTATGTGCAAACCTTGATCTGCAATGCCTTGGCAAATGTCAAAGAAAAACCACCAGCGCTCTGGTTCATCATACTCACTTCCAAAGTGCCTCAGGTTCCAAATCAGAAAAAGCAGTTGAATCATGTTACCTCTAAATCTACTGGTAAGAGAAAATTTAACTGCTTTGTTACTTGGGCAGATTAGAAAATCAACGGATTTGAGAATAAGATTCTTTATGAGGCTAAGAATTAGGGGTGTTAAGTAATATAGGTATTTCTAAGGTTGAAAGTGTATCACATGTGTGTCAATAGTTTGTTCGATGTGTAGTGAGCCAAGTTTCAGAAACTGTTGCGTCTGTAGGTTCAATCACAGACTCACTTTCGTTCTTTTGAAAATCCTCTAAAGGTTTTATAGAGTTTGGTATTGAAAACATTGGTCACCAATAGTCTGTCAACTTTAGTGCAAGGGACAATTCCATCTAGTTAGGTCCCATCAAAGCATTGATTTGAGCAAACTGGTTAGTAACTTATGAATGTGTGCTCTTATGGTTGGATTTTATGTTCCACATGATAGCTGCGACAATAGTACATTCCCTTGCATTCTCATAGGATCCATCATGACCTTAATCTTGATGGCATGCTATGGGTCGAATATCATAAAATAGTACGCTAGCAAATTTTGGGTTAGTTAAAGAAAAAGCCATTAACTGAGATGGGGATTGTTGAAACTGGAACTTACCATATTGAGGCACAAGGAAAATAGCTTGCCGGTCTCATTGCAGATTCCATGGAATAGTCACAAACACTCTCTACTTGCCAAGAAATTTCATTTAGCGGAGCATGATCAAATCTTTGGCTTCTGTTGACCCTACCGTTGAATGATCTGATCATGAAATGGACTTCAATATTGAAAATTGATGTGCTGTTAACAAAGGTCCCCTTATCATAGGTCTTGATTTGCTGATATAATTGATCATCAACTTTAAAGAATAATGCATTGGCTATGGACCAAAATCTAGTTAATTCTAGGCCCAATTTATCCTTCCAGTTAACTCAAATGCCTGAGAATCAGACATGGGGAACACTATGAAAAGTTTAAACCACTTAAGTATAACATGGCTCTTTCTCCCTGATAAACTCATTTTTGTCTCTAAATTAATTATCACTATAAAAGATACTTTAAATTATAGTTGGTAATGATAATTCTAATTAAGAGGTTTAGCCTAGTGGTTGGCAAGTCCTTGGAAGTTGGAGAATTTGGGTTTGAATCTTAGCAGGAGCCTTTTTAATAAATAGCTACCAATTCCTATACCTCTGTTCTAATTAATATTTGGTGTACATTTGCTATAATTGTAAAGCTTGGCCTAGTGGTTAAGATGCTCCATGTACTTCAAGGCTTGAGTTCGAGTCTTGCTGGGAACCTTTTTTTTTTTTTCATAAAATGGCAATTAAACCTTTAACCCTTTGTTTAATTATACTTGCCATTTATTTTAAAACATCCTCACTTCCGCATGGCCACGCATCAAGCCAGCTGCTTCTTAATTTGGGCCTTTCATACAAGATGGACCACGTTGGCAGTCCTCTCAATTGGGCCATACAATTTCAAAATAGTGCTTCCTTTTCTTTTCAATTTGGGTCAAGTTCAATTTCCTTTTTTAATTTGGGTCAAGTCTATTTTTTTTAAACTAATTCCTTTTTAATTTGGGTCAAGCCCAATTCCTTTTTTTTTACTTGGGTCAAACCCAATTCCTTTTTAAAATCAAGTCCAATGTTTTAATTTGGGTCAAGCCCAATTCCTTTTTTTTGGGTCAAACCCGATTCCTTTTTAAAAATCAAGTCCATTTTTTTAATTTGGGTCAAGCCCAATTCCTTTTTTTACTCGGGTCAAACCCAATTCCTTTTTAAAAATCAAGTCCATTTTTTTTATTTTATGGTCAAGCTCAATTCTCCATTTCTTTTTTATTATTTTGAAATTAAGTTCATTTGTTTCTCTTTTTACATTAGATTTGGGTCAAGCCCATTGCCTTCAATTTTTTAATCCTTTTTATCTCTAATCTGGGTCAAGTTCATTCCTCCTTTAATTTAGGCCAAGCTCGACCTATTCATTTCGAACTTACTCAATCTTTTTTTAAAAAAAATAAATAAAAGAAGATAATAAAAGTAATAAAGACAAAATAGGGTAATAAATAATTAAATTTCAAAAGATATATTTTAATCCTGGATCTCACGCAATGAGTTTTGAATGTGAATTGATAGCATACCCTACTGTTCGACATTTAGAGAATCATATGAGTATCAATGTAACACTCGTTTGTCTTCGACTCTGTGCATCTGTGGATCCGGGAACACATAAAAATCAAATTTTCAAAATAGCTTGTTTTAATAATCCTAAATCTCACTCAATGAGCTCTGAATGCGAACTATTAACATACCCTACTATTCGACATTCAGAGAGTCATATGAGTCTTAGTGTAACCCTCATTTGCCTTTGGCTCTGTGCATATGTGGATCCAGGAACACGTCTAAAAAATCAAATTTTCAAAATACCTTGTTTTAATATTCCTAGGTCTCATGCCATGAGCTTTGAATGCGAACTGATAGCATACCTTACTGTTCGACATTTAGAGAGTCATATAAGTCTTAGTGCAACACTTGCTTGCCTTTGGCTCTATGCATATATGGATCCGAGAACACGTGTAAAAATCAAATTTGCAAAATGTGTTTTTCAATAATTCTAAGTCTCACACGATGACTTCTGGATATGAACTGGTAGCATACCCTACTTTCGATATTTAGAAATCATATGGGTCCCAGTGCAGTCCTCGTTTGGTTCGGATCCTATGCATATGTGGACTAAGGACTTTTCAAAAATATTCAAAATACTTTTAACTCATTTTCCAACACGATGTAAACCTTGTTTTCTTAATTACCTCTGAAGATCAAGTCTTTAATCAGAACTATGTAATCTTGAATTTCCCATTACACCAGTGAATACGTAGGAGCAGGATAAAGTCCTGTCAAACTATTTTTTACAAACCTATTTATTTCTATTCTATTTAAAGTGATTAAACAGTTTTCAAAAATATCAAAATCAACACTCAGTTTAAGGGTACCGTTCTTCGAAACGAGCGAATAGGGTGCCTAATACCTTCCCTGCCTCCCCCTGCCTCCCCCTACCTCCCTTATGTAAATATTGGAATAATAAAAAAAAAGAGTTAGATAGATAGTGTATTTTCAGGGGAAAATTTGAGAAAAGTTCTGGTAGTTTTGCATCATGCCCCTATCTTACTATGGCTTAGTCATTTATGATGAAATTTATTATAAAAAAACTTGATACAAAAACCATCAAGTGAACTTCAACTCAGCAGGCTATTAATAGAGTGTGTAACAGTAAAAGCAAAAAGATATATACCTTATAGATAGAGAGAAAATTAAGTTTTTGGATTTATCGGTTATAATAGAATCACAATCCCTAAAATAACTAATTAAGGGTGGATAGAGATGACAATAAAGGTTGAATCCATGACAATTTGATAGAAGGACTTGGATTGATTTTAGTATGTGGTTTCCCTTATCGAGGAAATTGGTTCACATGACTTGGTGTAGCATGGACTATATTTTGTAATATATATAAATTAGTTATGCATAACTTTTCTTCCTAGTTAAGAGGAATTTATTAAATATTTGATGCATGACTCCATCATATTGTATGTTAGTTTGATTTACTGAATCCTCTTATTACTTACTAATAAGACAAAATCATGTTATGGAAAAGAAAGATAAAAAACAAATTTGATAAGTAAATCAAAAAGTCATTTGTGTTAGACTTTGAATCCATGGAATTTATGTAAAGAGGGTCATTTGCTTTCCAAAAAAAAATGAGGGTCCTTTGCTACCTCACTTGGCTTTGTAGACGATATTATTTTATTGTTCTGGTCTTGACTAGTTGGAAACTGTTACTTTTTTATTTTGTCTTCATTTCTTTTGTGATTTTTCAAGGAGAAAAGTTAAGAGCCTTGATATTCATATATCTATATAGTGCTTCTTTATTCGGTCACACAAGAAAGTGTGAGACTATTATGGAGATTAGATTTTAGATTATTAGTGATATTGAAAATTATACCTTGGTGTTCGAGTTATTGATAAGAGTGAATATGAGCACCTTCATAGTCATCCTGGTGAATGCATATAGTAAGATTAAATTTTTGTTTGTATCCTTAAAGAAATGTTTTGTTGGAATTTCTTTCAACAACTTTTTTCTTGATTGAAGATGTGTTAAGCCTATGAGTACTTAATTCTGATGATGAGTTGCCTTTTGTTGTCATTTCTTTTTAATAAGGTAATTGAAACACTAACAGATAATATAGTTCATAACTTGTTTAGTTTTTTATAGCTAATATTCACACCTAGTAGTTTGTTTCATCTTGCTGTTCTTGCTTCATAACTTGCTATTTTTGTATTTAGTTTCATTTTTTTTCTACTTTCTACATACATTATTTGACCTTTATTGATCGGTTTTCTCCTTCCTCTTCAGTGGAATTACTTGAACCCTTCTTCAGCAAAGAAGGGAAGACGAGCCAGGAACGTCATTAAGGGAGTTAACCCTTAGTGAGCGGGTGAGCAAAAGGATTCATAGAGTTTGATGGGGCCACTGGAATCCATCGAGCCAAACAAGACAAAGTTTAAAGGTTATCGGCCCTCCTTGGATGGCAGCTTGATGCTTAGCCAAGGGAGAAAGGATCGGGATGATGTTGAGATGCTTAGTCAAGGATCAAATTTGGGAGACTATCATGGTATTTAACTTTAAAAGCTTTAAGTTTTTCCATAAAATTTATCATTCACTAACCAATTACATCTTTATGTAGCTTACATATGATGTACCAAACACTAACTTCTTGAAGAGGAAGTGGCTTTCATTCTTCGTGTGTGGAGAACTTGCAAGACAATCTCTACCAAATATATATATAGTCACTCGCTGATGTGTCTCCTTATGAGAGTACCGGTTCACTGATGATGACACTTAGCGAGATTTGTTGAGTCTCGAATGGATCCCATTCGTTGTACATGTATCTTTTCTAATATTATATTTTTTAATTGACTAATATAAAAACAATATTATGATTATTTGATTTGACTTCTTATAAGCGAGAAAAAGAAGGCTCAACAAATTTCTGCCGAAGAATTTACTCTGCAGCAGTTATCTGAGCGCGAGGGTTTCCAGAGTGAGTTGATGGACGAGGAAGTCGAAGATCGTCCAACAATCATCTCAAGCGACCCTACCTTCTCTCCACCCCTCCACCTTCATGCCAGCGAAATGGAAGAGGAACTGCACCATCCGAGAGATAGTCATTATCGCAGCCTTCGCATCATGTTTTACCGAGAAGATTGTAAATAATCACATAATTTGTAAATTTTTATTTATTCTTCAAACATTTACATTAACATAACGGTCATTTTTTGTTTTGTAGATTCTTTGGTTGAACAAAATTTCATGAGTCTTTGTTCAATAGCTGAGATGACATCTTAAATGTCATTAGTGAAACTGAGCATCCAGGGCGTGTTAGGCATGTGCGTTGTAAGTGTTGGCCTTAGGCAGTGCTTTGGATTGTCTTCTAGATAGACATCTGAAAAAGAAGGTTTATATATGATGAGGTTGGACGCCATCGCCATGACATCAAGAGTACACCTAAGAGCAGCTAGCACCGCCAGAGAGCTCTATAGGCATAAGCGGCGAGCTAAGAGGCTTGAGCGGCAGAGCTTACATCTTTGGGACTTTCCCAAACACGGTATGACAGGTCACCATCCATCACCTTCTCCCAGCGCCATGAGCACAAAGGATGTGGAATGCTCGACGAGAAGCAACTACTGGAGAAAGAGGATGTGGATGCGGCCATCTGACGATTATGAGTTATATGTTGATGATCCATATCGTTTGGTAGCAATTGTGTCTACACCTTGGGTTCAACCATCCATCACCAACAAATTGGATGATGATCATGGTAGAGTGGTGGTTGAACGGGTTAGTGCAAACGTATCTCGTTCGCCCTACTGGTGAGTTCATGTAGTGAGGGCAAGCCCCAATCATTTCATTATTATATAGTGAGGAGACTTTATGCGGTGAGTTCAACTCGAAAAGAGTGTTAAATAATTTTAGCCTATGTTACTAATTTTTAATATATATATATATATATATATATATATATATATATATATATATATATATATATTATGTCTATATATATATTTCTTACTATTTTCTGAATTTTATCGAGGTTTATAAGAAGACGTGGGAAGAAAGATTGATTTAAGTGCAAAGTAGACCTTCCTGAGCCTCCTAAAGAAATATGAGGTTGATTTGCTCACACGCTCATTTGCACGCCATGACTTGGCGACCAAACTTTGCAAATAATAATGGAAACCAGATATCAATAGAGGGAGCTACCTATCCGCTTCTATATTATATGATATACTGGTGGTTGTGGAGTAACAATCTCCTGTAATGTGATTCTACAATTATGGTTGATGTAAATAAATTTCTAAACTTTACTTGAATTATTTCATTATCAAAATCTAACATATGAAAATTATTGAATAGTACCTATGTATCGCATTCGTACCTGAAAGAGGTAACTTTTCCACTCCCCCATGGATTCCCCTAGTTCGACTTGTATAAAATCAGAATAAGGTATTTGAGATATAGGGATATCTTCAGAGGATGTTGGCATTTGATATAGACCTAACTATCAGCTTTTTTCAATCGGTCAATACTTAATCGCTTTATTTCATGAATTCAATTAAATTCCTAATTTTTGTTCATTGTCATCCATATTTTGTAGGGTCATTAGCAATTAATCATTATTTTTCCAAAAGGGAATGTAGTTGTATTTCTATGCTTTCGCATTTGACAAAACCAAGAAAGACATAAAGGACACTAGATTTGTAAGTTTTTATGATTTTGGTATTTATATTCATATAACTTTGTTATTCTCAAAGGTATTCATTTGCTTTTATTTTACTGTAGAGTAATGAATGCTCGACTTTCGGTTAAAGAGACTATTCATCAAATATTAAAAGCTCAGATGATAATTCCAAAAGGTAAGTACTTTATTAAAAGTTAATTAATTATTTTATATTCTTTTATCACCATCTCTAATTATATTTGATACTCTTTTTTATTTTTTGAAGTGTCAAGACAATCCTAAGGAACCTGAAAGGATATTATGATGAGACATATGTTTCTCATTGTCTTAAATATTATTAACTCTTACCTAGTAATTACAATTACATCCTAATTTAATTATTTAATTTTTAATGCATAACATGACATTTGTATTCATAATTTTAATCAAAATTTGTAGATATTTGACAATCCTCAACCTCTGTTAGATGAAGAAATTGATGATATCGAGGAGACGTTGGGGAATTTACGATAGACGTTGCCGCCAATTTGGGTTAATTATCGATTTTTAGATTTTTAGTTTGTTTTATTATATTTTATAATAAATATTGCTATATTTACTTTAAATATATAGATCTCTGTAATTTACAGATTAATGTCCGTTTTTATATATCAAGGTATTGTGAATAAATAATATGATAATTTCCTAACAAAATAACATTTAAAAAAAATAAACTTTTCTACATCGGTTGTGACCTTAACTTAGATGTAAAAAGTGACTTTCTACATCGGTTGTGACCACCATGTAAGAAAGTGAACTTTCTACATCAGTTATGACCACAACCGATGTAGAAAGTCGGACTTTTTACATTGGTTGTCGTTTTAACCGATATAGAAAATCTAAGTTTCTATATCGCCCGCTTCAATACCGCTCAAATAACCGATATAAAAAATCCATAACAACCGATATAAAAAGTTTTTTCCACTAGTGACAATATCATTACCTTCTAAAAGTTGATTTTACTATGTACCAATTAAAATATTTAGTAAAATATTTGTTTCAAAAATAGTTCTAACGTTGTCTTCGGATCGATCACAATCTATACATTGTTACAATACAATTATTTCGACATCCATATATTAAAACATAATATTACTTTATTTTTACAAAAACCTATAAAAAAAACACTCTGACTTCTCGATTCGTAGTTCTAAACTCTACATATACGAATAAATCGTTTTGACATAGAGATCTAGAAAAGTAAAAGCACACACATATTATTGAGAACTTAAACACAATTTTCTCATTCATATGGTCACTACACCATAAACCCCTCTTTGATTATTTAGCAAGAGAAAACACACCACTACAAAGAAGCATAGATCTTGAGATATTATAATAACCACCATATTAGGGTATCATGCATGCTAGCTAGCAGTATTAAGATTGCACTTTAAATGATAGGCCTGATCCACTTAACTCTTTTTCTATAACTTCAGAAAACTTTTCAACCATTGAAGAGGAAAGGTAGTTTTTCCAATCACCTATCTCAGCCTTCCGAAAGAAGTATTTGTTCTTCATAGTTTTGCTTAATGCTCCAGATTTATTTACCTCCAAGTCCTTCATCTTCTGAAAGCTACACAACTTGATTATGCTTTCAATGACTCCATTACTTTCCTCTTCTTGAGTGAAAGGACAACCCAAGAACTCTGCAACTCTTTTCACATGAAAATTGACATCTTCTTTAAGATCTTCGTATTTCAAGAATAAAACCTTGTCTGGTCTAGCTATGCTTTCTTTCCAGTAACCCAATGTATGATTCCACCATGGACCAAACTCATATATCCCTTTGATGTACTTTTCAAAAGCTTCCTCTAATGTCAACATCGGTAAATCCTTAGGCTTAACGTTGTTAGCAAAATTCCAATAAGAGACAAAAGTATCAAATGGGTTCCGGCATATATAAATTATCCTACAATTGGACAGCTCCTTGATTGATTTAACCAATGCATGAAATGGAATATGAGTACTAAAAAGTCTTGGCTCAATCATGTTAGATGGGTGAGGTAACTGGTTTTTCATCTCTCCATAAAGACCAAATTCAAAGATAGGAACAAGTTGATGGGGATTCGAAGTAAGTAAAGGATGGTTCTCAAAGGACGTGAAGCGACGGTTAAAATGAAAAGGTAGAGAGCTTTTTTTAACCAAGTGGTACCTGATTTTAGAATGAGCCACAACAACATCATGTCTTTTGCTTGAAGTTATTCAGCAAAAAATTTATGGATTGGATTTCATTTCCTGAGCACCAAAAGTCGTGGAATAGATAGAGATAATGGGATCTCCAACCCTTTTCTTTAGGAAGAGAGAGAAGTAGATCCTTACACTCTTGGCTTAACTCCTTTTCATCACTTGGTTCTTGCCCACCACCCCTTAACTCGATTTCTGTTAAATGTGCGAAATCAGATGAACCCATTATAGTGTTTAGTGGAAACTTGCTAGCTAGTTGGGATAGCTTCATAAACCTTTTCTTCACATCCAGCTATTATTTATAGCCTATGTTACATTCACAAAGTTAGGTGTTTACAAAAGTTTGGTGTCTACAAAAATTTATTGCTATATTTAAAAAAAGTAAACTCTTAATGGTATATAGGTGATCAAGATAATACTAATAAGAAAAGCTAACGTCAGTATAATACCAATAATTTGTTTGGATGAGAGATTACAAACTTGAAAAAAAAAAAGTATAGGTTAAGTATATACTTTTTATTTGATTAAAAAGAAAATAAATAAAAAAGAGAAAAATGATTATTAGAAATAAAAATTTAAATAGTTTCATTTGTAATTTATCTTTTCTTATGAAATTTGAACTGAATACATCAATTCTTAAAAATATGAACATTTTAGTCTCATAATTTTACTCGTCTATAAAGAAAAATAGGAGCGGCTATGATGAATTTGGGTATCATGCTTTAGGGAAGCAAAAGTACTTAGATTGCAGTCACATCAAGTATAAGCGTATATCGGACTTAGAGCAAATAGCTATAATTTATCTTCCATTAAAGTTCTTTTATGTTTTATGAGTCTAGTTTATTTAAAAGTAAAACTTTTTAAATTCTAGCTTCCATAGTTCTTAAATTGAATGAGTTTGATGAGATAATTTCAAAAATTAGTTTATTTAATTCAATATTTTATCTATATAATTAATTTAATTTTATTTAAAAATTCTTAAATTGAATGAATTTGATGAGAACAATTTAAGAATTAGTTTATTTAATTCAATATTGTATCTATATAATTTGAATTTATTTAAAAATAGTTAGAAAAATATATGAGATGAGTTATTTAAAGGACAGTTCATCTAACGATATATTTAATCTTCTATTTTATAATTTATTTTAAAATAAAAATTTTGAACTTTAATTCACCTAATTTTTAAATTAAGTGAGTTAAACAAGGATTAACTCAGAACAAATAATTTTTTTTTAAAAAAAAATTGTTTGATGTTTTTAATTTTTTTATTAATTTTTTCAAAGGTCTTTCTCAACAATTATCTCTCCTTTCAAATTTTATCTTTCTAAACTTTATCTCTCTTCAAATTTTCCCTCACTTTAAAATTTATTACTCCCTTTAAAATACCATTTTTCCTCAAATTTTTTTAATACCTTCTCTAAATATTTTAATTCACTCATTTTTTATATAATTTTATATATCTCTTAAATTTTTTTTTCTCATTTCTTTCTTTTGTTTTATCTTTTTCTCCATTTTTCCAAAAATATTTTTTAAATATTTTATTTTTTTTATCTTTCTTTAAATACATTTGTCTCTTTGTCTCTAAAATTAATTTTTCTTTCTAAATTTTTTCTCATATTCTCTTTAAAAAAAAATTAAATTTTTAATTTTTTGTCCTTAATTTATTTAAATAGAGGAAAGTAAGTAATGAAGAAAAAATTATAGAAAAAGTATAAAATATTTACAGAGAGAGAATTTAGTAGATAAAAAAATTAAAAAAAATAAATTTAGAGAAAAGAAAGAAATTTTATAAAAATGGTTAGAGTCTCTAAAAAGGTTTTATTATCTTGTTGTTGTGTAGAAGGGAAAAATTTGATTCTTTTACTACTTCAATGGATAGAAGAAGGTCCACAGGATTAGAGATAATATAGAATTTTTTTATTTTATATAAAATTTTAGACTTATTATTTGCTTGTATTCTTTTAAACTATTTTAAATAATATTAGTTATGGATTTAAAAAAAAAAAACCAAAATTCTTTGACATTTATGAAATGGGCCTTTTAATTCATGAAGTGGACTTATTAATCTATGTATTGGGCTGACTTATGGAGTGAACCTGATTATTTATTTAAAAATTATAATTTTTTATTTTAATTTTATGCTTATGAATTAATTCTAATTCGTAAGATTTTATATATTTTTTTATCCTATAAATTTTATAAGAATAAACATTATAGACTTTTAAACTATTTTGACACATTTCATATGGATTAAGGTTAGATTAGGTGAATGATCCAAATTGATATATCTAACTACCATTTCGAAGAAATTTCTCCTATCTCTAAACAGGATCTTGCATGCAAATAACTCACATGAACCATGAGGTAAAAAATTTGGAAGCGATAATTTAATTTGGCAATCAATTTTGCATAGTATACTGAAAATAGAAATAAAAAAAACCTTGCCACACGAATCCTCTCGGTTCATGGATGTGTTGTGAGAATGAAAAGTGAAGTGTGTGAGAAAAAAATGGTCGGGGTGAGAGTGATTGATTGAATAAGTGGTTGGTGCATGTGTGTGAGCTTATTTTTGGTGAGAGAGAAACTGATTGATGGATTGGAATTTATTGTTCTTGTGTAACCAATACTACTTGCGAAGGAAGTGGAGAACTTTATGTTTTTTCTTTCTTAGGCATAACGTAGTGAGAGACAACAATATTTTTGCTGGGAATATTGTACTGCATGATGTGGACTGAATAATTTGTAATTTTTAGATTTTTAGTTCCTTAATGTTTACAAGTAGCAGTTATCTTCACTAATGATTTACATCTTGATTCATTATTCTTTTATCAAAAAGTATAATAATTCCGTAGACATAGATGGAATATCAATTGATTTTGAAAGTTAAATCAAAACTGGTTTCCTTTTGTTATGGCCAAGAATCAGTAATGATTGTGGTATGGTGAACTTGGCCCATTAATTTACAAATCTTTCTTAAAATAGGAATAGTTTGCATGGTTATCTCACTTATTACTTTCTTTTTTAGTGTATAGTTAATAGAAAGTTCAATTTTAGTGTATAGTTAATAGAAAGTTCAAATATAGAGTATTCGGGGCCGATGATCTCTTCATCTAGTCTGCTTTACTTTATTTGTGAGGTTTTATTAGAAATTGAAAAACCAATATAAAATAGAAGATCGATCAAATTCTGTCACGATAGATATCATGATGCGAAGGCAGGAACAATTTTAAAAAAGATTAATTTTAAAAATAGAGTTATCATTAATTTTATTCAAATTAACAAAAATTACAGAAATTATATTAATAAAACAAAATAATTTATAAACATTAGAAAAAATAAAAAAATTAATTTATCACTAATAAAAAAATAATATTTTATAAAATGCAGATATTATAATTAAATTATATGGTAGTATGATGAAACAAATTCAACATTGAAAAAAAAATTATATCAATTAAAATCTTAATTGATATAGAAAGTAGAATTTTTTATATTAGTTGAATTGAGAATTAATACAGAAAGTGTGAGTTTTTATATCAATTTTTAGTCCAATCGATGCAGAATGATACTTTTTAGACCGTTACATAATTTTAACCGATATAGAAAGTATAATTTTTTTACATCAATTGAAATTAGAATTAAGATAAAAATTTTATTTTTTATATCAATTTTTTGTTTTTAATCAAATGAAAAGTTGATTTTTATATCAGTAACTAGAGTCCAAATCAAGCATAAAAATATTTTATATTTCTATATCGGTCTAACTTTTCATTTCTCGCTTTTATACCACTTAAATAACTGTTATAAAAAATTTTAAACAACCAATATAAAAAAATTATTTTTTACAATATATGCAGATAAAAATAAAAAATTAATTAACTTTAATATATTTATTATAAGAGAATTATTTTAAAATAATTTATGAAAATTTTTACCACCTACTATGCTAAAAAAAAGTTAATAAAATGTAAATAATTTTAATATTTTATAATTGTCTCAATTAAATTTTATAAATAAGCAAAAATTAAAAATATTTATAAATAGATTTACTTCTTTTTAACTATTTATTTTGTTACAAATTCAATAAAAATACAAAAATATATTAAAAATATTTGGTCTAATATTAAAATAAAATTTACTTAAATATCATTTGTACTTAAAATTTTATATTAAAAATAAAAATAAAAATATTTTTATTTTTACTATTTGTTATAAAAATAAAAATAAAAAAAAAAAGTAAACAAAATAAAAAAAACCATTTTTAAATCAAAACACCACTAATCCTCTTGGATTTGGGCACAATACTACTATTGACTTTCACCATTTACAACAAAAGAAGGCCCTCACTATTGTGGGTGGCTCCATTTTTTTTTTTTTCCAAAAATGAAAACACAAAAATTCTTTACCGCTCCTAGCTTCCGTTCACTAACCTTCTTCACTCTCACGCCCTACATTCAAAAAATTCACTCCATCTCTCCTCTGAAGATCCCAGAATTCGAGAATCTTCTTCACTTTCCCATTACCCTTTCTCTCAACCCACATTTCCAGTTCACTCTCTTCTCTTTCTCTTCACACCACACTAGCTCCCCCTCGGCACATCATTATGGGTTCTTCTTCCATACACATCCAAATATCTCTCTCGCACAGTTCCTACCTCCTTCTCCCACCTCCTGGGCATTCTTTCCGAGCCACCAAATGTGTTGATGTGTACTTACAGTTTTAAAATAAAATAAATTAATACTTACGAAGTTATAATTTTATAATAAATATTTATGAAGTTGTTATTTATTTTCTTAGTTTTTTAAAATTATTTTGTAATAATTACTTCATTTATAGATAAATATATTTATGATAAATGACAAGATAAATAAAAAAAACTAATTATTTTTCTTTCTCATATATTTCTTAGTATTATCATGTATGGAATACCACCAACACAATGTTCTCTCCTAGCATTCCTACACATTCAACAAAAAGTATAATCCATCCAGCGCACACGAAAAGATTTCGGACAAGCTCCCTTCATCACATGGTAGCTGGATATTAAATCTCTCTCTGAATGTTACCTTGATGAGAGGAAGCTCACTCCACAAAATACCTCCATCACCGGTACTCTCTCCAAGCATGTAATAGAATAGCCTTTACTCTCATTCTTCCACTCGCCAAGCACGTTAACGAATTCCTAGTTGGTGGCCTCATTATGGTTATTTTTGATCGACACACATGTTATTTTTGTCTTATTCTAAAATGTTAAGTTGAAAGTCATTCCAATAGCTCATTGTCATTTGATGCTTCTGTTGGGTCTGGTTATCAAAAATTCAATAAGAATGGAGAATTCATTCTTTTTTTTAAGCTGATTTTTTCCACTTTAACAAAAATTGACCCAATTTTTCTTGTAAAAGAAGGAAGACATTTAAGAAATTATAATTGTTAAAGAGTACTGATAAAATATTTTGATTTAAAGGATTTTATTCTTTTTTAAAATATCAGTTAAATTTATAACTTCTTTTTTAATTGTCAAATAATGTAATTTTATTAAATCACTTTATTATTATTTTTTCATAATGTACTTCTCAACAATTAAGCTTGCAAATGGTTTTGGTCTATCTTTATATTCATTGATATTTTTTATTATTATTTATATTTTTTTTAATCACCTGGTGATTATTTTATTCTACAATAATAATTTTTTTTTTCAAAATATTTAATTTATTAATTTTATTTATAAGATTATTTTAAATAAATATTAAATAAATTTTTAGATTTTATATAATAAATTTTAAAATATGAATGTATAATTCTTTTTATTGTTTATATGTTTTAAAATTATAAATATTTACATTGCATCATTATATTTATCTTAATCATTATGCATATATATATATATATATATATATATATATGAATCTAAAATATTATATTATATATTAATTAAAAATATTTTTATTTTTAAAATTTATAATGAATCTTAAGATATAAATGTATTGTCTTTTTATTATTTAATATTTTTTAGAATAGGAAAGTTTATAGTTGCCATCGTTATATTTATTTTAAATCTTGTGTATATATATATATATTTTAAATATCAATTACAATATAAAAATGAAATGATATTTTTTCACTAACTATCCTTCAAATTTTCTTTTCAAAAATTTAATTTTGAACAACATTTCTTCACTATTAATCTCTTTCTCAAATAATTAAAAATTAAATTTATTTTTAAAATATTTCTTCTACAAAATTCTTTTCAAAATTTAATATTAAAAAAATTCTTCATGATTAATCGCTTTCCATAAAAATTATTTTTAAAAATAAAAAATAAAACTTATTTTTAATAAATCATTTGTTTATAAATATTTTCAACAAATTAAAAATATAAACTATGTAATCTTAAATTTTCCATCGTATCCTGAAATACATAAAAGAAGGATCAAAATTTTTCAAGATATTTTTTATATATATTTATTTTATTCTTTCATATATATAAATAATTTAAATATTTAATTTTCATACTAAAAAGGATGAAATAATTTTTTCTTCAAAATTATTTTAAAATTGTTGATTTAACTTTAGTATCATTCTTCCTAACAGGTGACTAGGGTATTATGCACCTTCCTTACTTACTCTTCCTAACAGGTAAATAGGGTATTATGCACCTTCCTTACTCGTAATTGACTCTTACACTAGATTTCTTTAAAAAAAAATTATATTTCTTCCTTAAATATAAGATTTGATTGTGGTTTCACACTTTTATCAATATTAATTGATTATTTTCATAAATTTATCATCTAATCATGATTTAGGTTATGAAAAAAATTAATGATAATTTGAAATTATTTATTTTATTCTTTAATAAAAAATAAAATAAATATGTATTTTAAATAAATAAATAAATAACATAAAAAATATTATAAAATTTAATTTTCACTAAATAATTTAATTTTCACTTTAAAAAATCCTTCAATATAATATGAAACCAAAGATCACATAGTTCTTTATAAAATAATTTTTTAGTTGTTAAATTTAATATTTAAGAAGATTTTTATTATTTTAAAAAAATAATTTGGAAGTGGTTTAAGATAATATAAAACTATTCCAAGAAATCGCAAAGAATAATGAAGGTTGCTTTTAGTATTCAATCATTATTATTAATCATTGGTACTAGACGCAGTTTCCTTCAAACAATTCAACTATCAGACACAAACGAGCATCAAGACACTATTTATGTTAATTGAACTTGAGCAAGCCTTGAGGGCGAGTGGGAGTTCTAATAGTTTCGGCCAAAATGTCTTTAGCTTTGGGTTCTTTAAGGGATTCTGGCACCTATTCAAGGAGGATGCTTGACCAATTTCATGCAAATGGGAAAGATACCAAAAGGTTTCTCATCTTATTTTGTAACATTAATACCAAAAGTAGATCATACATTAGTTTAGGCCCATTTCTTTTCTGGGTATCCTACACAAGCTCTTGGCAAAAGTTCTTACAACCAGAATAAAGGAGGTGATGCAGAAAGTTATCACGGAGGAGCAGTCCCATTTTTACCAGGTTGGCAAATCCTAGATAGATTAGTAGTATTAAACGAAATGATCGACTTTGCCCAGAAAGAAGGCCACATTTGCTTTATACTTAAGGAAGATTTTAAGAAAGACTATGACTCTATGTCATAGGACTTTCTTCAATACATGTGGAGGCGTGTGGGCTTCCAAAACCTCTATATGTGATGGTTCGGGCATGCCTATTCATGAGGCAACTCTCGGTGATAACTCTTAGATGATACAATATTGATTGGGAAAGCAACGTAAAAGAACCTGGGGACATTAAAGGCGGTGCTAAGGGTATTTGAGATGGATTCAAGCCTTAAAATAAACTTCGCCAAGAAATCTTTGACGGGGATTAATGTATCTACCCATTTTGAAACTACGACGTTAATTTTCTAAACTTCAAGGTTAGTAGCTTTCAATCTCCCATCTTAGCATCCCAATCGATATCAACTCCAGGAGCAAGGAGTGCTAGAAGAAACTTATTATGTTTTTTCAAAGAAATTTAGACTCATGGAAGAATAAATACATGCTTCTTGGAGGGAGACTAACAATGCTTAAATGATGCAAAGGTCACCATAGCCAGATGAATCTATTGGATCCATCATAAGGCCTAGGATTAAGAAATTGCAAAAAAAGATAGAGGCTCTTTTTCATCTAAACTACTCACATCCTTGTTTGGTTTCATAAAACTCAGAATAAAATTAAGATTTTTTCTTGTACTTAGGATTAAAGGATCTGTGTGTATATAAGTTTTGGGCTCCTTTAATACGGGCTCAATTTAGATCCAATTATGAGGCTTTATAGAAGGTGGCTCATAGCATCACGTTTGGGCCAAATCTAAGACCATGCATCAACTCTAGGGTAAGAATTTGAAATCCTTTAACCATCCCATGTAAGGTTTATATAGTCTTCTTTATAGCCATTTGGCAATTTTAATTCATAATTAAAATCTAAACTTTTACAGCACAAACACTATATCAAAGTCTCTCTTTCTTAGCTAGGTTTGAAGGAGAAAAATCTTCTTATTCTTGGCATCTAAGGTGACGGAACATAGGATTATCTCTAAGGAGTGATGCATTTGCATCTCCAATTCCACAACATTGATGCGGCATTTCCATGCCCCTATTTGTCTAGTGTTTTTTACCCCATTAGATGTCTACGTCATTAACGCAATGCTTGCTTCAATTCCAATGTATCTCCTAATATTCTACAAGGAACCAAAATGGGTACTTTAACAACTAACAAGCATGCAACATCGATTTTTATGGGACATACTAGAGAGATGGAAGAGAATTTCCTAGGTCAAGTGGAAGGAGGTATGTAAATTGAAGGAGGAAAATGGATAAAGAGTTAGGGATCTAGAGCAGTTTAACAAGACCCTGCTCATGAGATGGAGATGGAGATGAAGATTCCTACAAAATATAGATTTGGGGTTAAGTCAGGTCTTTTGGGGAATACCTTTTCCTTCTTCTGGCATTAGTGTGAATCTATTTTTTAATATAATTTTTTTTTAAGTTTCAAATATTAACAATTGGCCCATATAAAATGAATTTTTTTTATTGTATTTGAAAACAAAAACTGTTTGCGAAAATTGAAATAAACCAGATTCTACTTTTGACATCATGTTTGTTTCCTATTTCTTTTAAGACATTGGATTCTTGCATGCTTGCTATTAGATCTGTTCTAGGGTATCATGAAATTATTTTTCTTTTGGCTAAGACTAATTTAGTACATTGATCCCTATATGCATGAAATATAGTTGAATTGACATAATTTGGATTTTCCAATTGTATATTTGATATAATTTGACTTTTTTAATTATATTTTGACATAATTTTATTTTTCAATTGTATATTTGATATAATTTGGCTTATAATTAAGTAGGGTTGAATCAGGGTTAAAGTCTAAATTGATAGCTCTACGAATAATATTGTGTGCATTGGAGACCCTCATTCATTAGATTTTATATTTGTGAAAGCCTTATTATCTTTTGGCCATTTTATATATTCTATGATGTATGATTCTTGAATCAAACGAACAAATGATAGTGATGATAGTATTAATTTAGGTAGCTTTCACTAATTCAGGAATAGAGCTCCTATAAACCTTCAAGATGATGATTATGACAACATTACATCTATGTTCTTACTTCATGATAAGATTGCATAATAGAGGAGACAATGTTTAAATCTTACTGAAATAATATGTAAATTTGTTTTCAATTATAGTTTTGAGTAATTTTACTCTTTCCACTTTGTTCAAGTAATGAAAAACTTTTTTATTCCTTCCTACTTGTAAATGGAAAATAATATGGAACTAGAATTTTGAAGTTTGAAGATGATGATTAATCCATCGAAACAGGGACTGGACCTGAATGCCCCCTAGTTTCTCAATAACAAATCTTGTCTAATTATTAGCTACTAGACTACTTCAATAGAAGTTCCAAATGATAATGAATATTACAATAATCAAATCATAGTTATTATTAACATGCTAAAGAAAATTACCTTTATTTATTTGAGTTGATAATTTATTTATCTACTAACAATACTATTAAAGTATAACCTACCATGGTACATTGTTAACCAAAAAATTTTTCTCTGATTTCCTAACTATGATATACAAGTTTAAAAATGGAAAAAGTTAAATAAAATTTAACTAATTATATGTAAAGGTTAACCCATGGACAAATCTTAGCCCACTTGGCCTATGGACTTTTTAACTCTGTGAACTTTTAAACCCTATGAACTTTTTTTATAGTGAGTTTTTTTGGTCCTGTAGACTTTTTTCCTTATCCATAGGATTAGGAGTAAATAGGTAAGGACTTGATCATTATTGGAGTGTGCAAGTTTAGTAGTTAGAAGGGAGGAGGAAACTATTTCAATGGGAGAAAGAAATCCAAGACACATTGAGATATACACCACAAAGTATCACCTTTTCCCAAGAAAGCTAAATAGATGTGAGTGGGTAGGTATCCTAGTCTATCCTAACAACAAAAGCAGGCTATAATATGTTACAGAGGGAGCTTCTTGAACATGAAGAAAATATTTCAAAGGATACATTTAAATGGTTGTGGAAAGTGAAAACATAAAAAAAAGTGATAGTTCTCTCCTGAATAGTACTACACGAGAAGGTTCCCCACAAGAAGCAATATGAAAGCATGAGGAATTGGTATAAACATAGGATGTCCAATTTGTAACATCCAAGAGAAAACAATAGAGCATTTGTTTTGTAGTTGTTAGTAATCAAAGAAAACTATAGAGGAGTGATTACCTAGCTAGGCTGCTTAATCATTCTTCCACAATGTTTGTTAACCCTTATCTCACTAATGAAGGGCTTAGCATGCAAAAGAAGGAGGAAGATCATAGATTTGATGATCTAGGTTTCAGTGATTTAGTATTTATAGAAATGCAAAAATGAAAATCTTTTAAGAAAAAAATGGAATTATGCAATAATTTTAGACAAAATAAAAGTAAATTAGATATAATAACTAACAACAAAAGGAGGTCTAAACCCTTATTTGTTCGTTGAATGGTATAATAGTCCTATAAATTATATGCAAGTTAATATGTGAATCGAAAGGGTGAAAGAATCTCAAGCGCTCTATATTTTACAAAAGTAATTTTTTTCACATAACTAAAATAAATTCATTCGTTTACATTCTAAATTTTATTATTGGTAATTGATTACATGTTTGGTAATCGACTATTTATTGGATACATAATTGAGTTAATCACCATATTCTATAATATTAACCATGATATTTTTAATAATCGATTACAAATTTTTGGTAATCGATTACAAATCAATTAAAAAAATATATAATTAATTACCATAAAACATTGTGGTTAATATTATAAAAAATAATGATTCATTTAGTTATATTTTTGATAAATAATTAATTATATATTTTTAGTACTCGATTATAAAAATAGAATTTAAAATATAGATGATTAAATTTACTCTAATCATATAGTAGAATCATTTTTTAATTAAATTCTTTGTATATTTTTTAAAAAACACTAAATAGAAGAAAATGAATAAAAATACTCATTTTTTGTTTTTTTACAACACTCTTTTCTTGTTTGAAAATAGTAATTATAACTTTTAGAAAAGGAATCAAAGGAAAAATATGTTTTAGATTGTTTAAATCTAACATATAAATTCGAGTTATTAATTAAAATTAATATATTTAATTTTTAAAAATATTCTAATTCTTAATAATTTTTAAAGTTAAATATCAATTAATTTCATTTTTAAAAAAATTACTATCAGTATTATATTTTAACCATTAGTTAATTGATCCTTTTTACCATATTTTTCATATTTGTTAATTATTTTATTTTAACATTATTAATTTTTGTTAATTCTATTATCATATTCAATGTTTAAATTTAATGTTTATTTTTAAGATCTTATTTTTTTTTATATTTATCGCTATGGTTATTATTATTATTATTATTATTATTATTAATTTTATCATCATTATCTCATTATTATTATTATGTTCACTATTATTTCATTCATGAATACTATTACGTTTAGCATGTTGATCACATTTTATAATTATATTAAATCTTAATTTTTTTTAAAAAAATAATAAAGAATACATACTAAAAGATATATGTAATTATATAGCGATTCATTTTTTATATAAATAATTTACTTTAATCTTGCATTAGAAAATGGATAATTTAAATGTGATGTTTTATTAATTTTATTTTTAATTTAATTTAGAACACCTAAGTTGTGAAAGGTTGGTGATCTTAATTTTTTTCTCTTGTTTTCCACAAAATTTTAACATTAAAATTTGATTAACCTATAGATTTGTTGTAGGAATTACGTGACTTTAAGTTCGTCATTGCATCAGATAATACATAAGAATGAAAATTAAATCGTTAAAACAAAATTAATTTTTTTCATAATTTTTATGCTTATTTTAATTTCAACCATTAATTAAATAAATTTTCTATTCATCAACTTTGTATTTAGCCAATTATTTATTTATTTGATTAACTATTTATTCATTCGTTTCAAAATAAGTTGTACATTCGTTGAAAGAGTAAAATAAATAATTTTAAAATTATCACTAATGTACCCAAATTGATTTAAGGTAACTACCTTAAGATGGATCTACTAGTCCGAAAACTTATCTTATTCCGTAGATCATTTTTTATT
This sequence comes from Canavalia ensiformis, assembly GCA_026541065.1. Taxonomy (NCBI): domain Eukaryota; kingdom Viridiplantae; phylum Streptophyta; class Magnoliopsida; order Fabales; family Fabaceae; genus Canavalia; species Canavalia ensiformis. The sequence goes on along the minus strand of JAMKYM010000699.1, from coordinate 449,687 downwards.
ACCTTGTTTAAAGTAAAAGATTTTCCAAATTTTTAATATAAAATAAAACGGATAAAGCTCCATTTCCTTTTCTTTTAATATTAATCTCATTTTAGTTTATTCGTCTCCACCAGATTTAAATCATTACAATCTTTTTATAAAAATAATTTTTTTTTAATATTAATTTTAAACAAGTTTTCTTTAAATTACTTTTCAACAATTTTTTTTAATTAACATATAGAACTAGATACGTCTTGAATTTCATAACACAAATTTCTTCACTGCACCATAAACACCTCTTGAATTATTTAGCAGAAAAAAAAAAACACCACAACATCCTCACATTACAACAAAGAAGCAGAGATCTTGGGATATTATAATAACCACCATATTAGGGTATCATGCATGCTAGCTAGCAGTGTTAATAGTGCACTCTAAATGATAGGCCTGATCCACTTAATTTTTTTTCTATAACTTCAGAAAGTTTTTCAACCATTGAAGAGGAAAGGTAATTTTTCCAGTCACCTATTTCAGCCTTCCGAAAGAAGTGTTTGTTCTCAATGGTTTTGCTTAATGCTCCAAATTTATTGACCTCCAAATCCTTCATCTTTTGAAAGCTACACAACTTGATTATGCTTTCAATGACTCCACTACTTTCCTCTTCTTCAGTGAAAGGACAACCCAAGAACTCTGCAACTCTTTTCACATTAAAGTTGACATCTTCTTTAAGGTCTTCATATTTCAAGAACAAAACCTTGTCTGGTCTAGCTATGCTTTCTTTCCAGTAACCCAATGTATGATTCCACCATGGACCAAAATCATATATCCCTTTGATGTACTTTTCAAAAGCTTCCTCTAATGTCAACATATGTAAATCCTTAGGCTTAATGTTGTTAGCATAATTCCAATAAGAGATAAAAGTATCAAATGGGTTCCTGCATATATAAATTATCCTACCATTGGACAGCTCCTTGATTGATTTGACCAATGCATGGAATGGAATATGAGTACTAAAAAGTCTTGGCTCAATCATGTTGGATGGGTGAGGGAACTGGCTTTGAATTCTCCCATAAAGACCATATTCAAATATAGGAACAAGTTGATGGGGATTGGAAGTTAGTAAAGGATGGTTCTCAAAGGACGTGAAGCGTTGACGGTACAAAATGGAAAAGGTAAGAGCTTTCAACCAAGTGGTACCTGATTTTGGAATGGAGGCCACAACAACATCAGTGTCTTTTGCTTGGAAGTTATTCGTAAAAGTGTTTATGGATTGGATTTCATTTCCTGAGCACCAAAAGTCATGGAATAGATAGAGATAATGAGATCTCCAACCCTTTTCTTTAGGAAGAGAGAGAAGTAGATCCTTACACTCTTGGCTTAACTCCTTTTCATCACTTGGTTCTTGCACATCACCCCTTATCTCGTATTCTGTTAAATGTGCGAAATCAGATGAAGCCATTATAGTGTCTAGTGGAAACTTACTAGCTAGTTGGGATAGCTTTATAAACCTTTTCTTCACATCCAGCTATTATTTATAACCTATGTTACATTCACAAACTTAGGTGTCTACAAAAATTTATTGCTATATTTATAATAGGTAAACTCTTAATGGTAAATAGGTGATCAAGATAATACTAATCAGAAGAGTTAACGTCAGTATAATACCAATAGTTTGTTTGGACGAGAACTTAAAAATAAAAAAGTACAGGTTAAGAATATACTTTTTATTTGATAAAAAAGAAAATAAATAAAAAAGAGAAAAATGATTATTAGAAATAAAAATTTAAACCTTTTCATTTATAATTTATTTTTATTTTTAATTAAATTATTATTTTTTATGAAATTTAAACTAGATACATCAATTCTTAAAAATATGAACACTTTAGTCTCTTTACTCGTGTATCAAAGAAAAATAGGAACAGCTAGGATGAATCTAGGGATGATGCTTTAGGTATGCAAAAGTAATTTTTAGATTGCAGACTAACCGCATAGTAATAATTGGTTTACCATTAGAGCTGTCAAATGTTTTATGAATCATTCCATGGTGTATCTTTTTTTTCTAGATTCTAACTCGTAAAATTTTTAAATTATGTGAATTTGGTGAGAATCAATTTATGAACCAATTCATTATGTTTTATCTATATAATTTAATTCTATCTAAAAGTAGGTTAACTCATTAGATGGGTTAACCATGAAAGAATCTATTTAATTTTATATTTTGATCTTTTATTTTATAATTTATTTTAAAATAATTTTTTTAAATTTTAATTTACCTAATTCTTAAATTAAATGAGATAAACAAAGTTTAACTTATAGGATAAATAATATTTTTTTAAAAAAAATTTGGTTTAATGTTTTTATTTTTCTATTAATTTTTTTCAAAGTTCTTTGTTAACAATTATTTCTTCTTTTAAATTTTGTCTATCTAAAATTTCTCTCTCTTCAAACTCTCCCTCACTTTAAAATTTGTTACTCCCTCTAAAATACCATTTTTCTCGAATTTTTTTAATATCTTTTCTAAATATTTTATTCACTCATTTTATAAAATTTTATCTATCTCTTAAATTATTTGTTGTATCTCATTTTTTTTCTATTTTTTTAAAATATTTTTTTTATCTTTCTCTAAATGTTTATCTCTTTATTTTTAAAATTAAATTTTTCTTCTAATTTTTTTATATTGCCGTGTAGAGGAAGAAAAAGTTTGATTCTTTTACTATTTTAATGGATAGAAAAAAGTCGGCAGGATTAAAAAAATATAGAGTTTTTATATTTAATATAAAATATTAAATTCATTATTTGCTCATATTCTTTTAAATTATTTAAGATATTAGTTATAAATTTAATAAAAATTAACTAAAATTTTTTATATTCATGGAGTGAATCATTCAGTAGATCTATTAATCCATATATTGGATGATTTATAGAGTAAATTTGATTAATTTATTTAAAGTTTATAATTTTTTTTAATTTTGAGCTTATAAGTTATTCTTAATCCATAAAATTTTGTAATAAATTTTATAAATATAAACAATATAGATTTTTAAATTATTTTGATCCATATTTCATATGGATTAAGGTTAGATCAGAGTGAATGATCCAAATTGATATTTCTAACTACCATTTCGAAGAAATTTCTCTTATCTCTAAACAGGATCTTGCATGCAAATAACTCATGAACCATGAGTAATAAATTTGGAAGCGATAATTTAATTTGGCAATCAATTTTGCATAGTATACTGAAAATAATAATAATAAAAAAAAACCTTGCCACAAGAATCCTCTCGATTCATAGATGTGTGCTGTGAGAATGAAAAGTGAAGTGTGTGAGAAAACAATGGTGGGGGTGAGAGTGATTGATTGAATGCGTGGCAGGTGCATGTGTGTGAGCTTATTTTTGGTGAGTGAGAAACTGATTGATGGATTGGAATTTATTGTTCTTGTGTAACCAATGCTACTTGTAAAGGAAGTGGAAATTTTTATGTTTTTTCTTTCTTAGGCATAGCGTAGTGATTCTAGCAAGTGACAACAATATTTTTGCTGGGAATATTGTGCTGCATGATGCGGACTGAATGATTTGTAAATTTTAGATTTTCAGTTCCTTAATGTTTACAAGTAGCATTTATCTTCACTAATGATTTACATCTTGCTTCATTATTCCTTTATCACAAAATATAATAATTCCATACACAGATGGAATATCAATTGATTTTGAAAGTTAAATCCAAACTGGTTTCCTTTCGTTATGGCCAAGAATCAGTCATGTTTGTGGTGTGATGATCTTGGCCCATTAATTTACAAATCATGCTTAAAATATTGGAATAGTTTGCGTGGTTTTCACACTTATTACTTTCTTTATTATAGTTAATAGAAAGTTCAAATAGAGAATATTCGGGGCGATGATCTCTTCACTAATCTGCTTTACTTTATTTGTGAGGCTTTATTAGAAATTGAAAAACCAATATAAAATAGAAGATCAAGCTCTGTCACGATAGATATCATGATGATAAGGCTGGAAGAATCTAAAAAAAATTAATTTTAAAAATAAAGTTCTCATTAAGTTTATTTAAATTAACAAAAATTAAAAAATTATATTAATAAAATAAAATAATTTATAAAGATTAAAAAATATTAAAAAGTTAATTTATCATTAATAAAAAATAATATTTTATAATAGATAGATATTGTGATTAAATTATATAATAGTATAAATTTTATACCAATTAAAATATTAAACAATAAAGAAGGTAAGTTTTTTTATATTAGTTGAGTGAGAATTAATGTAAAAAATGTAATATTTTATATTAACTTTGAATCTAACTCGATGTAAAAATTATAACTTTTTATATCGATTCTGAATTTAATCGATATAGAATGAAATTTTTTTTAATTTATGTGATTTTAATCAATATAAATAATATAACTTTTTATATAAAAGTTGAAGTAAGAATTGAAATAAAAATTTCACTTTTATTTTAATTTATTATTTTTAATAAATATAAAAATTAATTTTTTACATCGATAAAAAATAATTTTTTATATAATGATAAAACTTAACTTTCTATATTTTTATTTTTATACCACTTAAATAATTGATATAAAAAATTTAAAATAATTAAAATAAAAAAATTATTTTTTATCAATGTATGCAGATATAAAAATCAAAAATTAATTAATTTTAATATATTTATTATAAAATGATTATTTTAAAATAATTTGTAAAATTTTACCATCCAACTACATCAAATACAAGTTAATAAAATGTAAATAATTTAAATTTTTTATAATTGTCTCAAGTAAATTTTTAAAATAAATAAAAATTAAAATATTTACAATTAGACTTTACTTTTTTTAATTATTTATTTTGTTATAAAATTCAATGAAAATACAAAAATATATTAAAAATATTTGATCTAATATTAAAATAAAATTTACCTAAATAATATTTGTATTTTTTTATCCTAATTTCTTTTTTCTTGTGCATGTTGATTACCATCTTGTGACATTTGTGCTCTTTTCATAATAAATCATATCATTATTCTTACATATTTCAACTTTTGTTACTATCTACGGTTTCTCAATCTGAACCTCACCCATTTCACGTCACTAATCTCCTTCTCTAACAGATAAATGCTTTTTTGAATGATATATAAAATAGAAAAGAAAAAAATTAAGAGGATAAAAATTAAAGTAAAAATAAAATTATTTAAATAGAGTAAAAAATAAAAAATATTAGTAATTTAAATTTTAATTTAGATAATTTTTTTAAAAAATTTAATTTTTTTATTATATTTTTTATTGATATAATATTTATTTTTTTAAAACAAATATTCATAACAAATCATACCAAACACCACTTAGCTCTCTCAATTGGACACAATGTACCATTGACGTTCACCACACACAACAAAAAGTAGGAGGCCCCACTCATTAACGTGTCTCCATGCACACATAAAAAAAAAAGAAAACACAAAAATTCTCCACCGCTTCTAGCTTACCTTCACTAACCTTCTTCTCTGATCATCCATCCAGTGTATACTGAAAGATTTCGGACAAGCTCTCTCCATCACATGGTAACTGGATATTAGACCTCTCTTTGAATGTTACCTTGATTAGAGGAAGCTCACTCCACACAACATCACACCGGTACTCTCTCCAATAAAGTAATAGAATAGCTTTTACTCTCATTCTTCCACTCGCCAAGCGAATTCCTACGTTGGTGGCCTCATTATGGTTGCAGTCTCTTTCCCTTTTTTTTTTTTTTTTTTTATAGACATGTTATTTTTGTCTTATTTTAAGACGTTAAGTCAAAGTAATTCTAATTTGCTCATTGTCATAGATGCTTCTGTTGGGTCTGATTATCAAAAATTCAATAAGAATGGAGAATTCATTAGTTTTTTTAAGCTGATTTTTTCCACTTGAACAAAGTTAGCTCATTATTTCCGTTTAAAAAAAGGAAGATATTTAATAAATTATAATTGTTAAAGAGTAGTGATAGAAACTTGTTTTAATATGTCATGTATATCACTGATTTACCGTCTTCACTATTATTTAAAAAAAAAATCAGTTAAATTTATAACTTCCTTTTTAATTATCAAATAATGTGATTTTATTAAATTATATTATTATTATTATTTTTATTATGTACTTGTCAACAATTAAGCTTGCAAGTGGTTTTGGTCTATCCTATATTCTTTGTATTTTTTATTATTCCTTTTTAGTCAATTCATTTATGTGATTATTCTATTCTACAATAATAATTTTTTTTCCAAAATATTTAATATGTTAATTTTATTTACAAGATTATTTTAAATAAATTTTTATATTTTTACAATAAATTTTAAAATATGAATTTTAAATTCTTTTTATTGTTTATATTTTTTAAAATTGTAAAAATTTATGATATATATGTGGATCGAAAATATACAATGTATAATTCTTTTCAATATGTTTCTTTTAATTTTTGTGTATATGTCAATTTGAAATACTTTTATTTAAAATATTATATTATTATTAATTAAAATATTTTTATTTCTAAATCTTACACAACAATTCTTAAAATATGAATGTATTGTCTTCTTTATTATTTATATTTTTTTAAAATTATAAGAGTTTACATTACATTACTATGTTTATTTTAAATTTTATGGATATGTATATTTTGAATATTAATTAAAATATAAAAATTAAATGATATTTTCTAATAAAAAATCCTTCAAATTCTCTTTTCAAAACTTTAATTTCGAGCAAAAATTTTCACTATTAATCTCTTTCTCAAATAATCAAATTTATTTTCAAAATATTTCTTTTACAAAACTTTTTTTTCAAAACTTAATATCAAAAAAATATTTCTTCATGATAATGTTTCATAAAAGTTAATCTTCACCAGTAATGGGCACAAGTTCTTCAATGAAGGAATGGACCTAACTCATTCTAGAACATGGAGACTTGCATTAAAAGTAGGTCTACCCGGTGAAAGGACCTGAGGACTATGGTAATGGGTCCAACTCCAACATGTTTTGAATAAAAAGTTAAGAGAAAGGTTAGTTATTGGACAACAATGTTTTGGACATAACTGTGGTTAAAGGACGACCTACTGATGAACAAGTTTCCATGCCTTTACCAAGTTAAAGAGAATAAAGAAGCATTGATAATAAAGATAATTTGACCATATAAAGAAAGTATTAGATACAAATCCAAATGAAGAAGAGGATACATGTCTGGGAAGAAGAAGTACAAGAGCTGATCAACATGATAGAAAACAAACATAGATTAATAGGATAATTGGATGAGTGGGTATGGAAGGACAACACAAAAATGGGGTATATAGTCAATCACGACTACAAGATTATTAGTTGTATATCATTTTGATACTATCGCGTCAAATCAATTCAAAATTCAAAATCATTTTATCGTTCATCGTGAATATGTATTTCAACATTGTACTCTTATTTGTCTTATAATTACATGTATGTATTATGTATTTTGTATTTTATGTAATATCTATAATTTATCATGATAGACTCCTTAAGTTACAAATACTTTCATGTATGTATTATGTATTTTGTATTTTATGTAATATCCATAATTTATCATAATAGACTCCTTAAGTTACAAATACTTTCTAGTAAGAAATAAAGTAGAAATAAGAATAAAAGTTAACAAAATTAAAAAAATTTTAGCAAATGAAGAAAATTCCCGTGTACTAAGATAACATAAATAAATATGCAAGAAACCCAAAGTAAAAATTAAAAAACATTATAAGGGATTAGAATAACTCAATGATGGTTACAAAATTATAAGAAAAGAATAAAAATAACGAGAGGAAGAAAAAGCCATAAGAAAACTTTAAAAATGCCCCAAAATATCCTTAGAAAGCCCTGTCTTACACAAGAACTAAATTGTTCCAAGAAAAATGGCAAATTGCATAAGAATGATTTGGAAATGAGCTAATAAATATTATAAATATCGAAGGAACAATTTTGAAACCTCCCGAAAAATGAGAAAAATTACCAAAATACTCTTAGAAGACCAGTAGGGCAAGACAACGCAAAGCAAAAGCCAAGAAGTGGGTCCATCCCTTGCGCACAAAATTATCATGTGGAAAATATGGTGACGACTCACCATATGAGTCATTATTCCATTAATGTCATATTAGATAAAAATAATAAATAGGATAGGTAAAATTAACCATGGTTAAAGTAAATTAATTTTGTTTAATTAAAATTAACTATGCTTAGAATAAGTTAACCTTAACTAGTGAAATTCAGAATAATTAGCATTAAACTAATACTAAAAGGATAATTTCTTATATTTATATTTTTTTAGAAAATTAAAATTATATGCAAATTTACCAAAATTCCCTTAAGTGAAAATTTAATTTCCACATGTCCTAAAGTGCATGAAATTGATCTAAGGGCTAATAAGATTTATTTGATTCATATTACACTTAGACAAATCCTCTAAAGTCAAACTATTCCTAAAACCCAAAAGTTTACACTAAACATAAAATTTCATCTTTGAAGTTTAAATTATATACAAATCTACCAAGTCCCACCACCAACACTAAGAGATCTAGTGTGGACCATAAAGGAGGAGAAAGAGCAACCATAAAGATCCACCAAAACCATCACAAAAGTTCTCAACAAGTAGGATTTTACCTTATATTTTTCTAAGTTTAAATCTTGTATTTTTTGTTTGATTTTATTCTTCTTGGTGAATCCTTCTCTAAGATCTGTCGACCTCTTTTTGTTTGAGCTTATTGGAGCTCAAAACATTCCTTGATGGTTAAATCTGAGCATCACAAATTTTTAATGATTTTCGAAAGTTAAAGAGAATTTTTGATGGATTAAAGTGCTTCTAGCAACCTTAGGAGCAATAATCGGTTAAAAATTTTTAAAAACCAATTTTGATATCTTGGGGAAAATTTAAGTGTTTATGAGAATAGTTTTGAAGTGATCAAAGTAAGGGATGGATTGATCTTGGAGTAGATCTAGTAAATCTACACTTTTTTACAATGAAAAATGCTTTCTTTAAGTTTTTTATGTTCAAAGTTGAAAACTTGGTTATTTCTTTTCTTAAAATATTTGACCATGAAGTTGTCTTTGCTAAGAGTTCAAATCTGGACTCATATAAGATTTAATTTTAACATATTGGCCATAAGGACATATAAATATGAACAACAACCTCTTTGAAGCTCACAAAGGCCCAAAGGAGAAATAATTAGGCATGATAAGATTTCAATGGATAAAATCATGTGTTCATTTCTCATAAGGATAAACTTTTAGAAAAACAAAGTGGTTATAAGGTTTAGATGAACATAAATTTTGATGAATTAGAAAAGGATCATTCGGCAAAGGAGGATTAAAATTAGTTAACTAAGATTCATGCATACTTAAGAAGCATAATGGTCATTAGCCCACCATAACGTTAAACATTAGAAGAACATCAACAAAATATTAGAGAAAATGAAAGGTTGAAAGAAAACTTAGAAAGATGATTGGACTAAACATCCATGAGAGGTTTCTCATAAAATGAAAAGAATGAAGACAACTTGGCAATTTTAGAAGAAATGTGGATGTTGTCCAAAATTTAAGGATCATGCTTAAGTGAAAATTTTTACTAAGAAAGAGAACCTTTGGATAATTATTATGCCCTGTTTATCATGGTGATGCTTGAGCATGTCTTTAAATATATTATATGCTCTCTTGAGTGATATAATGAATTGTGTGATCTCTTGGATGACATTATTGACTTATGTATATTTATATGGTTCTATAATTTGATATTAAATGGATGAATTGGATGCTATATGTACATAGCATTTTGAATGAACATTGACTATGCATCCTATCATGAAGACTTAAAATAGAACCTAATAAGGTAAGAGATCATTAAAAAAACCTTATGTTAAAACTTAACACTATTCCTAGTGTGCTAAGTCTAGGACTTGTGCATACTCAGAAGGCGGTAAATCCTTTTACAGTAATCAAAAGGTACATAGCATTTCTTAAGCTCTCATACTAGTTGTCAAAAGTCTATTACCTATCACCAACAATATTTCATTTTCACATTCACTTTCTTGTCTTACTAGTAATTCATCCTTTTATGCATTAACTTGTTAATAGTAAAAAGGATTTTATCTTCCCTGCATGTTCAATTTTCTATTAGTCTATCACATCAAATTATAGATATTTAATTTTTCATTAGCCTATCATACTAAGTTTTACATTTTTAATTTTCTGTTTACTTATAACACTAGACTTTGTGTGTTTCTTACCTTACTCTTTTTAGCTTATGTAGGCTCCCTTTCTACATTCTCTTTGCTTGACATGTCTTCCTGTCATAATCGTAATTACAACGAAATGACGAACTCGCTCAAAATTTAGAAAAGAATTTAATTGATTTGTGGAGCCGCCACCAAATTTTATTTTAAGGAAAAACATTTGGAAAAACTCTAACTTGAGGATGAGTTATATGTTTGGGAGTCGGTTACAAATAGGGAAGGTGTTAGACACCCTACTCGCCCGTTCCAAAGAATGGTACCCTTAAACTGAGTGTGTGATTTTGATATTTTTGAAAACAGTTTGATCCCTGTAAATAGAATGGAAATAAATATATTTGTGAAAAATAGTCTAACAGGACTCAATCTTGCTCCTATGTATTCCTTGGTGCAATGGGAAATTGAAGGCAATATGGTTCTAGTTAAGAGACTTGATCTCTTGAAAGAAAAAAAAAGGTGATTTATAGGAAAAAATTTATTTTTAGGAATGAAGTTGACAAAACAACGATTTTCTAAAATTACGTACTTGCAGAATCTAAACCGTCATAAGCTGCGTTTGAATCTGCACGAATTAAAACACAAAATAGTAGAGAAGGCTCCTTGCTCGTATTAGAATTCGTTGCACGAATTTTAGAAAATTAGAAACAGATATTTTTGAAATAGACGTTTTTTAAGGAAGTTAGTAAACAGGGATTTTCTAAAATTACATGCTTGGAAAATTCAAACTGTCGTAAAAATAAATTGAATTTGCACAAATTAAAACATGGAACAATAGAGAAGGCTGCCTGCACATATTAGAATACGTTGCACAAATTTTAAAAAATTAAAAAAAACAGATATTTTTGAAACAGACGTTTTTTAACGGAGTTAGTAAACAATGATTTTATAAAATTACGTGCTTTCAAAATCTAAACTGTCGTAAGCCGTATTTGAATTTGCACAAATTAAAACACGGAACAGCAAGAGGTTTCCTGCTCGTATTAGAATCCATTGCACGAATTTTAGAAAATTGAAAAGACAGACATTTTGACGGAATTAGTAAAAATAGTGATTTTCTAAAATCTCACGCTTGCAAAATCCGAATCGTCGTAAGTCACATATGGAATCTACACGAATTAAAATACAGTACAATAGAGAAGGTTGTCTGCTCATATTAGAATACATTGTACAAATTTCAGAAAATTTAAAGTCAGACGTTTTTTTATGAAATTAGTTAAAATAGTGATTTTCTAAAATCACGTGCTTGCAAAATCCAAATCGGCGTAAGCCGCATTTGGAACCCACATGAATTAAAACACGATATAGCAGAGAAGGCTATCTACGTGCATTAGAATTCGTTGCATGAATTTTCAAAAAAAAAAAATAGTCTACAAGGATTTTAGACGAAATTAGTCAACAAGGATTTTGACTTATGGAGCCCGTTGGGAGTGGGCTTGACCCACATTCAATGTAGAAGAAAAACAAATGGACTTGATTTCAAAAAAGAGGAATTGGGTTTTACGTAAAAAGAAGGACTTGGGCTTGACCCAAATAAAAATTGAATTTGATTTAATAAAAGGAATTGGGTTTGACCCAAAATAAAAAATGAACTTGATTTCATAAAAAAAAAAAGAATTAGGCTTGACCCAAATTAAAAAAAGATTGGGTTTGGTCCAAATTAAAAAGTATTTCAAATAAAAAAAGAAGAATTGGGCTTGACCCAAATAAAAAATATGGTTTGATTCCAAATAATAAAAAAAAGAAAATTGGGTTTGATCCAAAATAAAATAATTATAAAAAATAGACTTGATTTAAAGTTTAGAGAAAAAATTGGGCTTGATCCTAAATTAAGAAGAATTGGATTTGGTTTCAAGATTAGAAAAGATTGGGCTTGATCCAAATTAAAATGGATTTGATTTCAAAGTAAAAAGGAAATTGGATTTCGTCGCAATCGTAATTTCGACGAGATGACGAACTCGCTAAAATTTTTGAAATAGATTTATTTGATATGTATGGAGTCGCCACCAAATTTTTTATTTAAGGGAAAAAGATTTGGAAAAACCCTGACTCGAGGATGAGATTCGAAGTTTGGGAGTCAGTTACGAATGGGGAAGGTGTTAGGCACCCTGCTCGTCCGTTCCGAAGAACGGTACCCTTTAAATTGAGTGTGTGATTATTTGAAATTTGTTTGATCCCTTTAATTAGCGAAACTAAATACTTGATGGAGGTTAGCCTGACAGGACTCGATCCTGCTCCTACGTATTCCCCGGTGCAATGGAAAATTCAAGGCTTCTGTAGTTCTGGTTGATTTGAAGGCTTGACCTTCGAATAGAATTTAAATTGAAAAGAAAACATGTTTTTTTTGTTTTTTTTTTGAAAATATTTTGAGGGTGCAATCCCAATCCACCTATGCACAGGACCCAAGACAACTACGGCTGCACTTGAACCCATCCAGGCCTCTAAACAACGAACAGTAGAAAAAGCTACCAGTTCGTTTTTAGGGCCCATTGTGTGAGATTAAGGAAAGCAAAGACGAGACTTTTCTTTTACTGAAAACAAAGGAAAGGAGGGGCAATCCCAATCCACATATGCACAGGGCCCAAGACAGCTACGGCTGCATTTGGACCCATACAGACCTCTAAACAACGAACATCAGAAAAAGCTACCAGTTCATTTTTAGGGCCTATTGCATGAGATTAAGGAATGCAAAATGGGCTTTTAATTTGTTTGAAAATGAGGAGAAGGAGGAGAAATCCTAATCCACATATGCACAGGGCCCAAGACAACAACGGCTGCACTTGAACCCATACAGACCTCTAAACAACGAACAGCAGAAAAAGCTACCATTTCGTCTTTAGTGCTCATTGCGTGAGATTAAGGAAAGCAAAAAAAGATTTTTATTTAATCGTTTTCTTGATTTGTAAATATTGGAAGCGCGTGGGCTTAATCGGACACTTTTAGAGGAAATGAATTGGTTGAAAAGAAATAATTGACTCGAAATTTTATGGAAAATTACACTTGATTTAGTTAGAGAAAGAGAATCTAAAAGAAATTGGGCTTGATTTGGGAAAGGGTTAGATGTTATTTGAGAAAAACAATGACCAAAACAACTTTAAAAAAAAGTTTAGGGGTCAAAATGTAAATATGGAAAGTTGGAGGGACTGATTTGCAAATAGGGAAGATTCGAGGACCTATCAGCAATTTTTAAAAGTTTGGAAAATTTTATGCATATTTGCCAAAAAGGGTTCTTCCTCATTGGCTCCCTAGACTCCTTTGCCTACACCAGGCTTCCATGGTTCATCCTCTGCCCCCGCCGATGGATCGTGTTCGGGTAGAAGCGTCAAATGAGTTCCGGCAATGGGCCATTCCCATCCGTTCGAGCGTATAGCGTCCATGGCCGCCCTGACGAGCAATCCCGGCATGCTCCTTCTTCCCCACGCGTCGTGACCTCCTTGACCATTCCTTCTGCTCTCCCTTCCACGTTGACTCTTCCCGTAAACACCCACCGTTTCAAGGTCCAGAAATTGATCAAGAAACCTACACTAAATTAAATAAAAAAAATAAAAAAAAACAGAAAGTAGAAAAACAGATAAATAGAAACAAAGCAAGTAAAAATTACAAGATAAGTGAACAAAATAAATGAAAAGCATTTTTGAAAAATGCTGAAAAGAATAAACAAATAAAAAATATATATTACAAAAAACAGAAAATCTAAATAAAACATAAAAACAGAATTAATAAAAATGGAAAAACAAAAGAAAAATTAAAATAATTAGAAACTAAAAATAAAACGGTTTGAAAAATGTATAATAAAAGAATCTGAAAACAAAAAATAATAACGAATAATTAAAATAAAGAGAAAAAGAAACATGAAAAGAAAAATCTGAAAATACAAAAATTAATAATAAAAAGCAAAATTAAAATCAGAAAAATAAAAGATCAAAATAAATCAAAAATAAAAAAGAGAAGAAAAGTGGAATTGAAAAAATTGGTTGAAAGAGGTATAAAAAAGAGGACTATAAAATGGCAGGGGGTCGCTTGGATTTTGAGGGAAGGGGACTCAGGGTCTTGGAGGATTCTCTAGCTCTCTTTGTAGATTCTGGAAAGAGCTTGAGGTTCCGGCGTTCGTTCTTCATTTGTTCTTGATCAGAACCTTGTTCCTGGTAAGTTTAGAATTATTCTGAGCAATTTCTACCGCTTGTAGATCTTTGATTAATGTGTGAAAATCTTGGATAAATATTGTGCTAATTGCAATTGCTTGGTTTGATTCAAATTCTTATGCACCATTTTTAATGAGCAAGTTTCGTTAACCAACGAACAAATACATGCAAATCGTGAGGGGTTAAATGAACGTTCTGAACCAATATTAGAATATCTTGAGTCGACAAAACACGATCTATAAGATACAAGGCATAGGAGCGAATCTGGATTACTATAAACCATGATCAGAACCTGGATCTTATTGCTTTGGTTAAATTTTTAAAAGCTATTATGCATATCTCTGACAATCATGGGCTCAGGATGCAAGAACAGCAGATCTTGTAAATAAAGATTCTTGCAAAAAAAAAAAATGTCACGTATGATTGGACAATAAAATAAAGAGATGTCCAGGGGTTATGACGAAGTAACAATCCGGTTATGGAGGGAGGGATTTCGTGGCTAATGCTGCTATCATGACTATTCATGTGATTCTCTTAAAACCAAGGCTAATTTGCACCCAAAATTTCTAATTGAAAACCCTCAACTTCTAATTTTGGCGTGGGTAATAGTAATATCTTGCCTCGACCCTTATGCACGCTAACGACAGTTAGGCACCTTTTGAACGCCTCGGCCTTGAATAGGATCATGTGTCACCTGATGTTTGGGCCCACGAGGCTAGAAAATTTCTCAAGTCGTTTGAGTCCCCAACATGAACGAATACTGAATACCATGCGGGGGTGGCGCATTAACTTTGACTTCTCTGTGCCCGCGTCAGACTGACCAAAGAAGGTCAAAGGCCATGCATATGGGGCGTCGACGAGAGAGAGGGTCCCATATAGGAAGAGACAGAAATGAGAATGGTCTTTGCATGACATGAAGGTATGTAACGAAGTGGGACATGCACCGGCTCGTTAATGCAAGCATCGCTTCTTGTGCACTTGCAGGACCCACTTGAAATAGGTGGTGTTGTGTAAGAGATGAGGTCACATACTAGAGCAACGACTTAAACGACGATATTAGGTGATGTTGGGGTGTTTAAATTTCGATTCAGCGTTTGGCATCCAAGGGGCGTCCCTATGCATGAAGCCACCATAGATGTAGCAAAGGCAGTTTGATCTGGTTTCCAGATTAAAGATATATGCCTCTTTGCACAATTGGAAAACAAGATCCAGATGGAGCTTCCTCAATATGTATGGATAGATATTGGTTGCACCCCAAAACATTATGCCTAAATTACAAGGGGACCGTCTACAAAGCATCTAATCACAAAGCCTGAATTTGATAGGCTGGGGACTCGCCGCATTTACAAATTAGCTTTAAAGGAAATTCCATGCACTCGGGGATTAATTGAAAGATGGTGAATCAAAGTATAATAGGTGACGGGCCTAAAAAGGTTAGTATTTCGCACGTAGAGAAGAAATCAAAAACCATTGATATAAATCCCATGCAAAATTCAATAGGTGGGGTCGTCAGATAATGTGGGAATTGTGTCTTCCATGAGGCTGAAGCAGTTTAGTGTAGTGGACTGCGTCTCCCAAATACGAGTCTCCCACATTTTTGTTAAAAGTCCCTACATTTTGGTAATTTAATTACCAAATCACCCCAATAGTTCTAAATGGATAAAAGTTATAAAAATCCAGAAAATTAATAAACAATTCCAAAAATTCCGAGAAATTAATACAAAAGTTTTCAGAAATTAATAAAAAATTTAGAATTAAGAAAATTAATAAAAAATTCCAGAAATTAATAAAAATTATAAAATCCAGAAAATTAATACACAATTCCAAAAATTCGAGAAATTAATAAAAAGTTTTGAAATTAATAAAAAAATTTAAAATTAAGAAAATTAATAAAATTCTAAGAAATTAATAAAAAACTTCAAAAATTTAAAAAATTAATAAATTTCAGAAATTAATAAAAAATTCAAAAATCCAGAAAATTAATAAAAAAATTCGAAATTAATAAAAATTAATAAAAAAAACAGAAATTAATAAAAAATTCAAAAATTCTAAAAATGCATAAAAATCAATAAAAATTCAGAAATTAATAAAAATTAATAAATAACCAGAAATTAATAAAAAATTCAAAAATTCTAAAAAATTCATAAAATTTATAAAAATCAATAAAAATTCATAAAAATTCCAGAAATAAATAAAAATTAATAAAAAACCAGAAATTAATAAAAATTTCAAAAATTCTAAAAAATTCATAAAAATTAATAAAAAATTATAGAAAATCCATAAAATTCATAAAAATTAATAAAAATTCCAGAAATTAATAAAAAACCAGAAAGTAAAAATTCAAAATTTCAGAAAATTCATAAAATTCATAAAAATTAATAAAAAATTCAAAAATTCTAGAAAATTCAAAATTTTCAGAAATTACAAAGAAATTCAAAAATTTCCCAAAAATTCTATAATTCCTAAATAATTCATAAAAATCCAAAATCCTAAATAGTCCATGAAACATAACATCCCTTAGTTGATAGATTCCTCCAAAATTTCAAAATATTTACTTGTGACTTGCACTTTTTATCGATTTTCAAAAAATAAAAATCTTGTTTTACAATTCTTAATCTCACACGACGAGCTCTAAGCACGAACTGGTAGCTTTTTCTGTTGTTCGTTGTTTAGAGATTCGTATAGGTCCAAGTGCGTACGTAGTTGTCTTGAGCCTTATGCATATGTGGATTGGGGTTGCTCTTGCTTTTTATCAAAATAAAACCTGCCCTTTTATTCATCGATTTTCAAAATAAAGACCTTGTTTTGCGATTCTTAATCTCACGCGATTTCCCAGGCTCTTAACACGAACTGGTAGCTTTTTTGTCAGTTTTCGTTGTTTAGAGGTTCGTATGGAGTCCAAGTGCGGCCGTAGTTGTCTTTGGGCCTGTGCATATGTGGATGGGGATTGCCCTTCTCTTTCAAAAATAATCAAGCGTTTCAATATTACTTTCCAAGTAGCTCCGAAAGTCAAGCCTTCGAGTGCCTTTCAAACACTCTTTTAAACACTCTTGAAGGTCAAGCCTCTTCAAATCAAATCAAGTTCAACTACGTAAGCCTTGAGTTTCCCATTGCACCTAGGGAATGCGTAGGAAGCGGGGATCAAGTCTTGTCAGGCTAACCTCCATCAAGTAATTTATCTCCATGGTAATTAAGGGATCAAACTATTTTCAAATAATCACACACTCAATTTAAGGGCACTGCCTTCCTGGAACAGTGAGAATAGGGTGCCCTAACACCTTCCCTATTCTGCTTACTCCCAACTTAGCGTCTCATCCTGAGTCAGGGTTTTCCAAGTCTTTTCCCTTAAATAAAAATTTGGTGTCGGCTCTATACATATTCAAAATTCCTTTTAAAATTTTAGCAAGTTCGTCGTCTCGTCGGAATTACGGTTGCGACAACCCGAAAACCGAGCCCACCTTCCCGGGAGCAGGGTTCCTCTCTCGGCCTTCCGCCTCGCCATCGCTGAGCAAAAGGAACGATGCACCCTCAGGGATAGGCTTATCCCCGCTCTATCCTCATAAATCAATGGGCACCACCTTGTTTGGTAGGATCGGCCCGTTCTCCTCGCATCTGCTCCCTCCATCGGCGTCCATTTCCCGGGATACCCCCTTCGGAAGACACAGCGTCGTTCGCCTCCAAACGCCCCGACGACGCTCACATGCCAATCAGTAAGTTTAGGAAGGATCATCCCCCAGCTATGTCACCCTCTGCCTCATGAAACAGGGCATGGACCACCTCTCAATGGTTCTCTATCCTAGAACCGATTCGCTCAGGGACGCATTATAACACAGGGCGTATATTCAAAGCGCTCAAATCTCTTTTGAATAGGCACACAACAATCAGCAAGATTTTGTTTAATCTTATTATCGAGCATTAATGTTAATATCTACCACTCGAGGCATATATCAACTTAGCTAACATTTGCAGGTGCTTATGCCAAAATTTAGATTTAGAGTTTTCAGTGATAGAATAACTAACCTCTGTGTGCGCGATTATGGTGATCGTAGCATCTGGATGAGCTACGTGAGCCTTACGCACTGCTGCAACCAAAGGGTCTAAGAAAGAGAGCCAAAAAACCGCTCCCCTAAAATCTTCCAAAACCCCTCTTTATAGCCTTAAACCCCAGGGCCCTTTTCCCCTTTTTCTTTTATTTTCTAATATCAATTTCTTCTTACTTATCGTTTCCCTCTTTGTTTATTCTGAATATTTCTTTTTTGATTTTGATTGATTTTAATTAATTTCTATTTATTTTTAATTTCATTTTCAAATTTTTAATTTTCTTTTCAGATTTTTATTTTTATTATACACTTTTTTTAACTTTTAGTGTTATTTTTAATTTTATCTTTAATTTTGTTTTCATTTTTCATATTTTTATTTATTTTTTATTCTTTTTTAAATTTATTTTTATTTATTGATTATTTTCCAGATTTTAATTTTTAATTATTTTTCAGATTTTTATTTATTTTAATTCTTTTTTTAAATTTATTTTTATTTATTTATTATTTATTATTTATTTTTTTATTTATTATTTTTTATTTATTTATTTTTTGTTACTTTTCCTTTTAACTTTACCTTGTATATTTTTTGACTTTTTGTTGACTATTATTATTATTATTATTATTATTATTATTTTCCATTTTCTTTTTCTATGTACCTTTTCGTTTTCTGTTTTTTGCTTTTTCTTGTTTCGCTGTTTTCTCTGCTTTTCTTGATTGTTCACATAAATAAAATGAAGAATGGAGGCCTCGAGCATAATTGGATGTTTACATGTTTGACCCAAATTAAGAAGGATTTGATTTCTAAACAAGGAATTAGGCAGTGATGTTTAGGTATCACAATGTTTGATGTAGGAAATTTGCAAGAGAATTCTGCACCTTGCTCTTAGTTCAAGCCAACCCAAACTTCTCTCAGCTTACTTATCTCTCTTTCAGTACATTATTCTCTGCCTAGTGAGTCAATTCTGGCCTGTGTTGATTCAGCTCTTCCTATGGAGGTCTAGGCCATGATCATAGTGTCTCACAGGTTCTCTCATCCATTGTCCTGTTCCTTGCTTTTGATTAAGCCTACCTTTTCAAACATCAAGAAAATCTACAGAATTATGCAGATTGGAGGCACTCATATAGCTAGATATTAACCTATTCTTAATCTGCTGATAGAAATATGGCTGAACCTAATTGACAGGCTACTACCTGGTCTAAAATCTAGTGAGGTCACAAAGAAGCTGAAGCTATTGATTCCTGGAATTTAATGATATCTGATTATTGAAACTAACGCTAATATTGTGCATAGATAATAAAACTTTCTTAACATCAAGCTGAACTTTTCAAATAAAAAATTGAATACTAGGATTTTCATGGAAATTTGTATCTGATCTGGTTCGATGCAGCCGAATAAGGATTCAGAATATTCAAAACAGGAAAACAAACATAGTAATTAACACAGCTACATCCTATGATTTTGCAAGGTCTTTGTGCAAATTTTAAATGAAACTCTTGAATCTAGATTAGAACAGAAATCAAAATTGCTCATGCATTTCATTTTGTCTTATCATGCAACATTCATTCTAGCTACAAAATAATTCGATCAAATGTTGAGAGAAGATGTAATGATCTGAACACGCCACAGGAAAGCTTTAGGCAAAATGTGAGCGACCCAACACTTAAGTGAGCTGACTTTAAAAGGGTCAGAGTCCTTTCTTCACTTTTGCTAAGAGTGGGGAAGCAGGTTTTGTACTTAGATCTTAGAAATCGAGAGTTCTTCCTTTATCCACAGCGGTGAAGCTGCCAAAGAAAATGAGAAACTGAGAGAATATTATAGAAGCTCATAGAGTAACAAGGAGAGTTCCAAGAAGCAGAGAGACATTCCTTTGGTTTTTAGAGAGAGATTTTGGAGCTAAGAGTCCTTGCCACCAGCCAAGCAGACTCTCTAAATGCTTTCGAAAAGTAAAAAAAATAAACCCAAAGGAGCAGAGACAGTTCCAATGGGAATTCTCCGCATTCTTCCCAAAAAATGAATGCCCCCAAGAAAATCCCAAAAAAAAGAATCGAAACCCCCTGAAGTTTGGGGAAAATCCCCTTTTATACCATTATATCTTTGAAACTTCCCGCCATTGGAAAATCACTTTTCTTCTCTTTTTTTTTCTTTTTTTTTTAACTAATTTTTAACTAATCTTAATTAACTTTTAACCATCCTAACTGTTTTCTAATTAAAAAATTTTTCTATCTTTTTATTATTATTTTTATTTATCTTTATTTGTTTTCATCTATTATTTTTATTCTTTTCCTTTTTCTTTTATATTTTCTATTTTTTATTTTCTTTTTGCTTCTATTATTACTTCTTTCTTTTTCATCTTTTTTCTTTTTTTATTGGTTTTATTATTATTATTTTATATTTTTTTATTTTTAATTCTTCTCTTTCTTTTTTTTTCTTTTTTATTTCAATTAAATATATCTAAGTATTGTTCATTTACTAATTAATTTAAAAATTGAAATCTCGGACATAATTGAATGTTCACACTTCCTTACATTCGTATTCAATACAAGTTTAGAATATTTACTTGTAATTTCTTACCTTAAAAATATATGAATCCTTATTTTACTCACATCTTCTAGTAAAAAATGAGTAAAAAAAATATTGTTATCATCTAATTATGTTTAAAAAATTATTTATTTTAATTAATAAGAAATGATAATAACATTCTAGATACATACTTTTTTTTTAATTTTTTTACTTTTTTTTTATTTTATTATACCTATTTTATTTTATTTTATATACATTTCGTAAATTAGTTTACAAAATATATATGTATATATTCTGTAAATTATTTTATAAAATAAATTTAAATTATTTTAAATTTCATTCATTTATACTCATGTATATATATACCTTCTGAAAGCTAGTTATATATCTTCTGAAAATTAATTTATAAAATATGCATCCTATAAATGAGCTTATAAAATATATTTATAGAAAAATAAAAATAAAATTTTAAAAAATGAAAGAGATGCGAAAGGCAAGAACAAAAAGAAAAAGGCAAATTGATTTAAATTTATTAGGTTTACTCAAAGTGAAAGTGCATATGATCGTATAGTTTTGTATGTTCAAATAAGGTGTTGGCCCAACTCAAAATATGATATTGGGTCAGCGCATTGATTGCTTCACTTGGGACATATTTCAACTTGATTGACTCTATCCTCTCTTCCTTTTAGCATGCACGAGCTAATATAAGTTGAGCTTAAATGTGTTTAGTACAAGCTATATATTTCTTAGATCAACATAAACTTGCGTTCAAACCAAATCGGCTGTTGGTATAAAGCCTCGGAGGTTGAAATAATATTTGTAATAATAGAAGTAGTTAAATTTGATCTAGTAATATCTTTTTCTTTGTGTTTTATACATATGCCTTTTTTAAACTATTGTATTAAATGGTTATTTTTAAAAATATATATATTTATTTATATTAAAAATTTTAATTGTAAATATTTAGTAACAAAATCTTAGTAAATATTTTTAATATTTTTTATCATTTTTATTTTTAAAAAATATAAAAATTTATAAATAAAAATAAATTTGGTACATAGGTGAATTTGGAATAATTACTACAGTTGTAAAAAATCTAAAATTATGATTTCATTAAAAATTATTAAAATATCCTTCTCACAATTTATTATAAAAAATTCAATTTTTTTTTACAAATTACTTCTTAATTTTTTTTAAATAAGCTAATCAATAAAAATTAGGAATGTTTGCGATGTAATTTGGTTCAATTTTTAATGAAAAAACTATTCAAATTGATTAAAAAAATATTTATAATTTGGTTGAAAAAATTTAGAAAAACCAAACACAACTAAATTAATCTTTTACGATTCGGTTTGATTTAATTTTTTTTATTTTGTTTAAAAAATTTAATAATAAAAATAAATTAATAAAAAAAGATTAAGTAACAAATTTTTTTATTGCCATATCATTATTACTATTGGATAATTAACATTGGTTATTGTGTAATTATTAGCTATAGTATAATTACTTTTCAGTATGTATTGAATTTATGAGGTTTTGTATTTAATTTCTCATCAGCTGCAGCTTTCCCTAATTGTATATATACCATATCTAACCATTTGATACACCATTTGTATTTATATTGGATTTTTTTTATAAACTGAGCGAACATATACAACATTTAGAATTATGACAAAATGATATAAAATATTTTTTAAAAAATTTATAGAAGAGAAGTTACTACCAAAGTTTATGAATAAAAATGTTTGAAATTTTTTGAAATAAAACAAATTAAATTCAACATAAGAAAAGGTACTAACAATTCATTCCTTCAAAACAATGGTACTTTAAATTAAATATGTAATTATAAAGGATAATTTAAGATGGAAATATAAAGGATGATCATAGAAAGTACAAGTAAAGTAAAATTAGAAGAAAAAAAAAAAATATATATATATATATATAACATTTCAAATAAATTGTAATATTTGTGTCTGTTTAGAATTACAATAAATATCTATCAAAGTAAAAAAAAAAACAATTACAATCAATTGTCAATCACTAATTATGTGAAAAGGTATAATAATAATTTATTTTCATAATATCATTAATTTCTAAAAGTTAATTTTACTATGTACCAATCAAAATATTTAGTAAAATATTTGTTTCAAAAATAATTCTAACGTTGTCTTCGGAGCGATCACAATCTATGCATTGTTACAATACAATTATTTCGACATACATATATTAAAACACAATATTATTTTATTTTTACAAAAACCTATAAAAAAAACTGTGACTTCTCGATTCGTAATTCTAAACTCTACATATACGAATAAATCGCTTTTACATAGAGATCTAGAAAAGTAAAAGCACACACATATTATTGAAAACTTAAACACAAATTTCTCATTTACATGGTCACTACACCATCAACACCTCTTTGATTATTTAGTAGGAAAAAAAAAACACCACAACATCCTCACATTACAACAAAGAAGCATAGATCTTGGGATATTATAATAACCACCATATTAGGGTATCATGCATGCTAGCGAGCAGTGTTAAGAGTGCACTCTAAATGATAGGCCTGATCCACTTAATTTGTTTTCTATAACTTCAGAAAGTTTTTCAACCATTGAAGAGGAAAGGTAATTTTTCCAGTCACCTATTTCAGCCTTCCGAAATAAGTGTTTGTTCTCAATGGTTTTGCTTAATGCTCCAAATTTATTGACCTCCAAATCCTTCATCTTTTGAAAGCTACACAACTTGATTATGCTTTCAATGACTCCACTACTTTCCTCTTCTTCAGTGAAAGGACAACCCAAGAACTCTGCAACTCTTTTCACATTAAAGTTGACATCTTCTTTAAGGTCTTCATATTTCAAGAACAAAACCTTGTCTGGTCTAGCTATGCTTTCTTTCCAATAACCCAATGTATGATTCCACCATGGACCAAAATCATATATCCCTTTTATGTACTTTTCAAAAGCTTCCTCTAATGTCAACATATGTAAATCCTTAGGCTTAATGTTGTTAGCATAATTCCAATAAGAGATAAAAGTATCAAATGGGTTCCTGCATATATAAATTATCCTACAACTGGACAGCTCCTTGATAGATTTGACCAATGCATGGAATGGAATATGAGTACCAAAAAGTCTTGGCTCAATCATGTTGGATGGGTGAGGGAACTGGCTTTGCATCTCTCCATAAAGACCATATTCAAAGGTAGGAACAAGTTGATGGGGATTGGAAATAAGTAAAGGATGGCTCTCAAAGGACGTGAAGCGTTGACGGTACAAAATGGAAAAGGTAAGAGCTTTTAACCAAGTGGTACCTGATTTTGGAATGGAGGCCACAACAACATCAGTGTCTTTTGCTTGGAAGTTATTCGTAAAAGTGTTTATGGATTGGATTTCATTTCCTGAGCACCAAAAGTCATGGAATAGATAGAGATAATGGGATCTCCAACCCTTTTCTTTAGGAAGAGAGAGAAGTAGATCCTTACACTCTTGGCTTAACTCCTTTTCATCGCTTGGTTCTTGCCCATCACCCCTTAACTCGTATTCTGTTAAATGTGCGAAATCAGATGAAGCCATTATAGTGTCTAGTGGAAACTTACTAGCTAGTTGGGATAGCTTTATAAACCTTTTCTTCACATCCAGCTATTATTTATAACCTATGTTACATTCACAGACTTAGGTGTCTACAAAAATTTATTGCTATATTTATAATAGGTAAACTCTTAATGGTAAATAGGTGATCAAGATAATACTAATCAGAAGAGTTAACGTCAGTATAATACCAATAGTTTGTTTGGATGAGAACTTGAAAAATAAAAATGTACAGGTTAAGAATATACTTTTTATTTGATCAAAAAGAAAATAAATAAAAAAGAGAAAAATGATTATTAGAAATAAAAATTTAAACCTTTTCATTTATAATTTATTTTTATTTTTAATTTAAATTATTATTTTTTATGAAATTTAAACTAGATACATCAATTCTTAAAAATATGAACATTTTAGTCTCTTTACTCGTGTATCAAAGAAAAATAGGAACAGCTAGGATGAATCTAGGGATGATGCTTTAGGTATGCAAAAGTAATTTTTGGATTGCAGACTAACCGCATAGTAATAATTGGTTTACCATTAGAGCTGTCAAATGTTTTATGAATCATTCCATGGTGTATTTTTTTTTTTTCTAGATTCTAATTCGTAAAATTTTTAAATTAAGTGAATTTGGTGAGAATCAATTTATGAACCAATTCACTATGTTTTATCTATATAATTTAATTCTATCTAAAAGTAGGTTAACTCATTAGATGGGTTAACCATGAAAGGAATCTATTTAATTTTATATTTTAATCTTTTATTTTATAATTTATTTTTTAAAATAATTTTTTTAAATTTTAATTTACCTAATTCTTAAATTAAATGAGATAAACAAGTTTAACTTATAGGATAAATAATATTTTTTTAAAAAAAATTGGTTTAATGTTTTTATTTTTCTATTAATTTTTTTCAAAGTTCTTTGTCAACAATTATTTCTCCTTTTAAATTTTGTCTATCTAAAATTTCTCTCTCTTCAAATTCTTCCTCACTTTATAATTTGTTACTCCCTCTAAAATACCATTTTTCTCAAAGTTTTTTAATATCTTTTCTAAATATTTTATTCACTCATTTTTATAAAATTTTATCTATCTCTTAAATTATTTGTTGTTTCTCATTTCTTTTTATTTTTTAAAATATTTTTTTTATCTTTCTCTAACTGTTTATCTCTTTATTTTTAAAATTAATTTTTTCTTCTAATTTTTTTATATTGCCGTGTAGAGGATGAAAAAGTTTGATTCTTTTACTATTTTAATGGATAGAAAAAAAAATTAATAGTTAAAAAAATATAGAGTTTTTATATTTAATATAAAATATTAAATTCATTATTTGCTCATATTCTTTTAAATTATTTAAGATATTAGTTATAAATTTAATAAAAATTAACTAAAATTTTTTATATTCATGAAGTGGATCATTCAGTAGATCTATTAATCCATATATTGGATGATTTATAGAGTAAATTTGATTAATTTATTTAAAGTTTATAATTATTTTTTAATTTTGAGGTTATAAGTTATTCTTAATCCATAAAATTTTGTAATAAATTTTATAAATGTAAACATTATAGATTTTTAAATTATTGTGCTGGGAATATTGTGCTGCATGATGCGGACTGAATGATTTGTAAATTTTAGATTTTCAGTTCCTTAATGTTTACAAGTAGCAGTTATCTTCACTAATGATTTACATCTTGCTTCATTATTCTTTTATCACAAAATATAATAATTCCATACACATAGATGGAATATCAATTGATTTTGAAAGTTAAATCCAAACTGGTTTCCTTTCGTTATGGCCAAGAATCAGTAATGTTTGTGGTCTGATGAATTTGGCCCATTAATTTACAAATCATGCATAAAATATTGGAATAGTTTGCATGGTTATCTCACTTATTACTTTCTTTTTTATAGTTAATATAAAGCTCAAATAGAGAATATTCAGGGCGATGATCTCTTCATCTAATCTGCTTTACTTTATTTGTGAGGTTTTATTAGAAATTGAAAAACCAATATAAAATAGAAGATCAAGTTCTCTCACGATAGATATCATGATGCTAAGGCTTGAAGAATTTAAAAAAATTAATTTTAAAAATAAAGTTGTCATTAATTTTATTTAAATTAACAAAAATTTAAAAAATTATATTAATAAAATAAAATAATTTATAAAAATTAAAAAATATTAGAAAATTAATTTATCATTAATAAAAAATAATATTTTATAATATATAAATATTATAATTAAATTATGTAATAGTATGAATTTTATATTACTTAAAATTTTAATTGATATAAAAAATAAGGTTTTTTATATTAATTGGATTGAAAACTGATGTAAAAAAAATGATTTTTTAATCGGTTTTTAATCTAATCGGTATAGAATGAAACTTTTTTAATCAGTGTTTGATTTTAATCAATATAAATAGTATAATTTTTTATATCAAATAAAAATTGAAATAAAAATTTTATTTTTTATTTTGATTTATTGTTTTTAATAAATATAAAAAGTAGATTTTTTTTACATTGATAAAAAATTATTTTTTATATCAATTATAAAATCTAATTTTTTATATTTTTACTTTTATATCATTTAAATAATTGATATAAAAAATTTAAAACAACCAATATAAAAAATTATTTTTTATCGATATATGTAGATAAAAAAATAAAAAGTTAATTAATTTTAATATAGTTATTATAAAATGATTACTTTAAAATAATTTGTAAAAATTTTTATATTTGGATAATAAAATGTAAAGAATTTAAATTTTTTATAGTTGACTCAATTAAATTTTTAAAATAAATAAAAATTAAAAATATTTACAGTAGAGTTTACTTTTTTTAATTTTTTATTTTGTTATAAATTCAATAAAAATACAAAAAATATATTAAAAATATTTGATCTAATATTAAAATAAAATTTACCTAAATAACATTTGTATTTTTTTTATCCTAATTTTTTTTCTTGTGAATGTTGATTATCATCGTGTGACATTTGTGCTCTTTTCATAATAAATCATACCATTATTTTTACATATTTCAACTTTTGTTCCCATCTACGGTTTCTCAATCTGAACCTCACCCATTTCACGTCACTAATCTCCTTCTTTAAAAGATAAATGCTTTTTTGAATGATATATAAAATAGAAAGAAAAGAATTAAGAGGATAAAAATTAAAATTAAAATAAAATTATTTAAATAGAGTTAAAAAAAATAAAAAATATTAGTAATATAAATTTATATTTATATAATTTTAAAAAAAATTATAATTTTAAAAAATTTAATTTTTTTTATTGATATAATATTTATTTTTTTAAAATAAATATTCATAACAAATCATACCAAACACCAATTAGCTCTCTCAGTTGGGCACAATATGCCATTGACGTTCACTACACACAACAAAAAGTAGGAGGCCCCACTCATTATTGTGGCTCCATGCACACAAAAAAAAGAAAACACAAAAATTCTCCACCGCTCCTAGCTTCCGTTCACTAACCTTCTTCTCTACATACAACAAAAAAGTATCATCCATGCAGCGTACACTGAAAAATTTCGGACAAGCTCTCTCCATCACATGGTAGCTGGATATTAGACCTCTCTCTGAATGTTACCTTCATTAGAGGAACCTCACTCCACACAACACCACACCGGTACTCTCTCCAATAAGGTAATAGAATAGCTTTTACTCTCATTCTTCCACTCGCCAAGCATGCTAAGGAATTCCTAGCCTCATTATGGTTGCAGCTCTTTCTCTTTCCTTTGTTATAGACACATGTTATTTTTGTCTTATTCTAAGATGTTAAGTCGAAAGTAATTCTAATTGCTCATTGTCATTAGATGCTTCTGTTGGGTCTGGTTATCAAAAATTCAATAAGAATGGAGATTTCATTCGTTTTTTTTAAGCTGATCTTTTCCACCTTGAAAAAAGTTGGCTCATTATTTCCTTGTAGAAAAAGGAAGATATTTAATAAATTATAATTGTTAAAGAGTAGTGATAGAAACTTGTAATTTAAAAGTTTTTATTCTTTTAATATGTCATGTATATCACTGATTTACCGTCTTCACTATTATTTAAAAAAAATCAGTTAAATTTATAACTTCCTTTTTAATTATCAAATAATGTGATTTTATTAAATCATTTTATTATTATTATTTTTATAATGTACTTGTCAACAATTAAGCTTGCAAGTGGTTTTGGTTTATCCTATATTCTTTATATTTTTTATTATTTCTTTTTAGTCAATTCATTTCTGTGATTATTTTATTTTATGATAATAATTTTTTCCTTTAAAATATGTAATATGTTAATTTTATTTACGAGATTATTTTAAATAAATTTTTAGATTTTTACAATAAATTTTAAAATATGAATTTTTAATTCTTTTTATTGTTTATATTTTTTAAAATGTAAGAATTTATAATGTATATGTAGATCTAAAATATACAATGTATAATTCTTTTCAATACGTTTGTCTTAATTTTTGTGTATATATCAATTTAAAATATTTTTATTTAAAATATTATACTATTATTAATTAAAATATTTTATTTTTAAATCTCACACAACAATTCTTGAAATATGAATGTATTATCTTCTTCATATTCATATTTTTTTAAAATTATAAGAGTTTACAGTACATCACTATGTTTATTTTAAACTACATCACTATATTTATTTTAAACTTTGTGCATATTCATATGAATATTAATTAAAATGTAAAAATTAAATGATATTTTTTGATTAAAAATCCTTCAAATTCTCTTTTCAAAACCTTAATTTGGAGCAAAACTTTTCACTATTAATCTCTTTCTCAAATAATCAAATTTATTTCCAAAATATTTTTTGTACAAATTTTTTCTTTCAAAACTTAATGTAAAAAAATATTTCTTCATGATTAATCTTTCACAAAAGTTAATCTTCATTAGTAGTGGGCACAAGTTCTTTAATGAGGGAATAGACCTAACTCGTTCTAGAACATGGGGACTTTCATTAAAAGTAGGTCTACTTGGTGGAAGGACCTCAGGACTATGGTAATGGCCCAAAGTCCAACATGCTTTGAATAAAAAGTTAAGAGAAAGGTTAGTCATAACATTGGACGTAGCCGTGGTTAAAGGATGACCTTTGAATAAAAAGTTAAGAGAAAGGTTAGTCATAGGACAACAATGTTTTGGACATAACTATGGTTAAAGGATGACCGACTGATGAACAAGTTTCCATGCCTTTACCAAGTTAAAGAGAATAAAGAAGCATTGATAATAAAGATAATTTGACCA
Source organism: Canavalia ensiformis (assembly GCA_026541065.1). Classification (NCBI taxonomy): domain Eukaryota; kingdom Viridiplantae; phylum Streptophyta; class Magnoliopsida; order Fabales; family Fabaceae; genus Canavalia; species Canavalia ensiformis. Next base: position 419,860 of record JAMKYM010000699.1, on the reverse strand, counting down.
TATAAAAAAGGTATTATATACAAATCCAAATGGAGAAGGAGGATACATGTTTGGGAAGAAGAAGTACAAGAGCTAATCAACATGATAGAAAACAAACATAGATTAATGGGAGAATTGGATGAGTAGGTATGGAAGGACAATACAAGAATGGGTATATAGTCAATCACGACTACAAGATTATTAGTTGTATATCATTTTTATACCATCGCATCAAATCAATTCAAAATTTTAAATCATCTTATCGTTGATCGTCAACATGTATTAAATATTGTACTCTTATTTATCTCATAATTACATGCATGTATTTTTGTATCTTATATAACATCCATAATTTATTATGATAGACTCCTTAAGTTACAAATACTTTCTAATAAGGAATAAAGTATAAATAAGAACAAAAGTTACCAAAATTATAAAATTTTTAATAAATGACGAAAATTTCCGTATACTAAGATAATATAAATAAATATGCAAGAAATCTAAAGTAAAAGTTAAAAAATATTATAAGGAATTAGAATAACTCAATGATGGTTACAAAATTATAAGAAAAGAATAAAAACAACGAGAGGATGAAAAAGTCATAAGAAAACATCAAAAATGCCCCAAAATGTCCTTAGAAAATTCCATCTTACACAAGAACTAAATTGTTCCAAGAAAAATGGCAAATTTCATAAGAATGATTTGGAAATGAGCTAATAAGTATTATAAATATAAAAGAAACAATTTGGAAACCTCCCGAAAAATGAGAAGAATTACCAAAATACTCCTAGAAAACCAGTAGGGCAAGAAAACGCAAAGCAAAAGCCAAGTGGGTTCATCCATTGTGCAAAAAATTATCATGTGGAAAATATGGTGATGACTCACCATATGAGTCATTATTCCATTAATGTCATATAAGACAAAAATAATAAATAGGATAGGTAAAATTAACCATGGTTAAAGTAAATTAATTTTGTTTAATTAAAATTAACTATGCTTAGAATAAGTTAACCTTAATTAGTAAAATTCAGAATAATTAGCATTAAACTAATACTAAAAGGATAATTTCTTATATTTATATTTTTTAAAAAAATTAAAATTATATGCAAATTTACCAAAATGCCCTTAAGTGAAAATTTAATTTCCACATGTCCTAAAGTGCATGAAATTGATCTAAGGGCTAATAAGATTTATTTGATTCATATTACACTTAGACAAATCCTCTAAAGTCAAACTATTCCTAAAACCCAAAAGTTTACACTAAACTTAAAATTTCATCTTTGAAGTTTAAATTATATTAAGAAATCCATCAAGTCCCACCACCAACACTAAGAGATCTTGTGTGGACCATAAAGGAGGAGAAAGAGCAGCCATAAAGATCCACCAAAACCATCGCTCCTAAGTTTAAATCTTGTATTTTTTGTTTGATTTTATTCTTCTTGGTGGATCCTTCTCTAAGATCTGTCGACCTCTTTTTGTTTGAGATAATTGGAGCTCAAGATATTCCTTGATGGTTAAATATGAGCATCACAAATTTTTAGTGATTTTTGAAAGTTAAAGAGAATTTTTGATAGATTAAAATGCTTCTAGCAACCTTAGGAGCAATTTAATCGGTTAAAATTTTTTAAAAACCAATTTTGATATCTTGGGGAAAATTTAAGTGTTTATGAGAATAGTTTTGAAGTAACCAAAGTAAGGGATGGATTGATCTTGGAGTAGATCTAGTAAATCTACACTCTTTTGCAATGAAAAATGCTTTCTTTAAGTTTTTTATGTTCAAAGTTGCAAACTTGGTTATGTCTTTTCTTAAAATATTTGACCATGAAGTTTTCTTTGCTAAGAGTTCAAATATGGACTCATATAAGATTTAATTTTAACATGTTGGCCATAAGGACATATAAATATGAACGACAACCTCTTTTTTAGCTCACAAGGGCCCAAAGGAGAAAGAATTAGGCATGATAAGATTTCAATGGACAAACTCATGTGTTTATTTCTCATAAGGATAAACTTTTAGAAAAACAAAGTGGTTATAAGGTTTAGATGAACATAAATTTTGATGAATTAGAAAAGGATCATTCGGCAAAGGAGGATTAAAATTAGTTAACTAAGATTCATGCATACTTAAGAAGCATAATGGTCATTAGCCCATCATAACGTTAAACATTAGAAGAACATCAACAAAATATTAGAGAAAATGAAAGGTTGAAAGAAAACTTAGAAAGATGATTGAACTAAACATCCATGAGAGGTTTCTCATAAAATGCAAAGAATGAAGACAACTTGACAATTTTAGAAGAAATGTGGATGTTGTCCAAAATTTAAGGATCATGCTTAAGTGAAAATTTTTACTAAGAAAGAGAACCTTTGGATAATTATTATGCCCTGTTTATCATGGTGATGCTTGAGCATGTCTTTAAATGTGTTATATTCTCTCTTGAGTGATATAATGAATTATGTGATCTCTTGGATGACATTATTGACTTGTGTATGTTTATATGGTTCTATAATTTGATATTAAATGGATGAATTGGATGCTATATGTACATAGAATTTTTAATGAATATTGAGTATGCAAACTATCATGAAGACTTAAAATGGAACCTAATAAGGTAAGAGATCACTAAATAAAAACCTTATGTTAAAACTTAACACTATTCCTAGTGTGCTAAGTCTAGGACTTGTGCATACTCAGAAGGCGATAAATCCTTTTATAGTAATCAAAAGGTACATAGCATTTCTCAAGCTCTCATACTAGTTGTCAAAAGTCTATTACTTATCACCAACAATATTTCATTTTCACATTCACTTTCCTGTCTTACAAGTAATTCATCCTTTTATGCATTAACTTGTTAATAGTAAAAAGGATTTTATCTTCCCTGCATGTTTAATTTTCTATTAGTCTATCACATCAAATTATAGATATTTAATGTTTTATTAGCCTATCATACTAAGTTTTACATTTTTAATTTTCTGTTTACTTATAACACTAGACTTTGTGTGTTTCTTACCTTACTCTTTTTAGCTTATGTAGGCTCCCTTTCTACATTCTCTTTACTTGACATGTCTTCCTGTCATAACCGTAATTACAGCGAAATGACGAACTCGCTCAAAATTTAGAAAAGAATTTAATTGATTTGTGGAGCCGCCACCAAATTTTATTTTAAGAGAAAACATTTGGAAAAACCCTAACTTGAGGATAAGTTCTATGTTTGGAAATCGGTTATAAATAAGGAAGGTGTTAGGCACCCTACTCGCCCGTTCCAAAGGATGGTACCCTTAAACTGAGTCTGTGATTTTGATATTTTTGAAAACAGTTTGATCCCTTTAAATAGAATGGAAATAAATAGATTTATGAAAAATAGTCTGACAGGACTCGATCCTGCTCCTATGTATTCCCTAGCGAAATGGGAAATTGAAGGCTATGTAGTTCCAGTTAAGAGACTTGATCTCTTGAAAAAGAAAAAGGTGATTTTAGGTAAAAATTTATTTTTGGGAATGAAGTTGACAAAACAACGATTTTCTAAAATTATGTGCTTGCAGAATCTAAACCGTCGTAAGTTGCGTTTGAATTTGCACAAATTAAACACAAAATAGCCAGAGAAGGCTACTTGCTCGTATTAGAATCCGTTGCACGAATTTTAGAAAATTAAAAACGGATATTTTTGAAACAAACGTTTTTTAAGGGAGTTAGTAAACAATGATTTTCTAAAATTACATGCTTGCAAAATCCAAACCGTCGTAAGCCGCATTTGAATCTGCACGAATTAAAACATGGAACAACAGAGAAGGTTGCCTGCACATATTAGAATTCGTTGCACGAATTTTAAATTTAAAAAAAAAAACAGATATTTTTAAGTAGACGTTTTTTAACGGAGTTAGTAAACAATGATTTTATAAAATTACGTGCTTGCAAAATCTAAATCGTCGTAAGCCACGTTTGAATCTTACCTGACGAATTAAAACTACACGGAACGAGCGGCAGAGGATTGCTGCGCTCGTATTAGAATCCGTTACTTGCCCAATTTTGAGAAGTTGAAAAAGGCTCGAACATTTTTGAAGGAATTAGTAAAAGCGGTGATTTTCTAAAATCACGCGCTGGCAAAATCCAAGATCGATGCGTAAGTCACGCTATGGAATCTGCACAGTTAAAATCACGGTCACGGTCAGAGAAGGTTTGTCTACTCGCATTAGAAGCCATTGTCTGCATATTATACGAGTAAAATTCTAAAGTCAGGCGTTTTTTTATGAAATTAGTTAAAACAGTGATTTTCTAAAATCACGTGCTTGCAAAATCCAAATCGTCATAAGTCACATTTGGAGACCCACATCGAATTAAAACACACGATATAGCGAGAGAGAAAGCTATCGCAACGTGCATTAGAATCCGTTGCATGAATTTTAGAAAAAAAAAATAGTCAACAAGGATTTTAGACGAAATTAGTCAACAAGGATTTTGACTTATGGAGCCCATTGGGAGTGGGCTTGACCCACATTCAATGTAAAAGAAAAACAAATGTACTTGATTTCAAAAAAGAGGGAATTAGGTTTAAGTAAAAAGAAGGACTTAGGCTTGACCAAAATAAAAATTGAATTTGATTTTAAAAAAAAGGAATTGGGTTTGACCCAAAATAAAAAATGAACTTGATTTCATAAAAAAAAAAAGAATTAGGCTTGACCCAAGTGAAAAAAGGATTGGGCTTGGTCTAAATTAAAGAACGTATTTTCAAATTAAAAAAAGAAGAGAAGACTTAGAACTGCAGAATAAAAAATATGGTTTGATTTCAAATAATAAAAAAAACGAAATTGGGTTTGATCCAAAATAAAATAATAATAAAAAATGGACTTGATTTAAAGTTTAGAGAAAAGAATTGGACTTGATCTAAATTAAGAAGAATTGGATTTGGTTTCAAGATTAGAAAAGATTGGGCTTGTTCCAAATTAAAATGGATTTAATTTCAAAGTAAAAAGGAAATTGGGTTTAATCCAAATTAAGAAAGGATTTGATTTCTAAAAAGGAATTAGGTATGACAAAAAAAAAGGACTTAATCTCAAAACAAAGAAAAAGGAATTGGGCTTGACCCAGGGGCGCCCGACTTAGTGGCCCAGGGAGCTAATATGATTTTGGCATGGTTGCAGTCACCAAATTAGCATGGCAACCTGGCTTTGGCCCATTGTGGAACAAGGCCTACTACCCAGCCAACCATTGATGGGGATTCGAACCTGGGACCTGGGAGTCCTGGGCAACAAGCCAACCATTAGACCAAGTTATGATGCTTAGTCCAAACCAAGGGAAAATAAAATTAAATCATTGATGAGGAATTGACCACCCTCATAATAGACCTTATTTTACTGGTTCTATGTTTTTGTTCGTTGAAACATTTGGCTATTCTATTAACCTTCTCCAGAATTGTCAATTGCAGGCCTGTCCCATCTAGGGCTAACAACTCTATTCTAAGGATGCACATGCAAGATAAGTGATTGGTTTAGAGTCCCACCAGCATATGGGCAAGCAGTATGTGAGAAGTTTCTTATTTTTGGGGTAAGGTTGTGGCTATTCTGATCTGATCACAAGTGACCCTGCTCACTACGATTCATGTTGTCATCACGGGGATAAACCGAAGGCCAACGACATCAAAATTACAGTTATTTGGTCCTTACCCATCAAAGTACATAATTAGTTAATTTCAACCCATTTATGCAGAGAAATGGGAATCCTTTCTAATGTTTTCCTTTAGACCAGAATCTGATCCCAGGGATTTTTCTTGGGAGTCTATCTCAACCTGCCAAAGATGAAATTGGATCTATATTGCCTATTGCTCGATTGCAAAAGAATCTAGAACTTACCCTAGAATAATGGTCAAAGGATTCAATCAAATGGTGATGTTCAGGTATCACAATGTTTGATGTAGGGAATTTTCAAGAGAATTCTGCACCTTGCTCTCAGTTCAAGCGAACCCAAACTTCTCTCAGCTTACTTATCTCTCTTTCAGTACATTATTCTCTGCCTAGTGAGTCAATTCTGGCCTATGTTGATTCAGCTCTTCCTATGGAGGTCTAGGCCATGATCATAGTTTCTCACAGGTTCTCTCATCCATTGTCCTGTTCCTTACTTTTGATTAAGCCTACCTTTCCAAACATCAAGCAAATCTGCAGAATTATGCAGATTGGAGGCACTCCTATAGCTAGATATTAACCTATTCTTGATCTGGTGATAGAAATATGGTGTCCAACTCCCAATTGACAGCAGGCACACTACAGTCTAAAATCTAGTGAGGTCGCCAAAAGAAGGCTCGAGGCTATTGATCCTCGGAATTTGGCATGATATCTGATTATTGAAACTAACGCTAATATTGTGCATAGATAATAAAACTTTCTTAACATCAAGCTGAACTTTTCAAATAAAAAATTGAATACTAGGATTTTCATGGAAATTTGTATTTGATCTAGTTGGATGTAGCCAAATAAGGATTGAGAAGATGCAAACAGGAAAACAAACACAATAATTAACACAGCTACATCCTATGATTTTGCAAGGTCTTCGTGCAAATTTGCAAATGAAACTCTTGAATCCAGATTAGAATAGAAATCAAAATCGCCCATGCATTTCATTTTGTCTTATCATGCAACATTCATTCTAGTTATAAAATAATTCGATCAAATGTTGAGAGAAGATGTAACGATCTGAACACATAAGGAGGAAGCATCAGATGTGAGCATTAACCTGAGTGAGGCTGACTTCAAAGGATAGGAGTCCTTTCTTCACTTTCCACGGAGGTCAGAGCAGGTTTTGTACTTAGATCTTAGAAACCAAGAGTTCTTCCTTTATCCACAGCGGTGGAGCTTCCAGAGAAGATGAGAAAATGAGAGAATATTAAAGAAGCTCAGAGAGTAACAGGGAGAGTTCCAAGAAGCAGTGAGACATTCCTTTGGTTTTCATAGAGATATTTTGGAGCCAAGAATCCTTGCCACCAGCTAAGCAGAGTCTCCAAACACTTTCGAAAAGTAAAAAAATAAACCCAAAGGAGCAGAGACAGTTCCAATAGGAATTCTCCGAATTCTTCCCAAAAAATAAAGCCCTAAGATCCCAAAAAAAAATTGAAACCCCTTGAAGTTTGGGGAAAATCCCCTTTTATACCATTATATCTTTGAAACTTCCCGCCATCGGGAAGCCACTTTTCTTCTCTTCTTCTTTTTTTTTTATTTTTTTTTATTTTATTTTCCCTAACTAATTTTTAACTAGTTTTAACTAACTTTTAACCATCCTAACTGTTTTAATTAAAAACATTTTCTCTCTTTTTTCTTTTTATTTTTGTTATCTTTATTTGTTTTCATCTATTATTTTTATTTTTTTTCTTTTTCTTTTATATTTTTTATTTTCTTTTATTTTTGCTTCTATTATTATTTCTTTCTTTTTTATCTTTTTTCTTTTTGTTATTGGTTTTATTATTATTATTTTATATTTTTTTATTCTTACTTCTTCTTTTTTTATTTCAGTTAAATATATCTAAGTATTGTTCATTTATTAATTAATTTAAAAAGTGAAATTTCAGACATAATTGGATGTTCAATACAAGTTTGAAATATTTACTTGTAATTTCTTACCTTAAAAATATATGAATCCTTATTTTATACATCTTTTAATAAAAAATGAGTGAAAAAAAATATTATCATCTAATTATGTTTGAAAAATTATTATTTTTTAATTAATAAGAAACGATAATAACATTCTAGATACATACTTTTTCTTTTTTATTTATTTTATTATTTTTTAAATTTTTATTATATCTATTTTATTTTATTTTATATACATTTCGTAAATTAGTTTACAAAATATATATGTAATATTCTCTAAATTATTTTATGAAATAAATTCAAATTATTTTAAATTTCATTCATTTATACTCATGTATATATATACCTTCTGAAAGCTAGTTATATACAAAACTAATTTATAAAATATGCATCCTATAAATGAGCTTATAAAATATATTTATAAAAAAATAAAATTAAAATTTTAAAAAATGGAAGAGATGCGAAAAGCAAGAAAAAAGTAAATTGATTTAAATTTATTAGGTTTGGTCAAAGTAAAAGTGCATATGATCGTATAGTTTTGTATGTTCAAATAAGGTGTTGGCCCAACTTAAAATATGATATTGGGTCAGCGCATTGATTGCTTCACTTGGGACATATTTCAACTTGATTGACTCTATCCTCTCTTCCTTTTAGCATGCACGAGCTAATATAAGTTCAGCTTAAATGTGTTTAGTACAAGCTATATATTTCTTAGATCAACATGAACTTCGCCTTCAAACCAAATCGGCTGTTGGTATATAGCCTCGGAAGTTGAAATAATATTTGTAACAATAGAAGGAGTAGTTAAATTTGATCTAGTAATCTCATTTTCTTTGTGTTTTATACATATGTCTTTTTTAAACTATTGTATTAAATGGTTATTTTTAAAACTATATATTATTTATATTAAAATTTTTAATTGTAAATATTTTTTAACAAAATCTTAGTAAATATTTTTAGTATTTTTTATCATTTTTATTTTTAAAAATATAAAAATTTATAGTAATGTTAAATTTGGTACATAGGTGAATTTGGAATAATTACTACAGTTGTAAAAAATCTAAAATTATGACTTCATTACAAATTATTAAAATATCCTTCTCACAATTTATTATAAAAACTTAAATCTTTTTTTAAAAATTCAAAAATTTTCTTTACAAATTACTTCTTAAATTTTTTTTAAATAAGCTAATCAATAAAAATTAGGAATGTTTGCGACTTAATTTGGTTAAATTTTTAATGAAAAAGTATTCAAATTGATTAAAAAAATATTTATAATTTGGTTAAAAAATTTAGAAAAATCAAACACATCTAAATTAATCTTTTATGATTCGATTTGATTTAATTTTTTTTATTTTGTTTAAAAACTTAACAATAAAAATAAATTAATAAAAAAAGATAAAGTAACAAATTTCTAAAAATTTAAAATTAGGATGGATTAAAAATAAAAAAATAATAATATTTATATTTAAATATATTTTAACATAAATATTAAACATCAGATAAAAGTAAGTCGAAGTAAGTTAGACTTTAACTATTTAAGTTTGGTCTGTTTAAAAATTCTAAGATGTGATGATGACTCTGTTACTTGTTAAACACTTTTCTACCAAGGCCCATGGTCTGAATCTGTTGAAAAACCTATGTTTCAAAAATACCAATAATTAGACATAAAACCTATATAGATAGTTAATTAAAAAGGCTTGCAAACTTAAACGCTACAAGATAAAAAAGGTCATTAAATAAGTTTAAAACATATATATATATATATATTAATATTGTGTAAATAAAATATATTAAAATAAATATTATACTAATATAATATATTAAAATAAGATAAATATATAATATATAAAGATAAATAGGTGCCTAAATAGGCTATTTTTGTAAATCTAAGCCTGATTTATTTATCTAAAAAGACTTTTTAATACGCATGAGCCTTTCTGTTTATTAAACAAGCCGAGGCAAATTAGAGTTTAAACGAGTCGAGTTAGATTCCTGTCGAATGGTCAGATTTACTTTCATCCCTACATTTATGTTAAAAAGTAATTAAAAAATAAAAAATAGTTAATAATAAAAAATATTAATAAAGTATATAAGTTTTATAATTCGAGTTGGTTCAGTATTGTAAAGAGGAACCACAAACCAAACCAAACCGCATAAAATTTTCGATTTTTAAAAATTTTCGATTTTTAAAAATTTTGATTTTTGATTTGGTTAAACGGTTTAAATCAGATGGGTTCGGTTCTCAAACACCCATAATAAAAATTGATAAAATTATATAATTTAAAATTTTCCAAAGTACATAGAAGTAGGACAAAAAAATTTTGTTAAGTTTTTTATTTTGTGTACCTATTTTATTTTATTTTGTTCAAACATGTATATAAGTATTATGTAAATATTTTGATTTACGGTTAAAATGGATATCCGATAGAGATTTACGGATCGACTCGTTTAAAACTTAATTTGTCTCGTCTTGTTTAATACATAGATAGACTCACGTTTGTAAAAAAGTTTTTTAAATAAACAAGTTAGAGTTAAACTTATAAAAAAGTCTATTTATTTTCATATATTATATATTTATATTTATTATAATATATTATATTTGTATAGTATATATATATATATGTGTTTTAAGTTTATTTAATGACATTTTTATCTTATCGACTTTAAGCTTGGAAATCTTTTTAATTAATTATTTATAGAGATGGTAAGCTTTTTTATTAATCTTTTTATTGGCTTTTTTTGAAATGCAGACTTTTAAACAGACTCATAGATCTGGTAGACTTTAAATCAAACTACATGTTAACAGAAAAAAAATTTAATAAATAATAAATCCAAACTCAAATCTCACAAATTTTAAACAAAATAGACTTACACGCTCAAAATCTAATGCTTCAATTTATTTTCATCTCTAATACTAATTTAAAAGATATTAACAACTTTTTTATTTGTAATACATTATCAACCTAAATTCTTTTTTTAAAATATTTTTTAAAAATAAATTTTGATGGTTACTTTATCAAATTGCTTTTTATCGGATTGATCATTTCATCCCATCAAGATTTCTTTACAACATTTTTTATTATAGGGAATAATTTTCTTATCTATGGTTAAGAAATTATTCTTTAAATTTAGAAAAGACCATAATCAAAAGTATATAAATTATTTATATTAAAAAAAATAAAATATAAACCGTTGCTTATTTATCTTTTTTACCGTTTTAAAATAAGTTAAAGTTTTAGGTAGCAATTATTAAAAATAAAAAAATTAACCACGATTATTTAACATTATCGTTACAATAAAAAATTATTTATAAAAAATATTTTTTAAAATTAATTTCTGTTAAAATATTATATTTTGGTGTTAAATTTAATTTTAAGCAAAAACCTTTACAATAAAAAAATTTATTTATATAAAATATTTTCTAAAATTAACTTTCATTCGAATATTGTATTTCCGTACTAATTTTTTTTTCAAAATTTAATTTTAAACAAAAATCTTTACAATAAAAAAATTTATTTCTACAAAATATTTTTTAAAATTAACTTCTCCTAAAATAGTATATTGTGGTCTTAAATTTTTATTTAAAATTTAATTTTAAACAAAAACTTTTAACTTAAAATAGTATCAAAATTTATTAAAAAAAATTCTGAAAATCAATCGTTAAAAGCTGCTGTGACTAAAATTCTCCAAATACAAAATCTTTGAGAAATCAAAATCTCTAATACCAAAAATTTTCTCAAATTATTAAAGAATATGCAATGAGTGCGTCGTTCCTATTTGATGATTGATGATTGAAGTTTTTGTGTTATTCACACTAGTATTATATGTACGAATTTTCAAAATTAGTTGAGATCCCTACGTATAGGTTGCATCCCTATATTATTGAATACAAATTTTGTGATTTAAAAATTTTGAAATGCATTGGTACCCTTTCTAATTCAATTGAAGTAATTTAAGATTTTAAAGTTAATTACTTCGTTATGTGATTCAAAATTTCAATTGCCCATATTCAAATTTGACATCTTAGATATTGCAAACTCAAATTATTTCTTGTAACAAGGCTTTATATATATATATATATATATATATATATATATATATATATATATATATATATATATATTTTTAAAAATATTTTGAAATTATATTTTAGATGTAAACTAAAATAAATAAGAAGATTTATATATTGTTTTATAGCATAATTAGCATAAGTTTTTTTAATTTTGTATCTTAATTTTTAATTTTATTTTTTTTTTAATATATTTAGATGAAAATTTTGGAATGTTAAAAATTAATATTTTTAAAAAATTGTGTAGCTTTTGTCACAAAAATTTAAACTCTTTTACAATTATGTGAACTAAAAGTTAACTTTATAAAAAAAATAAAATTTGACAAAAAAAAACTAGTGTATTATAAAATAAAAATAAAAAAATTTCTATTAAATACTTAAAAGGTGTTTACTTAAATCTATATATAAATTGAATATGAAATTTTCTAAATTATTAAATAGTTTGAATTTTTAGAAGCATTATCACATAAATTTTTTAACCGTATTTATAATCAATATTTAACTTAGTTTATAAATTATTTTATTTATATAAATTTATTTTTTTATTATATTTTTTATAGTTTCTGATAACGATAAATTAAATGCAAAATAGTTATTGGACTTAAAAAAATATTTATCTTTGTTTAATTCTATGTAGATGATCCAACATTTCATTTCAGGTAAGTTTAATTTTTTCAAAAATTTAATTCTATTTCTAATTTATTTTTATCATAAAAATTATATAAATATACTTTTCAATCATCTTCAATAAAAGTAAAATCAAATAAATAATGTAAACTATGACATTATTACATTTCAAATTTAACGGATAATTATAACATATAACACAGAAAAATTATCCAAGTATTAGTTAAAAATATGTATTCAGTTGTTTGCATTTTAGAATTCTACAATCTACTTTACCAAATTTTTTTATCAAATTTTATGAGAAGAAATAATTATATAAAAAGTGTTGTGAATATTAAATTTTACCTAATATATTAACCATTTTATTTTTTTCATAGTTTGGAGAAATAATTAGGCATAAAACCTATATAGATAGTTAATTAAAAAAGCTTGCAAGCTTAAACTTTACAGTATAAAAAAAGTCATTAAATAGGTTTAAAAAATATATATATATATATATATATATATTAATATTGTATAAATAAAATATATTAAAATAAATATTATACAAATATAATATATTAAAATAATATAAATATATAATATATGAAGATAAATAGGTTCTTAAACAGGCTATTTTTTGTAAACCTAAAGCCTAACTTGTTTATTTAAAAACACTTCTTAACAAGTATGAATCTATCTATATATATTAAACAAGTCGAGGCAAACTAAACTTTAAACTAATCGAGTCATAGATTCTTGTTGAACGGTATTCGAGTTGGTTCAGTTTTGTAAAGAGGAACCACGAACCGAACCAAACGCATAAAGGTTTCGATTTTTGAAAATTTTGATTTTCAATTTTTAACTTTTTTGATTTGGTTAAACAGTTTAAATCAGATTGGATCAGTTCTGAAACACTCATCATGAAAATTGATAAAATTATATAATATAAAATTTTTCAAAGTATATAGAAGTAGGATAAAAAATTTTGTTAAGTTGTTTTATTTTGTTTGCCTATTTTATTTTATTCTGTTCAAACATGTATATAAGTATTATGTAAATATTTGATTTACGGTTAAAATGGATCAATTTTTGTTCAAAATTATTTTAAAATCTTATATTTAACTTAGGATACTAGTTAGGGATGGAAGTAAATAAGGATATCCAGCAGAGACTTACGACTCGACTCGTTTAAGGCTTAGCTTGTCTCGACTTGTTTAATACATAGACAGACTCATGCGTGTAAAAAAAACCTCTTTAGATAAACAAATCAGAGTTAAGCTTATAAAAAAATCTATTTATCTTCATATATTATATATTTATATTTATTTTAATATATTACATTTGTATATTATATATATTGTGTTTTAGGTTTATTTACTAATATTTTTATCTTATCGACTTTAAGTTTAGAAATCTTTTTAATCAATTATTTATAAAAATTTTATTAATTTTTTATTAATCTTTTTTGAAATACAGATTTTTAAACAGATTCGTAAATCTTATAAACTTTAAATCAAACTACATATTGACACAGATTCGTAAATCTTATAAACTTTAAATCAAACTACATATTGACAGAAAATTTTTTTTAATAGATAATAGACCAAATTCAAATTTCAAAATTTTTAAACAAGATAAACTTGCACATATAATTAAAAACTTTTTAATTTGTAATACACTATCAACCTAATTTTTTTTAATATTTTCTTTTTTTTTAAAATAAATTTTGATGGTTACTTTATCAAATTGTCTTTTATCGGATTGTCATTTCATCCCATCGAGATTTCACAACATTTTTTTATTATAGGCAATAATTTTTTTTTTTTTTTTATCTATAAATTTAAAAATTTATTCTTTAAATTTAAAAAAGATAACCATTTTTAAGCTATAACCAAAAGTATATAAATTATTTTATATTAAAAAATAAAATATAAACCGTTGCTTATTTATCTTTTTTAACGTTTTAAAATGAGTTAAAATTTTAGGTAGTAATTATTAAAAATAAAAAAATTAACCACTATTATTTAATATTATCTTTACGATAAAAAATTATTTATAAAAAATATTTTTTAAAATTAATTTCCGTTAAAATATTATATTTTGGTGTTAAATTTTTATTTAAGATTTAATTTTAAACAAAAACTTTTTACAATAAAAAAAAATTTATTTATATAAAATATTTTCTAAAATTAATTTCATTCCGAATATTGTATTTCCGTACTAATTTTTTTTTTTCAAATTTAATTTTAAACAAAAATGTTTACAATAAAAAAAATTTATTTTTACAAAATATTTTTAAAATTAACTTCTCCTAAAATATTATATTGTGGTGTAAAATTTTATTTAAAATTTAATTTTAAAAAAAAACTTTTAACTTAAAATAGTATCAAAATTTATTAAAAAAATTCTGAAAGTTAATCGTTAAAAGCTGCTGTGACTAAAATTCTCCAAATACAAAATCTTTGAGAAATCAAAATCTCTAATACCAAAAATTTTCTCAAATTATTAAAGAATATGCAATGAGTGCCTCGTTTCTATTTGATGATTGAAGTTTTTGTGCTATTCACACTAGTATTACGCATCCCTATATTATTGAAGACAAATTTTGTGATTTAAAAATTTTGAAATGCATTGATACCCTTTCTAGTTCAATTGAAGTAATTTAAGATTTTAAAGTTAATTACTTTATTATGTGATTCAAAATTTCAATTGCCCATATTCAAATTTGACATCTTAGATATTGCAAACTCAATTATTTCTTGAAACAAACTTTATATATATATATATATATATATATATATATATATATATATATAATATTTTGAAATTATATTTTAGATGTAAACTAAAATAAATAAGAGAAATTTATATATTAATTTATAGCATAATTAGCATAAGTTTTTTAATTTTTTTTTTAATATATTTAGATGAAAATTTTTGGAATGTTAAAAAGTTAATATTTTTAAAAATTGTGTAGCTTTGTCAGAAAAATTTAAACTCTTTTACAATTATGTTTACTTAAATCTATATAAAATTGAATATAAACTTTTCTAAATTATTAAATAGTTTGAATTTTTAGAAGCATTATCACATAAATTTTTTAACCGTATTTATAATCAATATTTAACTTAGTTTATAAATTATTGTATTTATATAAATTTATTTTTTTATTATATTTTTCTATAGTTTCTGATAGCGACAAATTAAATGCAAAATAGTTACTGGACTTAAAAAAAAACATTTATCTTTGTTTAATTCTATGTAGATGATCAACATTTCATTTCAGGTAAGCTAATTTTTTTCAAAAATTTAATTCTATTTCTAATTTATTTTTATCATAAAAATTATATAAATATACTTTTCAATCATCTTCAATAAAAGTAAAATCAAATAAATAATGTAAACTATAACATTATTACATTTCAAATTTAACGGATAATTATAACATATAACACAGAAAAATTATCCAAGTATTGGTTAAAAATATGTATTCAGTTGTTTGCATTTTTTAATTCTACAATCTAATTTACCAAATTTTTTTATCAAACTTTATGAGGAGAAAATAATTATATAAAAAGTGTTGTGAATATTAGATTTTACCTAATATATTAACCATTTTATTTTTTTCATAGTTTGGAAAAATATTTTTAAATTAACTTATTTATCTTATTTTATTATTGTTATTATTATTATTTTAATAATTTTTATTATTTATTATATTTTAGTTTATTATTATTATTATTATTATTACTTTTATTTATTTTTTTTATTATTTAAAATATCTTATAAATGATAAAAAATTAGAATCTTAAAAATCTAAAAAAAATGAAATATTATGTGTTTTTTCTTTTCTTCTTATCATGCGATTTTTCTATTATAATATATATATATATATATATATATATATTATTTTAATCTGAACAGATTTTATTTTATTTATTTATGTTCTTTATTTTTAGTTTTAATTATTAATTAAATTTTAAATCTTTATTTATTTTTATTATATCTATTTAATTGTTATTTTATTATTATTATTAACTTTAATTTAAATTTAAAGCTTTACTTATTTTTTTTATTTTGTCTGTTTTGATTCAATTCTTACTTGATTATTATCTCTAATGTAATTTAATCTTTAAATATTTATTTATTTTGGGTATTATTTTATTTACTTTGATTTAATTTTGTCTTAATATTAATTTCAATTTAAATCTACATTTTTATTTATCAATGTTATAGTATATTTATTTTGATTCTTACTTTATTATTAATTTTGCAAAGTAATTTTAAAATCTTTAGTTATCTTTGTCATATTTTATTTTGATTTAATTCTTATTATTATTAATAATTTTAATCCTTAATTTTATTGTAAATCTATATTTTGAATATTTTATTTTATATTCTATTTTTTATTATTATTATATTATTATCATTATTATAAATATTCTTTAAATTATTAATTTTAATCACTACTCTAATTTAAATCTTATTTTATTATTATTAACTTTTTTGAATTATTAATTTTAATAATTAAGTTAATTTTAAATTTTCATCAATCTCCATTTGTTAAATTTAAATTTAAATTTAATTTTTGTTAGTAATTATTATTCTTATTATTAAATAAATCATAAAAAACTATAAATCTCAGAATTTAAATAAAAAATATAAACTTGAGTAATTTTTTTTTATGTTTTTACTTTCTCATCATATAATATATTTTTTTTATAACTTTGCATCTAAATTAATTTATTCTATTTATCTTTCTTTTTATTATTATCATTCTTATCAATATTTTTAACATTATTATTATTACTATTATTATTGTCAATATTACTATAATTTCTTTTCTTAGTTAAACATTGAAATTTTGTTTAATTTATTTTTTTTAATTAAGAGAATTAAATTTTAAACAAATTGAATAAAAGATTGAATAGAAAATTTTTAATATTAAATTGACCTTTTTATCTTTAATTTACATTTATTATTTATTTAATTCATACTTTTTATTTATTTTATTGTTATTCTAATTTTTTTATTATAATTTTTTATTTTTTACTTCTTTATTTATTATTTAATTTATTTTATACTTTATTTTCTTTATTATTATTTTTTAATTTATTATATACTTGCACCTAGTTTGTAATTGAAAGTACATTGATATTACATGTACACTTGAAATTTGAAAAGATGAGTAGATTATCTCAGCATAATTTTGGCTTGAAAATTATAACTAAAAAATACTTTAGTTGAACAAGATATTCTAAAAATAAAATTATGCAGAAAAGATCACGAATAATTAAAAGAATAAACAATTTTAGTAATAAATTTATTAGTTCCATGGATACTTGTATAGTTTGAAAATCAAAATTAATAAAATTTTGCCGCAATCAAGAATTAAGATGGAAAGAAGAGATAAGAATAGCGAGGGACAAAAAGTTAGAGGGAGATAGAAAAAATATATCACCAAGAGGTTTGAAAGGCATTGAGCACGGTTTTAAAAAGATTTTGGTGAGGAAAGTAACATCAACACAGTAAATCCAAGCTAAAGAGAAGAAGAAGTACATCTAAAATTTAGACGATAATAAAGAAAGTTGAGAAGCTAAACTAGGTAAAGCATTTACGGAGGTAAATTTTTCTTCAGTTATACTCATCTAATATATAAATCTTCTGTTCAACATGTATTTTTATTAAAGTAATAGATTTCCACAGTTTATGTGATTATGTTCACTAAATAAAATATATAAAAAAATTAAAAATATAAAAACATAATAATATAAAAAAAAACCATCGTATCATCAATCATTTTACTACCATCTTACCGGAAAATTAAAGTTAAGATTTTATCATTTTTTCTTATTTTTTTTTTACTATTTTTATTTCTTTTCTCAACGGTTTCTATGTGTATCTCATCACACTTAACGTGAATATGCATTTAAAATTGAAAAGACCAAACATTTGTTGTTTGCCTTTCTATCCCCTACACAATTTTTTTCTCATCTAAAACTACATCTTAACAAAATCTCTGACTAATGCTAATTATTGGATGGTATATATATATTTTTTGTGTAGCCTAGATTTTCCTATTATAGGAATATCATTTAATTAATTTTTTTATAATTTCCTTTTAAATTATACTGTTTTTCTAGTTGATGGATTATTTGATAATATATATATATATATATATATATATATATTTTGATAATCAGATTTATTTTATATTAAATTTAATAAAATATGAATTATAATATGAAATAAAGGTTGGGATTAATACACAAATAATTGGATTGATTTAAATTTTAAATTTTTATTCCTCATAAATTTTTATTAATTTACTTACCTAACTATTTATAATGATTAATATACATTTTTTTATCTTTTATTATTATTAATTTCTTTACATTAATTAGTTGCTGTATTATCGTAAACTACTAGCTTCCTTCAACTGATATTACCTAATTATTTTATTTTTTTATTATTATTTAATTAATTTATTAATTTTTATTACATTTTTCTATTGTTTACTTTTTTAATTATATATTTTTTTTTCTTTTTTCTTCTATTTAAAGATAAATTTTTATCTTGTTGATAGAATATTAAAAATATAAATTTTTGTTATATATATATATATATTCAAAAGTCTGGATCAATACTTAATAAAAAAAATTAAAATCATTTTAATGGATCATTCAAATGATATATTTCATTTTTTTCTCTCCTTTGATTAGGTTTATAAATGTAAAAATATAATATTCAAATATAAATTACAATAACAGTTATTGATGGTGTTGCGCTAATTTTATTTATTTATTAACTATTTGTTTATCATTAATAAATATTTTTTATTTATTTATTTTTATTAATTGTTAATTTTTTTTATTTTTTTTACAATGATTATATTTTACTAATTATTGTTGTTTAATATTTATTTATTTATTTTTATTTAAATCACGTTAATATTTATTATTTTTTTATTTTATTTATTTTTAATATTATTTTTTCTCTTTTTATTTAATATTAGTAGTATATTTATCTATATTATATGATATTATTGATGAATGATTTTATTTTAATTAGTGTTATATTTATTATAAATTATTATATATATTGCTTGTAACTTTTTTTACTAATTTTTATTATATATATATATATATATATTATTTTATTATCTAGTTGCTATTATTTTTGTATAGGTAGTTGTTAAGTATAAATTTTATATATTATTTATTTATTTATTTTATTATTTTTTATTATGTTTTTTATTTTTTACCTTTTATTTTATGTTCCATTGTTACTGTAACTATTATCTTTTATTATTTATTGTTAAATATTATTTTTATTATTATTATATTTGTCGTTTATTTTTTTTTTCCTTATCATTTTTTAATGTATCATAAATAGTAGAAATTTAATTTTAAAATATTTAAATCAACTACAATTTAATTTTTTTTATAAATGATTGAACTTTGTATAAAAAAAATAATTTAGACGAGACATCTTACTAATTTCATATTTTAGTTAGAAACATCTTGTTTGTGATAACTTAACGATCCTTAATTCAATTTTCTATCTTGCTGTAAATAGTCAACTCAATTTTACATTAAAAAGGATAATTTAAATGAGATATTTTATTAACCCCATTTCTTTTTAATTAGGAGCATCTGAGTTGGGGGACAACTTGGTTATCTTAAATCCGCTTATAAAAAAAAATTTTGTATTAAAATCAATCAATTCATGATTTAATTTTCCAAGAGAACTATATAATTTTGAGTTTCTCATTGCACTGAAAGATATATATAAGCGGAAATTAAACTGTCGTACTAAAATTAATTTTTATAACATCTATGTTTATTTTAATTTTAAACATTTATTTAATAAATTTTCTATTTATCAACTTTGTATTATCCAATTATTTATTTATTTGATTAATTATTCATTGGTTCGTTCCAAAGTAAATTGTTTATTCATTAAAGGGGTGAAATAAATAATTTTAAAATTAATACTAATTTGTACAAATTAATTTAAGGTAACCATCTCAAAATGAATGTATTAGAGGTGTTGTTAAACTAAGCTTTCATCATTTTCTATGCATAAATCGATTCTTGAACTCGTCCTAATTTTCGTAGACCGTTCTTGTTATTTGTTTCAAATAAAAAAGTTTTGCAATAACTTTAATATAAAATAAAATTGGTGACAATTTTATTTTCTTTTAAAAATATCCTGATTCAATTTTCATCTTTCGTTCTACTCTAGGTTGTTATAGATGTGTTTTACTTATGCAGGATATATAATATTTTTATATCATAATTTAGTGTGTAGTTCTTTGCATAAAAAATTATTATTAAAAAATTTAAATTTAAATTTAAAAAGATAAAAATAGAAGAAAGATTCATAAAAACTGAACTATGATAAATTATTTATAAGGCTTCCTTTTAATTAAATCTTTAAAAGTTTAGCTTGAACTTAAAATTTCATGTGCTTTTCAATTGACTTTCATAAATAAAATTAACTAGGTGTATTTTCTTATATTTAGATTTATAAATTGTTAAGATATAGAAATTTTTAGTCAAACATTCAAAAGTTGATTAATAATATATTAAATTTTATTTTATATTTAGATTAAAGTTATGGACAAAGAATGGACAAAATTACCAAGATTTAGTAGAAAGTATATTAATGGTGTTGAGTCTTTCTTAAATTTTACTTATAGCAAAGGACGATAATAAGGATAAAAAATCTTAAACCCTTGTGCAAAGCGTAGAAATTGTTTATGGAAATCAAGACATGTGATTTATTATCGCTTAATAGGCATGTGATTCATAACAGGATATGATATTTGGATAAACTATGGAGAGTGAATACCATTATGAGTGAATATTAATAGTAATAACATGGAAGATCAAGAGAACTCACATAATGTCATTGATGGCTTATGGTATGACACATTTAAAGATATAACAGAAGAAAATAGAGTTAATAAGGGTCTTAACGAGATATAAGAAAATTCTACAATTTGGTTAACGAGGCAAAATAGGAGTTGTACCTAGGCTGCAAAAACTTCTCTACGTTGTCATACATGATTGTACTTGTTAAAGTTTTTACATGAATGAAGTAATGCAACATTCACCACTCTTTTAGAATTATAAAAGAAACTATGTCTAATTTGAACATTCCAAAATCTTTCAACAAGATAAAGTTCTTGATTATAAACTTAGGCATTAATTATAAGAAAATTTATACTTTTCTAAATGATTGCATAATATATTGGAAAGAACATTAAAATGATAACTCATGCGAAATTTGTAAAGTTTCACGATGAAAACCATTCTCTCATGTAGATAATGAGTTTGAGCAACCAACAAATGATCACAAAGTTCCTACAAAGATTTTGAAACATTTTTCTTTAATTCCTAAACTTTAAAGACTATTTATGTGCTCTAAAATTACCGAGTCAATGAGGTGGTATGAAAAAAAATGTTCAAAGGATAAAAAATTAAAACATCCTGCCCTGATGGCCAAGCATGGAAGAAGTTTGATAGGCTTCATCTAAACTATGTTTTTGAGTCTATAACATAAGATTTGGTTTGACTAGTGATAGATTCAATCCATTTAAGACTATGAATATTTTTTATAGTACATGACTTATCATGATAGTTTATAATTTATTTTTCATGGTTTTGCATGAAATTTGAGTATACCATATTATCATTGTTAATTCTAAGATATCAATCATCCAAAAGATCACAATCACCAAAAAAATGATATTAATATTTACCTTCAATTATTGATTAAGAAGTTAAAAGGAATTATGAGAATTTAGAGTGAAGACATGATATCTCAAGAAATGAAACATTTCAAATACGCGTTGCTTTATTATGGGTTATTAGTGACTACCTTAGGTATGCTATATCGTCTGGTTGAAAAATAAAAAGAAAGTTGGCGTGTGCATGTTGCAGTTGCAATTACAACACTTCTTTCGATCTGCTTGTATCATAGTTATAAGGTGTTATATATTTACCAATGAATCATGCATGGAGAGACGTTAATGATGTATTTATAATGGTTTTTAAGTAAATAAATGCGCAATAGCCTTATATTTTGTTAACGTTATATAATGATATTATATTATATTAACATCTTATAATGTTAATATTATATAACACATAAGGCATACAATGTAATGTCAAAGCATAAGACTGATAGTTTATCCATGCATAAATGATGATTTTGGTCTCTAGCTGTAAATTATAGAGTAATGAGTTATTTTGTCTATGATATACGTTCACACATCACACGGAATTTGATTCACCAAGTGAAAACAAGAACAAGTTCGCACATGTGTATATTTCTCTATATTATTTAGCGTGCTTCGTAGCTAGTGCGTTTCATGATTCGGAAGTTTATGTGAATATTCAATTATATTTGATTAATCAAAACAATAACTATTTAGGCTTCGGTCACACATTTAATTAGTGCTACTCAGGGTTTATTATAAATTTATGAAAAAACTTAAAGTTTTAAAGTTAAATACCATTATAGTTTCCTAAATTTGATCCTTCATTCGCATCTCAACATTATCCCAATCCTTCTTCAAAATACTGGCTTTGCTTCGTCCAAGAAGGGCCACATAACTCTTAAACTTTGTCTTGTTTGGCCCCTAATGGATTTCCGATGTACGATCAAACTCTATGAGAATTCTCTGCTGCCACTTTGGCTAGGGTTAACTCCCTTGCTTGTGTGGCTGGAGTCTTCCCTTTTACTTGAGAAGAAGGTTCTGGACCACTTTGTAAGGAACCTGGAAGGGTCAGCCATGTATCTGTTGAAAGTAGAGAAAAAAATGAAAACTAAATATAAAAATAGCAAGTTATGAAACAAGAACAACAACATATGAAACAAACTACTAGATGTGAATATTAGCTATAAAAAAAGCAAGCAAGTTATGAACTATATTATCTGTTAGTGTTTCAATTACCTTATTAAAAAGAAATGACAACAAATTTCAATTAGTTTGCAACTTAATCTTAGCCTATGACATAGTTTGTAAAATCCTACGGGTATAATGTCATATTTTTAGCTTGTACCAAATGTTTTCTCAATTGTAAATGACTACCCTTTATGTGATAATTGTTTTTCCATTACTCGGTATACCTCAAAAGTGGGCATGTATCTCCCAAAAGATACAATGCCACCAACTGACACATAATAAAGGAACTACATACAAACATCGTTTCTTAGCTAGTTCATCTTTCAAATGTGTCAAACTAGGTCTTTCAAAAATACATACAATATATATATATATATATATATATATATATATATATATATATATATATATATATATATATATATATATATATATATATATTAGACATATAAAAGATTAGTTATTAAATTTATAATGTGTTGAGGAGTAACTTTCTATTCTTTCTTGATAAAATATTTTGATAGGATAATAGGATACCATACCAAGAGTTCTCTATGTAAACTTACATCTGAAAATAGAAATTACCTTCTCTCATCTTCATTTGAAAATGAATGATGGGATTGTAAAGTACAAGAGTTTTAAAAAATTAATTAATAGCTTCATGTCATGTAATTTTTTTGAATAACTATCAATGCATGCATGTTATGCATCATATGTATAAGATTCTTGTATTATGATTTACAATCCTATCATATTTGCTTATTTGAATATATTCAATTCTTTAAAATAATTGATTATTTTTCATTGAGATTTGTATCTTAATTATAATAATTATAAAATCCTAGGTATATGATGTGGGAGTTATAGCAAAACAAGGGAGCATAGAAAAGTGAGAGATAGAAAGAGAGACAGGAAGAGGGTAGAAACCTCCCATATTCTGAATACTAAAATACCTGTGGTCAGTGATTTTCCACAACATCTATTTTTAATGAGATGTAAATATTTTATGGGTTGTGTCTAAAAATGAGGTGTTAAGTTTGTGTTCATATAAGAATTACTCAACTATGAGAGTCATAAGTTATTTTCATAAACAACTCATAATAAGCTCTTCTGAACGCCCCCATAAGACCATTTATGTGCTTTTATCAAACATCTTAACCTTTTGGGATCATTGGTCCGTGATATACCAAGCCAGAACTGACAGAGATTGGTCTAACTTTATGTTAAGACTAAAATATACTCTTGGTAATAAGAGATGCTATAATCTTAGAAAAAAAAAAGACTTTCCAACATCAATCCACAATCCATTGACAAGAAAAAAAAATACAACAGTTTTAGCAAATAACTTTTGCAAACTAGTGATGTCAGAGTAATGAAAATTTAATTTTCATGGAAATAAATACATTAATGAACAGGAATTTTATTTGCAAGCATTAGAAGAGTGCTAAATTAAAAATTAATATCTTATAAAACTTGATGTAGCAGTTTAATTTAGCACAACCAACATGAGATAAATTGTTACTGCTACAAGATCAGTGATGTTAATTGAGAGACTTCTTATGGGCTCTTCATGTAAATCAATCAATTTTTTATTTTTTCTAAAAGAATCACACAACATGAAATTCAGAAAAACAAAAAATAAAAATTCTCAAAGCTCACATTATATGATTATTTAATCTTAGTCATAAAATCATCAATATACAAATACAGAAGTAAAATTCAATTTAAGTTAAGTTCCAGAAAGAAATAACACTTCATTACTAATGCAGTCCAGAACAAACTCATCAGTAAGCGTGCAAAAGGTAACCAAATAATCAGAACAACATAATGAAGCATGCAATTTAACTTATGGAAGGAAATAGTAACATAATGTTTTAGCTAAACCATCCCCATCATTGAAAACCCATACATGACACCTCAAAGTCAAAGCCTCGCATGTATGCTGAATCTTTACTATCTCTATTTGCTACTCTAGGTAAGAATAATACATCTAACCTCTACTATCTCTAATAGCTACTTTGGGTAAGAATGCTACATACCTTAGCTTAGCGACGACGATGGCGCAGACGACGGCGTGCTTCGCCCCTGTTTCAGACGACGGCGTGCTTCGCGTTCAAACGATGGCGTGTTTTGCGTTCATTCGGACGACGGCGTGCTTCGAGACGACGTTCGGTTGACAACTTAGGCTTAGAGAAAACAGTGGACTTATGCTAGGGCAGGAGGACAACAATGGAGATTTTAGAATTATGTTTAGAGACAACGGTCGCATTAGGTTTAGAGGAGGGAAAAGAGATTTTACGTTGGTTGTTTGTAACAACCGACGTAGAAAGAACTTTTTACATCGGTTACTATACTTAATCGATGTAGAAACTCATACTTTCTACATCGGTTGCTTTATAACCGATGTAGAAAGTGACTTTCTACATCGGTTATAAAGCAACCGATATAGAAAGTTTAAACTTTATTTGCAAAAATATCACCGCCTACTTTTCTACATCAATTGTAAAGTAACCGACGTAAAAAGTGTCAACTTTATCTATAAAAATGTCACCGTTTTTTTTCTACATCGATTCATGGATAACCGACGTAAAATTCTATTATAAAAGACTATTTTTCTATTAGTGATGATTTTTGTGAACGTTATATAATGATATTATATTATATTAACATCTTATAATGTTAATATTATATAACACATAAGGCATACACTGTAATGTCAAAGCATAAGACTGATAGTTTATCCATGCATAAATGATGATTTTGGTCTCTAGTTGTAAATTATAGAGTAATGAGTTTGTCTATGATATACGTTCACACATCATACAGAATTTGATTCACCAAGTGAAAACAAGAACAAGTTCGCACATGTGTATATTTCTCTATACACTAGTGCAAAAATAGGTTTCTATAACAGGATTTTACATCGGTTGTTTAGAAACCGATATAAAAAAAATGTGGTGGCATTTTTGTAAATAAACGTAAACTTTTTACATCGGTTCAGAAAAGAACCGATGTAGAAAGTGGATTTTTTTTCAAACTTTCTACATCAGTTACATAACAACCGATGTAGAAAGTACTTTTTACATCGGTTGTTCTGTAATCGATATAGAAAGTGAATTTTTTTTCAAACTTTCTACATCGGTTACATAACAACCGATGTAGAAAGTGAATTTTTTTCAAACTTTCTACATTAGTTACAGAACAACCGATGTAGAAAGTACTTTCTACATCGGTTCTAAGAAACAACCGATGTAGAATGTCTTACCCTATTACTTATTTTTCGACGCTAGTTGTCTTTAACCTCATTCTCCAAAACCTAGTTTCTCGTTTCGACTTGTTCTCTCTATTTTTCGTTTATGTAGCCATTGTCGTCGTTCCTGTTAAGAAGTATGCGCTTGGCCTCCATTCTTACGTTTGTGGTCGTCGTTGCCGTTGCAACCATTTCCTCCGTTCGAAGTCGTCGTCGCGCACCCTAAGGTTTGAAGTTGTCTTTGTTGTTATTTATGCATCTCATTCTGTTATTATAATTGAAATTACATTCGTTTTTGTTGTATTCTATAATTTTCAAGCTTCTTATTTGGCTACCACTGTACTCTTCCGTCGTTCGACTACCGTTGTACCTCCGTACACTTAGTTTCAGTCACCGCTCAACCATTTTTCTCTGCTTTCAACAGGTACATGGTTGATTACGACATTTTTTTTTCAACTTTCAACACTTGCTTGATGTGATTTTAAGTTATTTCATTTGTAAATTAAAATTTGATAATAAATAATGATGTATTTAGTTTAAATATATAGATGATGTGAATTCTGTATTGTCTATCTGGTGATTCTGTGTGTATATACAGATATTGTGAATAAATAATACGGTAGCATGCCTAAACAAAACGAACATTTAAAAAAATGAACTTTCTACATCGGTTAAGATTATTACCGAAGCATTCTTAAAAATCACTTTTTACATCGGTTGGGCCTATAACCGACGTAAAAAGTACACTTTCTACATCGGTTGTATGGCTGCCAATGTAGAAAGTATGACTTTCTACATCGGTTATAGGCCTAACCGATCTAGAAAGTGTACTTTTTATATCGGTTTCAGAACCGACGTAAAAATTCTTATTTTCTATATCGCCCGCTTCAACACTGCCCAAATAACCGATGTAAAAAGTCGATAACAACCGATGTAAAAAACTTATTTTCCACCCGTGATATTATTTAGCGTGCTTCGTAGCTAATGCGTTTCATGATTCGGAAATTTATGTGAATATTCAATTATATTTAATTAATCAAAACAATAACAACTATTTAGGCTTCGGTCACACATTTAATTAGTGCTACTCAGGGTTTATTTATTTAAGTATTAAAAATTAATTTTAAACTATATAAACAGTTTTTGATATTAAAAAAATAAAAAAATTGTATTTTGTCTGTTTACACTAATAAAACAACTCGGGCTAGGCCTACGTCCTGAACCAAGCAAGCAAAGGAGGAAAAAGACCTATAATTA
This sequence comes from Canavalia ensiformis, assembly GCA_026541065.1. Classification (NCBI taxonomy): domain Eukaryota; kingdom Viridiplantae; phylum Streptophyta; class Magnoliopsida; order Fabales; family Fabaceae; genus Canavalia; species Canavalia ensiformis. The sequence continues at coordinate 392,200 of JAMKYM010000699.1, read as the reverse complement.
ATTAATGATTTTATTTTTGTTTTTTTAATTTTTTAAAAATTGTCATAATATCTTCTTAAAATAATTAGAAATATGATTTTTTTTCAGATTCTGATTTTTTTAAAGATGAAACAAAAAATTAAAATTAAAATTAAAATATGTGGGATAAAAATATTATATTATTAACTTTAACTATGTAGACATTTAATTCTATTTAACTTTTACTATAAAAAAAATGTTGAACAATTAGTTTTCCCAATAGATACTCCGTTTCGCATTATACATAGGACGTTAGTTAAGTCAACAATCACTAGCCAAGTATGTACATAACCAAACCAAAATCTGTCACCTCACATTAATGTGGGTGGTGCAATTTCATAAAAAATTACTTTAATTTTATTTCAATGCAGTTTTGGGCTTCCATAACTTATATAGTATTCCTAGCACGGCATATTGTAACTTTTTTGTTAATGGTGCTATACGTCTCTTAAAGTCTCTCTCCCTTAAAAAGAGATTTTGCGATGCTTAGATAGTTCAATTTGTTATATGCAAAACAAGGGTCTCTTTCCCTTACCGTTTTTGGAACATTGCATTTGATAATTGATAAATAATACATTGGTGGCAGTACCTTTATTTTTCTTTATATGTAAAAACTTTGTTCTCTGCTTTTTAAAAGATATTTAAATTATGCTTTCCTTTTTTAATAGATGAATATAAATTTTATTTTAATATTTTCTATAAACAATTTTATAACAGTGAAAATAATTATAAATTTGGTTCTTAATAATAATTTATATCTTTTTAATAATTATTAAATAATTTCATCAACAACAAATTTCAAAGACCTTATTTTTAATTTTAATATTTTAAAAATACATAATAAAGTTTTATCATTAACTTTATAATTTTATATAAAATTTTTCTTTTATCTTTTAAGCTACAAAATTAGTAATAAATATTTAAAATTAACAATTAATTATGTTATGATATTTGTTTTTCTAAAAGTTCATTTACATTAAATGAAATCAAACATAATATAATTAAAAGCTCACAAATACAATTAATCCGGATTAGATTTGAAAATCATAACAAGATCGATTTTATCGTGTGCTTAAGAATTTATATATTATAAATAGCTAGATGAATATTCAAACTTGATTGATTGAAGATAAGGATGACAGCCAACTTTGTACCCACCTTTCTCACCTCATTTTCTCTTTTAGAGATGCACTTATGTGCATGTAATATATTTAAAAAATAGTCCAATTCTAATGAACCTTATAAATAATAGTAGGTTGTGATTAAATGGTTCATGATCCATTCATAACTAGATAGTATATATGTTATGATCAACACTACAATGGCTTCATCAGATCTTACGGAGTACGAATTAAAGGGTGAGAAAGAAGCAAGTGAAGAAGAGAAGCTAAGCGAGGAATGTAAGGATCTCCTTCTCTCTCTTCCCAGAGAAAAGGGTTGGACAAGTCATTATCTCTATCTATTCCAAGGCTTTTGGTGCACAGCAGATAGAATCCCATGCATAAACACTTTTATGAATCAATTCCAAGCAAAAGACAGTGATGTTGTTGTGGCTTCCCTTCAAAAATCAGGTACTACTTGGTTGAAAGCTCTTACCTTTGCTATTATGTACCGTCAACGCTTTACCTCGTTTGAGAACCATCCCTTACTTACTTCCAATTCCCATCAACTTGTTCCTATCTTTGAATTTGGTATTTATGGAGAGATGAAAGGCCATTTCCCTCACCCCTCCAACATGATTGAGCCAAGACTTTTTTCTACTCATATTCCCTTTCATGCATTGGTCAACTCAATCAAGGAGTCCAATTGTAAGATAATTTATATTTGTCGAAACCTGTTTGATACTTTTATCTCTACTTGGATTTTCATGAACAAAGTTAAGATAGATTCTTCACCTATGCTGACATTAGACGAAGCTTTTGAAATGTTTAGCAAGGGTATACATGCTTATGGTCCATGGTGGAATCATATGTTGGGTTACTGGAAAGAAAGCATAGCTACACCACACAAGGTTTTATTCTTGAAATATGAAGATCTTAAAGAGGATGTCAATTTTCGTGTTAAAAGAGTGGCAGAGTTCTTGGGTTGTCCTTTCACTCAAGAAGAGGAAAGTAGTGGAGTCATTGAAAGCATAATCAAGTTGTGTAGTTTTGAGAAGATGAAGGATTTGGAGGTAAATAAATTCGGAGCATTAAGCAAAAGCATTGAGAACAAGCACTTCTTTCGGAAAGCTGAAATAGGTGATTGGGAAAACTACCTTTCACCTTTAATGGTTGAGAAGTTATCTAAAATTATAGAAGACAAGTTAAGTGGATCAGGCCTATCATTCAGAATGCACTTTTCAATATAGTGGTTATCATATATCATAACTAGTTGCACAAGATCTATGTTTATTGTTGTTAAGTGGGTCCAAAGGTGTTAGAAACTATGTGAATGAGAAATCTGTATTTAATTTTTCAATAATATAAGTGTACTTTTCCTTCTTTTTTTTGTGAATTTCTATTTTTTATTCTCTTTCTTGAGTTTAGAACTATAACTTGATAAATAATAATTTTTATAATATTATGTTTTAATGTATTTATATTGAACTAATTGTACTATAAAAAAAACTTGTAACTTGAGAAATACCATGATATACTTTACTAAATATTCATTAATGGATACATAAAAAAAATAAACTCCTTCTACATTATAAATTTAAAAATATCATGATTATGTAAAAATTATATAGTTGATAATTAACTGTACTTTTTTTCCCAGATATTTATTTATTTAGTGAGAGATTTACTTATTGTAATTTTATAAAAAAAAAATTATTTTTATTTTCTTACTTATACTTTTTATGATCCTTATTTTTTAAAATTTATTTATTTTAAGAAATTGTAATTATTTAGATCAAAAGGTGGAAAAATTAAAATGACAATTGAACAAGGTCAATCTTAAAACAAATGAAGCCGTCATCAATTTTACTTTAAATTAAAAAAATTAGAAAATCTTTTATTAAAAAAAATATAAAAAATGATCTACGGAACAGATAAGTTCGGGAGTCGATTTATGCATAGGAAAGGGTGAAAATTTAATCTCACGTCATCCCTAGTTCATTCATCCTAAGGTGGTTTACTTTAAATCAACTTGTGCAAACTAGTGATGATTTTAAAATTTATTTATTTTACCCCTTTTACGACTAAATAATTTATTTTGAAATGAAAGAATAAATAATTAATCAAATAAATAAATAGTCGGCTAAATACAAAGTTGATGAATAAAAGATTTATTTAATTAATGGTTAAAATTGAAATAAGAATAAAAATTATGAAAAAATTTAATTTTGACTTGATGGTTTAATTCCTGTTCTTATGTATTAATAAAAAACTCAAAGTCACATGGTTCTTGCTTAGAAATGTTGATTGATTAATTTTAATGTTAACAATTCATGAAAAAAGATTGAGAACACCAAGTTGTCATAATTCACGTGTCAAGTTAATTAAAAAAAATTGTGTTAACAAAATGTCTCGTTTAAATTATTCTTTTCATGAAATTAAGTTAAATTATTTATAAAGATAAAATTAAAATTTACACCAAAAAAATTAAATCAAGGATTACCGCTGTTACAATTCAGGTGTTCCTGATTAAATCGTGGGATTAACAAGACATATTGTCTAAATTATCTCCTTTTTAATAAAAATTTAAATTATTAAAAAAAAATTAAATTGCAGCTGATTTGAATATTTTTAAAATTGAATTTCTCCTTCTTACAATAAATTAAATAATGATAAGTAAAAAAACTGAACAAAAAATATGATAATAATAAAATAATATTGATAGTAAATGATAAAATATAATAGTTATATAAAAAATAGTTAAATAAATAAGTAATATAATTCATACCCTAAACTAGCTATGCAGAGATACTAAAAACTAGATAATAAAATTATATATATATATATATATATATATATATATATATATATATAAACAATTAGTAAAAACAAATTAAATGGTAATAGAAGCAACGTGCGTAATCATTTATAATAAATATAACAACCAATAATATTATTCATCAACAATAATAATATTGTATTATAAGAATAAATATATTACTGATATTATATAAAAAAAAGAAAGAAAATAATATTAAAAAATAAATAAAATAAAAAGATACTAAACATTAATGTGATTTAAATAATAATAAATAAAAATTAACAATAATAAAAATAAGCAAATAGAAAATATTTATGGATTATGATAAATAAATAATTGATAAAATAAATAAATAAATAAATAAATAAATAAAAAATAAATAGTCACAACACCAGCAAGAATCATTATCATAATTTATATTTAAATATTATATTTTTACATTTATAAACCTGACATCAAAGAAGAAAAATAAAATAAAATATATTATTTGCATGACCCATTAAAATAATTCTACGCATTCTTTTACTAAACACTGATTTAGATTTTTGAATATATATACATATATAAAATAAAAATTTATGTTTCCAATATTCTATTAACAAAACCAAAAATCTATCTTTAAATAGAAAAAAATATATATCTATATATACATATAAAAAAGGCAAAACAATATAACAAAAGTAATAAAACTAATGAATTAATTAAATAATAATAATAAAAATAAAACAATTGAATAATAGCAATTGAAAAAATTTAATGATTTATGATAATATAACAATTAAATAATGTGAAGAAATTAATAATAGTGAAAGATAAGAAAATATGTACTAATCATCTTAGGTAAGTAAATAATAATAATAATAAATTAGAAAAATAAAAATTTAAATTTAAAATTGAAAGTAGCCAAATTATTTGCATTGACTCCAACCTTATTTCATGTTATAACCTCATGCAATTGTGAAACTAAAGAACACAGACCAACTAGATATGGGTTGTGAAACTAAAGAACACACAAACCAACTAGATATGGGTCATACAAATGCGAATAATAAAGATGATGGAGACCAACTTGATATGGGTCAGGAAAATGCGAACAATGAAGATGATGAAAACCAACTTGATATGGGTCAGCAAATGCGAACAATAAAGATGATGAAGACCAACTTGATATGCATCATGCAAATGCAAAAAGTAAAGACAAAACAAACCAACTAGATATGGGTCATACAAATGCGAATAATAAAGATGATGCAGACCAACTTGATATACGTCGTACCCAAAATTACAATGAAATGAAGAACTAGCTAAAAGTTTTAGAAAGAAGTTTAATTGATTGTGGAGTCACCACAAAATTTTATTTTAAGGGAAAATAGTTGGAAAAACCTTAACTTGAGGAAGAAATCTAGGTTCAAGAGTTGGTTACGAGTAAGGAAGGTATTAGGCACCCTATTCGTCCGTTCCGAAGAACGGTACCCTTAAACTGAGTGTGTGATTTTGATATTTTTGAAAATTTGTTTGATCCTTTAAATAGAGTAGAAATAAATAAGTTGGTGGAAAATAGTCTGACATGACTTGATCCTACTCCTACGTATTCCCTAATGCAATGAGAAATTCAAGGTTACGTAATTCTGGTTGAAGACTTGATCTTCAAAGGTAAAAAGTAAGGTTTGTATTGAATTGAAAGTGTTTTTGGAATTTTTGAAAAATTCTTAGTCCACATATGCACAGGATCAGAGGCAAGCGAGAACTGCATTGGGACCCATATGATTTCTAAATACTGAACAGTAGGGTATACTACCAGTTTGTATCTAGAGCTTATCGTGTGAGACTGTTTGAAAATGTATTTTGAAATTTATTTTTGAGATGGTAGAAAAGTAATATTTGGATGATTTTCCAAATTCACATATGCACAGGATCCAAGACAAGCAAGCGTTGCACTGGGACCTATATGATTTCTAAATATCGAACAATAGGATATGCTACCAGTTTGTATTTAGAGTTCATTGCGTGAAATCCGGAATTATTAAAATTATTGATGTATTTTGAAATCTTGGTTTTCAAATATTTTCTCAGATCCACATATGCATAGAGTATGAAGCAAACGAGGATTGCACTAAGACTCGTATGATTTCTAAATGTTGAACAGCAGGGTATGCTACCAGTTCACATTTAGAGCTCATTACGTGAAATCCAGGATTATTAAAATGCTTGATGTATTTTAAAATCTTGGTTTTCAAATATTTTTCCAAATCCACATATACATAGAGTCTGAGGTAAACCAGGGCTGCACTGACACTCATATAATTTCTAAATATTGAACAGTAGGTATGCTACCAGCTCATATTTAGAGCTCATTGTGTGAAATCTAGGGTTATTGAAAATTTATTTAAAAAGAACAAGGATGAATCTAAACTACTAAAAAAATATAAAGAGGGTAAAACGATAAAAAATCAAAATAAATAATAAGGACTTGTCGCAAATTAAATTTACTTTAAGAAAGATTATCTTGACTTTTAAGAGTTATATTGGGCTTGAGCCCAAATAAGGAAAATGGACTTGATTTCTAATTTAAAAAAAAAAAGGAATGGAGCTTGACCCCCCCAAAAAAAGGACTTGATTAAAATAGGGAAATAGGCTTGACCCAAATTAAAAAAAATGAACTTGATTTCAAATTAAAGAAAAAAAGAGAAACGGGAATTGGACTTGACCCAAGTAAAAAAATGGACTTGATTTCAAATTAAAAAAAAAGGAATTGAGCTTGACCCAAATTAAAAAAAAAAGACTTGATTTCAAATTAAAAAAGGAAGTTGGGCTTGACCCAAAATAACAAAAAATGGACTTGGTTTTAAATTAAAAAGAATTAGGCTTGATAAAAAAATTGGGCTTGACCCAAATTAAAAATAAACTTAATTTTAAATTAAAAAAGAAAATTATGCTTGACCCAAATTAGCAATCTAATGAATTATTTTAAAATAATCATTTTGCCCTTATCATTTATTAAAATTAAGTTAAAGGAGGTAAATTTTTTTTCAGTTTATTTTTTCATTGCTTCTTATTATATGCGGCCCAATGAGTTATTGGGCATGACCCATTAACAATTTGCTCTTTGCCTTTTATTATATGTAGCCCAGCCTTTTATTATATGTAGCCCAATTTATGAGAGTGGGGAACCAGCTTGTTTGTGATAAGTTGGTAGAGCAGCAGTTGGGCCCATTATGTCCTGTGACCAAGGCAGCAACAGTTGGGCCTGTTATGACGTACGAACCACAACCCAATGCTCACAAACTGGTATGTGAGGAAGTTTAAAATAAAAGGCTGCATATGGGGTTTGAACCTAAGACCTAGGAGTTATTGGCACCAAGCTAACCACTAGGCCAAGCTTCTGGTTAAGATTCTAATGCCTCTAATTAAATTTAACGATAGTTAATGAAGCATTCAATCAGTTTGCATGTTTTAGAGGGATACAACTCACTGAAGAATATAGCCTTGAGATGAATAAGCTCAAACAAAATAAAGAGAACACCCATAGACCCTATAGGATGGCTTTCACATTTTCCAAAGCCTTTGCCTCAGACCCTTAATTGGTACCTTCATCATATTGAATTCTGATTTTAGAAATGACTGTAAATTGGTTTCAAGCTCTGATTATAGAAATATGATGGCAGCTTACCTTTACTGTTCTACAGGTAGTTCTGCCAAGCCAATAGATGAACCAGGTTAAGTTCTATCTTTAAGAAATGTGTCTTAAGCATCATATACTGTGGGCTCGAAAAGGTCACAGGCAACTGATTTGTTTCCATAAAATATCAGTACAAACATCCTTTGATTGATCCACTCTCATGTTCCTTGACTAAGACTGTGATGTAATTTGGCAGAATTATGCAGACTTCCTTCAGGTTTGGGATTTCTGACTGATTTTACTATGGATCAGAAGTGCATGAAGCATCAAATTGCTCCTTCACCAACTCTTTCAAGTCTTCTTCATGTAGCTTATGCTAGACCAACCTTTTGGTTCCAAATTTCTAAACTCTGAGGGGCTAAGCATTGATCTAATGATAATCAGCCTTCATGACTACATTGCTCTATTGATTAAAAGACTTATTTCACAAATGGAGTGGCAGGATCACCTAAATAAGGATGGAGCTAAGGATTGACCTTCTTCGAGTGCTGGTCCCACTTTTCTGCATGAGTTCCTAAACATATGAGGATGCTTCCTTAACTGATCCCTAATCAATGTTGATCCTATCAATTTAATTCATGTCACATGTATGGCAATATTGTGGTTAATAGCTCGAGGAACTAGGATTGATGTACAATTTCCCGATCTGAGCCATGCAAAATCTTTGCCTATAGTCTAGCATCAGGGCTTCTAGACAGAGCAAAACTAATAGTTATTTTCCTAATGAGGACAATTACAAGTTAATACTAAAGATTTCTAAACAACTTCCACTACATATGGTCTGGTGCCTCATCATTCTTATAAAAGTCTTTGAACTACCCTAGACTATCGATGTTAACCTGTTCTTGGCCATACTTTTCTGTTGAGAGAAATATGACTTGAACTTGGTGGAGGGGCTAATACCTGGTCTGAAGCCTAGTAGAGTCACAGTGAAGCTAAAATTATTGACTCCTAGAGTCAAGTAGTACCTGATTATTGAACTCTGATCGTTTTGTCAGAAAACTAACTCTGATATTGCGCATGGATAAAAAAAGGTTTCTTAACATTGAGCTAAACCTTTCCAGTTAGAAAATGAAACATAGGATTTTCTCATGGAAATTTTTGTATGATCTATTTAAATGCAGGTTTACTTAAATTATCTATTATTCAGCCAAATGAGGATCCAAGTGCACAATAGAAACACAAACTCAGTAATTAACGTGGCTACATGCTCTATGATTTGACAAGGTCCTCATCCTTATTTTAATGCAGTAGCCTCATCAAGCATATGCAAAGTTTAAACTAAAATTCCTGAATTTGGATTTGAAAATAAATCACAATCACTCATGCATTTCATTTTGTCTTTTCATCATCATGCAACACTCATGTAATATGAACCAGTATTAAGAGGAGATGCAATGATCTATACACATAGCTAAGAAGAAAAACTGAATATGAACACTGACCTAAGGAAGGTTGATTTCAAAGAATTAGAACCTTCTCTTCACCTTCAATTGAAGTTGAAGTGGACTTTGATTGAGGTGATTCTCAAGAGGTGCAAGATCTCTTCCTGTTCTGCGGCAAGGAGAGAACCTTGAGATGAAGGATCGAAGCCGGAGACAAAGTGAAGAGAAGCCTCAAAAAGTTTCCGAACGATCGAGAAAATTCGGGAGAATTCAATAAGCCTAAGAGAGATCTCGGGAGCTTCTGAAACTTTGTTGAGTCCTTTTTTCAAAAAGCTGAAAAATCCCCTTATGCACCTATTCCTTCAAACTTAAATACTAGAAGTTCTGCTCCTTTTATTTTGGCGGGTTCCCTTTTCTTTTTTATTTTTTTCACTTTTATTTTCTTCTTTTTCTTTTCTTTTTCCTTAACTAATTCTTAATCGCCTTAACTAACTTTTAACTATCCTAACAGTTTTCTAACTAAAAATTTTCTTTTTCTTTATTTTTGTTATTATTCTTATGTATTATTTTTACTCTTTTTCTTTTTTCTTATTCTTTTTCTTTTCTTAATCTTTTTTATTTTTTCTTGCTATTATTATTTGGATTTGTTTCATTATTATTTATTTATTCTTTTATCATTGTAAACACCCAATTATATCCGAGATCCCCATTTCGACATTAATTAATAGAATATATAAAATAAATAACAAGAAAAATTGAACATGAAAATAAACAAAAAGAGAAGAAAAGAAATTAAGGAATAAATGAAAATGATGAAGATAAAAATAATAAAGAAAAAGAAGCATGAAATCAAGAAGAAGAGATGTAAAGAAAAATACAAAACAGGGTAAAAGTTGGAAAAATAAAAATAAATGAATGGTCAAATAAAAATCTGAAATAAAAAAAAGGAGAAGGTAAAACAAAATAATAAACAAAAAAAACAAAATAAATAAATAAGTAAATAAATAAAATAATAAAATAATAATGAAAAGATGTAAAAAAAATAAAAAGAAAACAAAAAATAAAAATTACAAGAATTAAATAAAATTTGAAAATAAAGAAATATAATAAGAATAAAATAATAGTAATAATAAACAAAAATACAAAAAAAAGGGATAAAACCTGAAAATGAAGAATAAAAAATATATAGAAAATAGAAAATTAATAGAAACAAAAAATAAATTTTAAATAATAATAATAATAATAATAATAATAATAAAAAGGGGTAGAAACAAAATTCAAAAAATATGATAACAAGAAAAAAGGGAAACCTAAAATCTGTAAAATGTTAACAACGGGAAAAAAAGAGAGAAATTTTTTTAATAAAAACAGAATTTTAAAAATTTGAAACAAAAACAGAATTAATAAAAAAAAAAGGCAAAATAAATAAAAGTAGAAAAGAAAACAGTTTGAAAACGGAAAAAGGTTGAAAACAGAAAGGGGTTAAAGAAGAAAAAAGGGGTTACAAGGAAAAAGGCTTTCTCCTAAGCTCTCTCCCTGGCACTATAGATTCTTTGGATTAAAGAGGGTAGAGACTCCATTCCGGTGGTTGAGGGGTCAAGCTCGGTTCCATTGCAAGAAGGAGGCTGATACAAATCTCGTCACTGCAAACCAAAGAAGGGAGGAACTCTGCGGATTGAGGGATAGGACAGAACACTGCATCAAATACCTATAGGTTAGTCGTATCTCATCGAAGGCATCATTGATCGGGAGAGCGGACATCACCATTTCTCTCCAAGAACGTCAAGATACAAGAATTCACTATAGAAGCTCGCTGTGGTCTTCTGCAAAATTTCTAGATAGCCAATTCACTGCTTATCACCCATTCGGAGAGAGGGGAGGTGAATAAAAGAGATTATCATTGGAAGTGAGAGGGTTTCTGGGTGTTCATGGCTGGGGGGAGGCTTGGCCTCGTTCTGATGGTCCAAGGTCGTATATGGTGAAGAAACGCACGTCAGCTCCAAGGACCTGGGTGAGCCAATACGAACTGCATGTTGATTTTCTTCAGGTTATCCATGATTCTTTTAAATTCTTTATATCAAGAAATCATTAGGGTTTGACGTAGAGCATGCATGAACTAGAAAACTGCGTGTTAATGTGTGTATGTTGTTATATTTATCGATCGAATCCTTAATGTGGCTCGTAGTCGGCCAAGAATTAGTTACATTTGTTAGGTTTCATTCTTGAGTGATATTCAATAACAACTCTGGTTATGAACCCTTGAATTATTCATTCATTCGATCGTCTTTCCCAATTTGGACAAAGAATGTATCTCCTTAAGCCCCTGATTCCCATCCTAGGCCCATGTAATCTCTGTAAATGCATAGATTGAATCTATGGTTGGCTGGGAGGGGTTGAGGATGATGTTTGAGATATGATAACCAACTTGGAGCATGTTGAAATCATGGTGCAAATACTGCTATCTTCAGACACATTGGATAGCTCGGAATGGTTCCATGGGTGTCATGTTTAGCTCATTTTCCAGGGTTCGAGGTGGTCTTGGGTCTCTGATAACCGGACAAAATGGCAAAATAACGAGCAGGGGTGATGGGCAAGCATATTGGATTCACTACCCAAATGCATACAAAAGGGACGCGAAGGATCGGGTGTGGTCGATGGCTATACCCAAGTTCTAGCTTAGTTTTGACTTTCTTAAAATGACCCACTAGGAGCCATCAAATGCATATAGAAGCAACTAGGTGCTGTATGCAACTATTTTGTTCCATTTTCCCTTTTAAAACAAACCAACCAGGTATCCTCTAAACACTGCCTCCAATTAATAGCTAAGGGTCAAAGTACCAACTAGGCGCTTGACTTAGTGGTCAATGCCTTCCGCCCCGCGCGCCCAAGAACCATGTTCGAACCCCATGCCACGCATTTTTAATTTCCAAGCCCTCTCACATGTGCCTTCCACATGCCGCCACGTAATGTGCACGCCATGTGCCCCTAAGCAAGCCTTTAGCCACCAGGCGAGCCACGTAAGCCATAAGCCATACAAGCCAGACTTTCCAATGGAGCCCCTCAACTTCTCAAATTTATAATTAAGCTCCTACTCTTTCTAAAATCACAATTAAACCTCCAAACTTTCCTTAATTCAAATTTGACTCCCAAACTTTCCATAATTCAACATTAACCCCCAAAACTTCCCTTAATTCAAATCTAACCCCAAACTTTCCATAATTAGAGTTTAGCCCCTAAACTTCCCAAAATTTAAATTAATCCAAATAAAGTCATTTTCTTCAAAATTTAAATTAAACCCTTTCCTCCCAAAATTCAAATAAAGTCCTTTTTCTTCAAAATTCAAATTAACTCATTTTCTCAAGATTTAAATTAAAATTCTTTTCTTCAAAATTTAAACTAAGTTCTTTTCTTTGAATAAAATCCAATGAAACTCAAATTAATTCTCTTTCTCTCAAATTTCAAAATCAACTTCAAATGCTTTTTCTCAAAACCATCAAGTCCGAGTCAAGCTCATTCTTGACCAAGTCAAGTTTCACCTTCAAAACTCAAAAATTAAATCAAGTTTTTTTTTCAAGTCCAACTTCTAACATTCAAAATCTAGTTCCATTCCAACTAAGTTTTATTCCTTTTCTTCAATCTTGAATCAAATTCATTTCTTATTTTAAACAAAGCTCCTTTTCAAATATTTTGGGATCTTTGTTCTCACGCAACGGGCTCTGAACGGGGAACTGGCGATTCACCTGCTGTTCAATGTTTAGTAGTTCGTATAGGCCCAGGTGCTGTCGTAGCCGCCTCGGATCTTGTGCATGAGTGGACTAAAGGTCCTTTCAAAAAAATAAAATTCTTTTTTTTTTCAAATATCCCCTTCCTTCTAAATACCTCTGAAGGTCAAGCCTTCACAAACCAGAACTACGTAAGCCTTGAGTTTCCCATTGCACCGAGGAATACGTAGGAGCAGGATCAAGTCCTATCAGGCTAACCTCCATCAAGTATTTATTTCCACTCTAATTAAAGGGATCAAGCAACGTTCGAATAACCACACAGTCAGTTTAAGGGTACTATTCTTTGGAACAGGCGAGTGGAGTGCCTAACACCTTCCCCACTCATAACCGACTCCCGAACTTCGAATCTCATCATCGAGTCAGGTTTTTTCCAAATATTTTTCCCTTAAATAAAAATTTGGTGGCGACTCCACATTATCCAAATAAAATTCTACTTTCAAAATTTTTAGCGAGTTCGTCGTCTCGTCGGAATTACGGTTGCGACAATCATCATTTTTTATTTCTTATCATTATTTTTATTATATTTTTTATTTTGTTTTTATTTACTATACCTTGAATGATTTCGGAGCAAAAAAATATATTTTGTTCACAATTTTAGCCTCGGACATAATTAGGTGTTCATAGTATGCATCAGGCAAATACGAATAATGAACATGATGAAGACCAACTTGATATGGGTCAAGCAAATGCGAAAATAAAGATGATGAAGACCAACTTGATATGAGTTATGAAAATACAAAAAGTAAAAACAAAACAAACCAACTGGATATGCGTCATACAAATGTGAACAATAAAGATGATGTAGACGAACTTGATATGGGTCAGGCAAATGCGAACAATGAAGATGATGAAGACCAACTTCATATGGATCAGGCAAATGCAAACAAATAAGATGATGAAAACCAACTTGATATGAATCATGAAAATGTGGACAATAAAGATGACATATATATATATATATATATATATATATATATATATATATATATATATATATATATATATATATATATATATTCAAACAATTTGATGTGATTGCGGGCACCACGATAAGCAAAAGAGATCATCTAGGAGATTATCTACAAGTAATAGAAGGTCCTATGACGAGAAATAAATCCAAACGTATGGAACAAGCACTTGAAGGTCTCATCAAGGAAGTTCAAGAAAAAGACTATATGGATCCAAACCCAATTCCAACATGGGTTTATTTATGTAGTCATATCATTGAAGATCTTAAGTGATAAAGTTTATGATTTGCTATAGATTACGTTAGAATTTGATATTTATCTAGAAGTTATTTGTTTTAAATTGGTTGCAATTCAAATTGCAATCTAATTAGGATTTCTAATTTGTTATCTGTTTTTATTAGATTTGGTTAGTTATAAAGAGGAGTTAAGGATTCAATGAAAAGACAGATTTTGAGCATTAATCATATTTTCTCTTTAAGAATTTTTCATCTCTGTGTGAGTTGATTCCCTTGGTTCTTGGGCAAAGAACGACATTTGATAACGTTGGTTCTTCCGGCAGGTCGCAGTAAGGGTCACGTTCCTCTTGATAACTTCGATGCTCTCCGGCAGGTCGCGGTTTGTGTCGGGTTCCTTTGTCTTATCTCACCTTATCTTACCTTACCCATCTTATCACACCTTATCTATCTTATCTCATTTTATCTAATCTCACCACATTTTATTATATCTTATCCTAATCTTACCTTATCTTATCTTATCTTATCTTGATTCTCAAGACGTTCCATTATCGTTTCCGCATTCCGATTCATTTGCGTAGGGTGAATCATATCATTTGGCATCAGAGCTTTGGCTCTTGGAATCACGTGTCATCTATCCTTTTTTTAATTTTCTCGTGATAAAGTTTCTATCTACCAAATATTCAAAAAAAAAAAGTTGTGATAAAAAAAATTCAAAAAAAACAAAGAAAAAAAGTTGTGATAGAAATTCAGAAAGAAAAAAGTCTTCATTCAATATAATTTTTTTTAAGTTCTTATTTCTTGACCAATATTTCTTACCCTATTCATCTTGTGTATCTGTGACTCTTTCGTTATCTGTGGGAAAATCAACTTGTGAAGTTCTTGGTTCAAGGATTGATAAGGAGAATCGAGAGGTAAAAGGAAAGAGTTGGTTAGAGCATTATAGAAAAAGCCAATTCGAGTGTAAACACGAGTGAAAAGCATCAATATTGAGGGTAAACACTAAGGAAGTGATCGGTGAGATTTTTATTATACTTATTAATTTTGTTCATTTTGCAGCATTGCCAATATGAGAGATGAACTCCATCATAATGAAACGGATCTGAAAATACTCATAAAATCATTTCAAGATCAATTCCAACAGTTGAACAGAAGGTTGGATGATATGGAGGGTTGTTTGAGGAGGAGGTCTCGAGTTTCTCATCAAAGTAGTCCCCAAAGATTATTTCACCGTGATGAAGAAGGAGATTGGAGGAAGAACTTAGAATCAAACAGTGAAAATTTACGAGAAAGAAGACGATATCAAGAAAAGGATAACAACTTGGGGAGTATTAAATTATTCCTTCCACCATTCCAAGAAAAGAACGAACCTGGAACTTATCTAGAGTGGGAGAGAAAAGTGGAGCATGTGTTTGATTGTCACAATTACTCAAAGGAGAAAAAGGTAAGACTAGCCAGTTTTTCTTTTATCGATTATGCTAATATTTGGTGGGATCAGTTTATCCTTAATAAGAGGAGATACAGAGAGAGACCTATCCGAACGTGGGAAGAGATGAAAGTAGTCATGAGAAGAAGATTTGTGCCAAGTCACTATCATAGAGACTTGCACCGAAAACAACTACAAAGTCTTACTCAAGGCGCCATGGGTGTTGAAGATTATTACGAGGAGATGGAAATTGCTATGATAAGAGCCAATGTAGAGGAGGACATAGAAATCACTATGGTAAGATTTATTGGAGGGTTAAAAAGAGAGATAACTGATGTGGTGGAGCAACAACTTTATGTGGAGATGGATGAATTGCTTCGTAAAGCTATTCAAGTGGAAAGACAACTCAAATCTAGGAGCACTTGCAAATATCCTAAGTATGCTTCTAGTTCGTCATCGAAGTATAATTGGTCTAATGAGAAGGAAGATCCTAAACCAAATGAGGCTTATTATAACCAAATGAAAAATTCAAAAGAATCTAAAATGAGAGAAAAAGAATTAGAAAATCAAGAAAGAGAAAAGAGAGATAAAATTGAGAGTGAAGAAAAAGTAGAAAGTCAAAAAAAGAATGAGAAAGAATTAGAAAATCATGAAAGAAAAAGAGAGATAAAATTGAAAGTGAAAAAAAAGTAGAAAGTCAAAAAAAGAATGAGAGTGAAAAGAAAGAAAAAATAAAAAATAAAGAAGAAGAAAATACAGTTTGTGTATTTGCTCACAAATGGGAGGTCGAGAGTATTTTGAGGGAGAAGCAACAAGTTCTTGTACTCATGTACAAGGATATTTATCTTACTAACAATCGTAACTCTTCTTTTCCTAGTGTGGTTGAATATTTGTTACAGGAATTTGATGATGTATTTCTTAGGGAACCACCAAGAAGTTTACTTCTTATAAGAAGTATTAAACATCAAATTGATTTTATCCTCGATGCTACGATTCCAAACCGACTAGCCTATAAAACTGTTCCCGAAGAGGCAAAGGAGATTCAAAGACAAGTAGAGAAGTTGATGCAGAAAGGCTTTGTGAGGAAAATTCTTAGTTCATGTATAGTTCATGTTATCTTGGTACCAAAGAAGGATGGAACATGGCGTATGTGCATGGACTGTAGAGTCATCAACAAGATTACGGGAGTTAGTGTTGATGAAGAAAAGGTTAATGAAACTAGAGGATGACCCACGCCTACAAATGCTAATAATGGAAGAAGCTTCCATGGTTTAACAAGTTTTTATGGGAGGTTTGTACAAAATTTTAGTTCTATAACTACCCTTTTAAATAAACTTGTTAAAAAGAATGTTAATTTTAAATGGGATAAGAAACATGAACAAGCTTATAATTTGCTAAAGGATAAGTTAACTAATGATCCTATGGTAAATTTACCTAATTTTGATAAAGTTTTTTAGATTGGATGTGATGCCTCTAGAGTGGGTATAGGAGTTATTTTAATGCAGGATTCCAAACCTGTGGCATATTTTAGTGAGAAACTTAGTGGAGCGATGCTTAACTATCCAATCTATGACAAGGAGCTCTATGCCTTGGTGAGCGCCTTACAAACTTGGCAATATTACCTTTGGTCAAGGGAAATTGTCATCCAGTCTGATCAATTTAGCTTGAAGTTTTTAAAGTCTCAAGGTAAGCTCAACAAAGGGCATGGCAGGTGGCTAGAATTTGATGAGATGTTTCCTTATGTTATCAAGTATAAAAAGGGAAAGGAAAACATTCTAGCGGATGCGTTGTCTCGAAGGTATGTATTACTTACGACTTTACAAACCAAATTACTTGAATTTGAGTTACTAAAGATCATGTATGCGGATGATATTGAATTTGGACAATTGTGGAAAACGAGTTCTGATCATGGTTTTGATGACTATTTTAGGCAAGATGGATATTTATTTAAGAAAAATAAATTGTATGTACCTAAGTGTAGCATAAGGGGAATGTTTATTAGAGAGACTCATGGGAGAGGATTAATTGGGCACTTTGGCATTCAAAAATCTTATCATATTTTACATAAACATATTTTTTGGCCAAAAATGAAGCATGATTGTTAAACTTATTAGTGAAAAATGTATTACTTTCTTACAAGCAAAATCTAAGGTAATGCATCATGACTTGTATACACCCTTATCTATTCCTGAATATCCCTGAACTGATATTTCTATGGAATTTGTAATGGGGCTACCTAGGACCTTAAAAGGAAACGATGGTATTTTTGTCATTGTAGAGGGATTTAGCAGAATGATACATTTTATTACTTGTTCTAAAACTAATGATGTCACTCATATTGATGATTTATTTTTCAAAGAGATGGTACATTTTCATGGCTTACCTAAAACTATTGTAAGTGATCGATATATCAAATTTCTTAATCACTTTTGGAGAACCTTGTGGGGTAAGTTGGGCACTAAATTATTATTTCCTATTGTGGCTCATCCACAAACAAATGGACAAACTGATGTTGTGAATAAAACTTTAGACACCTTATTATGTACTATAATTGAAAAGAATTTAAAGGATTGAGAGAATTGTTTGCCTCATGTTGAATTTGAATATAATAGGATTGTTCATACATTTACTTCCTTTTCACCTTTTGAGATTGTATATGGATTTAATCCTTTATCACCTTTAGATATTTTACCATTTCATACTAATGACTTTCTTAATTTGGATGGAAAGCAAAAGGCTGAATTTGTGCAGAAATTTAAGACTAAGGTTCGCGCTAATATTGAGCAGAAAAATGAACATTATGCTTGGAAGGCAAACAAAGGGTGCACCAAGGTGGTCTTTGACCCTGGTGGTTGGCTGTGGGTTCACTTGCGAAAGGAGTGGTTTCCAAATCAAAGAAGTTCCAAATTACATCCTTGAGGAGATGGTCCATTTCAAGTGATTGAAAGGATGAACGATAATGCTTATAAAATCGATCTTCCAAGTAGCTATGGTAATGTGAGTGCCACTTTCAATGTTTCTGATTTATCCTTATTTGATGCAGATGACCATCAAGATTCGAGGACGAGTCCTCTTGGAGAAGGAGGGAGTGATGTGAATGTGGGCACCACGATAAGCAAAAGAGATCATCTAGGAGATTATCTACAAGGAATAGAAGGTCCTATGATGAGAAATAGGATCAAGCGTATGGAACAAGCACTTGAAGGTCTCATCAAGGAAGTTCAAGAAAAAGACTATGTGGATCCAAGCCCAATTCCAACATGGGTTAATTTATGTAGTCATATCATTGAAGATCTTAAGTGATAAAGTTTATGATTTGCTATAGATTACGTTAGGATTTGATATTTATCTAGAAGTTATTTGTTTTAAATTGGTTGCAATTCAAATTGCAATCTAATTAGGATTTCTAATTTGTTATCTTTTTTTATTAGATTTGGTTAGTTATAAAGAGGAGTTAAGGATTCAATGAAAAGACAGATTTTGAGCATTAATCATATTTTCTCTTTAAGAATTTTTCATCTCTGTGTGAGTTGATTCCCTTGGTTCTTGGGCAAAGAACGACATTTGATAACGTTGGTTCTTCCGGCAGGTCGCAGTAAGGGTCACGTTCCTCTTGATAACTTCGATGCTCTCCGGCAGGTCGCGGTTTGTGTCGGGTTCCTTTGTCTTATCTCACCTTATCTTACCTTACCCATCTTATCACACCTTATCTATCTTATCTCATCTTACCTAATCTCATCACATTTTATCTTATCTTATCTTATCTTATCCTGATTCTCAAGATGTTCCATTATTATGTTTCATAACATGATGACTCATCTCATACTATTATGTTTTTATATTTTTAATTTTTCCTTTTGTATATTTCATTTGGTACACATAACGAACATAAATTGTGAAAATCTCCTAAAATTGTATGGTAAATAGAAGGCTTATCTACTAGATGAGTATGATGAAGAGAAACTTACCTGTGACTGTCGTGAATGCCTGCTTCTCAACTTTCTTTGTTCAATAGTCCAAGTTATAAGTGTGCTTTTCCTTCTACTTGATTTAGGTTCACTGTGTTGGTCTTGTTCTCCTCACCAAAATTTCTTTTAAAGACCGTACCTAATGCCCTTTTAGACCTTCTATGGTAATAATTTTTCTATTATCCCTATGACTCCCTTTTTTTTTTTCTGTTTTAACTTTTGATTGTGGCAGAATTTTATTAATTTGGCTTCTAGATTATACAATTATTCATAGAATTAATCAATTTATTACTAAAATTATTTATTTTTCTTAATTATCTGTGATTTTTTTTAGCATAATTTTATTTTTGGAATAGCTTTCTCCATTAGATAACCTTTTAATTATAATTTTCAAGTCAAAATTACGTTGACATACTCCATTCACCTTTTCAAGTTTTAAGTATAGATATAACATCAATGTCAGAATGCTTTCGAACTGCACCTGTGATCCTTTTGACTTTAACCTTTCAAATCACCGTGTTAATTTCAGACACAAACTAGGTGCAAACATGTAATGAACTAAAAATAAAATAATAAAAAACTAAAGTATAAAATAAACAAATAAAATAAATTAAATGATAAATAAATAAGTAAAATTATTGTAAAAAATAAACAAACAAATAAATAATTAGAATAACAACAAAATAAATGAAAAAAATATAAATTACATAAATGATAAATATAAATAAAATATAAAAGGTTAATTTAACAATAAAAATTTTCTATTTAATTTCTTATTTGATTTGTTTAAAATTTGATTCTCTTAAAAATTAATAAAAGTAAATCAAATAAGATTTTAATGTTTGACTAAGAAAAAAAACTATAATAATATTAAAAACAATGATAAGAATGATAATAATAAAGAGAAAGATAAATAGAGTAAATCAATTTAGATGAGTAATTACAAAAAAATATTCTATAATAAGAAGTAAAAATAGATAAAATATGTAAACATAAAAAAACACTAAAAATTTACTCAAATTTTATATTTTTAATTTAAATTATGAAATTCTAGTTTTTTATAATTTATTTAACAATAATAATAATTAATAATAAAAAATAAAAATAAAAATAAATTAAAATATAACAATCAAAAATTGATGCAAATTTAAAATTAATTTAATGATTAAAATTAATAATTAAAAAGAATTAATAATAATAAAATAAAATTTAAATTAGCGTAGTGATTAAAATTAATATATGAAAGAATCTTTATAATGATGATAATAATAGTAATAAAATAAGATGTATAATAAAATATTAAAAATATAAATTTACAATTGAATTAAGAATTAAAATTATTAATAATAATAAAAATTAAATCCAAGTAAAATATTATAAAGATAACTAAAAATTATTTCAAAATTAATAATTGTTGTAACCGTAATTACAATGGGACGACTAACTCATTAAAATTTTGAAAAGGGAATTTTATTGAGCAATGGAGCTGCCATCAAATTTTTATTTAAGGGAAAAGATTTGGAAAAATCCTAACTTGAGGAAAAACATAGGTTCGGGAGTCGGTTACAAGTAGGGAAGGTGTTAGGCACCCTACTCGTCCGTTCCGAAAAACGGTACCCTTAAACTGAGTGTGTAATTTCGGTATTTTTGAAAACTGTTTGATCTCTTTAAATATAATAGAAAATAAATATGTTTGAATGAAAATAGCATGATAGGGCTTGATCTTGCTCCTACGTATTCTCTGGTGCAATGGGAAACTCAAGGCTACATAGCTCTAATAGTAAAGACTTGATCTTCGGAAAAAGAGATTAACGGATGATTTTAAAAGCAGTTTAGATATTTTTTTGAATAATTCTTAACCCACATATGCACAGGATCCAAGATAACTATGGTTGCACTGCGACCTATATGAATCTCTAAATATCGAACAGCAGAAGAAGCTACCCGTTTGTATTTAGAGTTAATTACGTGAGACTTAGAATTATCAAAACGGTGTTTTCTAGAATATTTTTGTTTGAAAGGAATTCTTAGCCGACATATGCACAGGGTCTAAAACAGGTACGGCTGCATTAGGATCCATATTAATCTCTAAATGTCGAACAATAGAAGAAGCTACAAGTTCGTATTTAGAGCTCATTACGTAAGATTTAGAATCATATAAAACATGATTTACTTCATAAAATAACAAAATAACTCAGAAATGGGCTTGACCCAAAATTAAAGGAAACCTGTTTTCAAAAAGATTAAAAAGAGAATAAAAAATGGGCTAGACCCATATTAAAACTTGACTTCGAAGATAAGGAGAGAATTGAGTTTTCCCCCAAAATAAAATAAAAAGGATTTACCTAGAATGAAAAGAAGTAATAATAAAAGGAAATTGAACTTGACCCTAACTAAAGAAACTTGGTTTCAAATTAGAAGGAATTTGAGCTTGAACCAATAAAACTTGATTTTAAATTTTAGAGAGAATTGGGCTCAAGCTAAAAATTTGATTTCCAATTAAGACAAAAAGTAAGGATTAACCTCAAAATTTCCAATTAAGACAAAAAGTAAGGATTAACCTCAAAATTGCATAAGGGTTGCAAAATTGTAAAATTATTTGCTTAAATATTAATTAGAGTAATTATGGCTTTTTGGACCCAATTTGCAATTGAAGGTGGGTTGGCATAGTCTCATTCGGCAAGGCCCAAGCACAAATATAGGCTCATTTAGCAAGGCCCGCAGCCTGGAACGGCCCAATACCCTGTAATGTGACCTGATTTGAGCTCAAGACCTAATTGCAAGTGAACTGGCCTACTCAAAGTGTGAGTACAATGATAATTCAAAATGGTCACATGCGAGACTCGAACGTGATTCTTCTCATATGAGCTTCAGGTGCGCCAACCAACTGGGCCAAGCTTAGGCACTACGATTTGTGACCAATATTAACTAATACCCTGATAACCAGGACTTGTATGTCCACTAACATGCAACGTTGCATGGGGCTAGACGCTGGCCCCACCCTTTTGCCTTTGCTCCCAGCAAGTTCTTCTGCATCTTGCCAATGGCTGTCTTTGGCAACGGTCCAAAAACAAAAGATTTTGGGACCCAATAAGAAGGCGATTTGGACCTGCAGAATTTCAACATATCTTCAACTAGACGTTTCTCTTTATTGCTATCCACTCTTGGCTTCAGTGTCACAAAGGCACAAGGAGGCTCACCTCATTTCTCCTCTGACCTGTCTTTAATTTCTATGTATCCATCTGGATGCTTCACAACAAGATCACCAGAATGAAACCACCCATTAGCAAAGGCCTTTTCATTAGCTTTGGGGTTCTTCAAGTATCCTTTCATCACTGCATTACCCTGCATCATGATCTCACCAACTGTAGCACCATCAGTAGGAACAGGTTGCATGGTTTTTGTGTTCATAACCTCTAGGCCTTCCAAGTCAATGTACCACACCCCTTTCCTTGCATTGAGCCGGGCTAGCTGATCATTGGGGACAACATCAACAAGCTTTCTCTACAAAGATTGAAGTCTGCGAAATGTGATTTCATCAAGAGGTTCACTGCCATAATGGAGTTGCCGTGTCTGATATAGTGGTAATACCACTTCACGGGTAGCATGTTCAAATTCCTTGATTGTCAAAGGAGCACGCATGGTTGCAGCATTTGAGTTTGGTTATCTCCAGAAGCAATTTCTTGACACTATCGTATGCTTCAATGATAGCACAACGTCTATACTCACTCTTTCATATCTTTCTATAAAAGCCTTGTTGGTGGTATTCTAGAGGAAAAATAGATGTGAGGAAGAAAAGTAATTCTTTTTGTATTTCTTTCTTGTATTCATAAGTAATACAATACATCAATTTATAAATGAAATATTTACTACAAAATAATTCAAGGAGACTAAAGGTTACACAATAATTCTAGGAGCCCAAGAGTTATACGTAACATCTCCACAAATATTATGAGCTACTAATTCATTTTATTACACAATTATAACTCCATAACTACTGATTTATTTTATTCCAAAACCATAACTACACATTATTATCAACATATTCCCCCTTAATATGTTGTTCCTTGACTCCCAATGCTTCTCTAATTTGCTGGAATTTTCCTCTCGGCAGTGCTTTAGTAAAAATGTCAGCCAGTTGCTCTTGTGAACTACAAAACATCAGCTTCAGCTCACCTCCTTCAATTACTTCTCTTATGAAATGATGCTTTATATTGATATGTCTTGTTCGACTATGAAAGACTGGGTTTTTTTCCATAGCAATAGCAGATTTATTATCACAATAAAGCTGCGTACTCTCCTCTTGTTTTTCTCCAATGTCTTCCATAATTTTTCTAAGCCAAAGTATTTGTTGAGTAAGCTAATCCGATTGCTAGATACTCTGCCCATTGAAAGATTGTGCCACGGTTTCTTGTTTTTGAACACCAGAAATTGAACCAGAACCAAGGAAAACATATAACACAGTACTCTTCATATCATCAACATTTCTGCCCAATCACTATCACAAAAAGCCTTTTAATTTTAACTCTGTAATTTTTTCAAATCTGATTCCGTACTTCATCGTGCCTATAATATACCTTACCACTCTTTTTGCTGCTCCAAGATGTAAATGACTTGGATTACTCATAAATATTGAGAGTAAACTAGCAGCATACATTAAATCAGGCCTTGTAGCAGTTAGATAAAACAAGTTTCCAATCAAACTTCTATACACACTTGCATCTATCAATCTTCCACCATCTCCTTTTTTAAACTTTTCATTCACCACCAGAGGAGTATCAACAGGTTTACAACCAAGCATTCCAAACTTCTTCAGAATTTTTTCAGCATATTTTTTTTTTTGACAAATAAACACACCAAACTCATCTTGATAAATTTCAATACCAAGAAAATAATGCAACAAACCAAGATCACCATCTCATATTTTTCTATCATATCCCTTTTAAAATCTTCAATCATGCTTTTGTTATTACTCGTATAAACCAAATCATCAACATCAAGAGCTGCAATAAGTATATCAACCTTACCTTGATTCTTGACATACAAAGTAGGCTCACTTTTGCTTTTCTGAAATCCCTTCTCCATGGAGTAGCTATCAATCTCACTGTACCATGCTCTAGGGGCTTGTTTTAACCCATAGAGAGATTTCTTCAATTTGTACACCTTCTCCTCTTGGCCTTTAATCACAAAGCCTTGAGGTTGTTGCACATAAACTTCTTCCTTCAATTCTCCATTCAAGAATGCCGATTTTACATCAAGTTGGTATAAACTCCAACCCTTTTGAGCGGCCAATGCTATAATGGCTCTAATGGTATCCAACCGAGCAACAGGTGCAAAAGTCTCATTGTAATCTATTCCAAGTTGTTGTGCGTACCCTTTCACCACCAATCTAGCCTTGGTTTTTTTGGAGTGAACCATCTGGATTATGTTTCACTTTGTACACCCACTTCACACCAATAGCTTCTTTACCATTTGGCTTTTCAACTAGTTGCCTTGTTTTGTTCTTCTCAATTGCATCTACCTCTTCTTGCATAGCATTCCTCCAAACATCTTCTTTCATTACTTCTTCAAAATTTTCTGGTTCTACAATGCAATAGTTGCATCTAGAATAGATATCAATTAAGCTTTTTACTTTTATTGGAGTTGAGTCTGGAGATGATGAGGGAGAACTTGATGTTGAGGATGGAGAACTTGGTAAGGATGGAGAGTTTGGTGTTGAGGGGTTGATTGATCATTTTCAGCTACTACATTTTGTTGTAAGATTGGAACTGAGACAGTTTCATACTCAACTTTCTTTTCTTGCCAACTCCAAAAAGCCTTCTCATCAAACACAACATCACGACTTATAATCACCTTCATGCTTTTCAAGTTGTAAAGTCTATAGCCCTTTGACATAGAACTATAGCCAATAAAGACGCACTTCTCACTTGTTTCTTCAAGCTTTGTCCTCTTCTCCTTTGGAACTTGAGCATAGCAAACACACCCAAAAACTTTAAAGGTGGTTTTTGCGAAGGTTTCCTTCCACTCCAAGCTTCAAATGGTGTCTTGTTCCATCTGACTTTTTGTTGGACATCTATTCAGCAGTACAACACTTGTGTTCTTGCTTCGGGCCAAAATTCTTTTGGTATCCCTTTCTCGAACATCATGGACTTGGCCATCTCCCATCACGGTACAGTTCTTCCTTTACGACACTCATTTGTTGAGTGTATAGCCAACGAGTGATGTTGTCTTTCCACTCCTTCATCTTCACAAAATTTTTCAAATTGATTGGAGGTTTACTCCTTTCCCCTGTCACTTCTCAAAATTTTTATGAACCTGCCACTTTGCTTCTCAACAAACGCTTTTATTTTTTAAATATTACAAAGACTTCAGATTTTTGCCTCATAAAATACACCCATGTCATGCGAGTCAAATCATCTATAAATAAAATGAAATACCTATTTTTTGCATGAGATAAGGTACTCATAGGTCCACACACATCGGTATGTACCAACTCCAACATTTGTTTGGCTCTCCATGCTCCTTCCTTTGGGAATGGTTGACGATGATGCTTGCCAATTACACATCCTTCACATACGCTAGATTTTTCTTCAATTGTTGGCAACCTGTACACCATATTCTTTTGAGAGAGTAAGTTGAGGCTATTATAGTTCAAGTGCCCAAGTCTTTTGTGCCACAAACTAGAGTCAAGTGTTTCTCTAGCCATCATGCTGAAATTTTTGTCATATTTGAAAAGGAGAGGAAAACTTCTATTATTGCTCATTTTAACAGTCACAACAAGATTGCATTTGGAGTCAAAAATTCTGCACTCTTGATTCTCAAATTTAAGAGAATAATCATGCTCCAAAAGTTGTCCAATGCTAAGCAAATTTTCATCAAGTGCTGGAACATAGAGAATGTCATGAATAGGTTTGTTACCTTGCTTTGTTATAACTCCAATGCTTCCTTTGCCTTCAACCTTAACATACTCTCCATTGTCCAATTTAACTTTTGAGCTAAATGAAGAATCTATGTCAAGAAAAGCATTTTTATCTCCTGTCATATGATTGCTACAACTGCTATCCAAGTACCATAAATTTTTCTCCTCTTCAAATGCCTTTTGACAAGCAAAGAAAAGGTTTCCTTCATTGCTTCTTCCACTATTTTTGGCTTCAGTAAATGCAGCTTGTTGGTGGTTGCCAAAGCGACAATCCTTTTGTAAATGGCCAAACCTCTTACAAGTGTAGCATTGAGGTTTTCCTTTGTTCCAACAATCTTTCTCATCATGATTATTCTTCTTACAAATTTTGCACCATTTGTTTGATCCACCATCATTTTCTTGTCCTCCAAAATAGCTTCTTCCACCTCTTCCACGAGAGTTTCTTCCTCTTCCTCGACCTCTTCTATGTCTGCCACCTCTAGAAGACTCACCTCTGTTTTGACCTGAAAAATTATTCTCAACATTTTTGGGGTCAATAGTGAGCTTAGATTGAAACGCATTTTCGACGATTTTTTCAATACGTCGTAACAATCTTTGCTCATACGATTTCAATGAACCCATCAACCCTTGAACAGTCATGGTTGATAAGTCCTTTGTTTCTTCAATAATAGCCACCATTGGATCAAACTTTTTAGATAAACTAATCAAAAGTTTATCAACAACTCTACGATCATCAATTGTGTCTCCATGTGACTTCATTTGATTCACCAACTCCGACAATCGATTATGATACTCATTCAAGCTTTCATTTTCTTTCATTTTTTCATTTTCAAAATCTCTTTTAAGAGATTGAAGTTTCACAAGTCTCACTTTAGAATCTCCTTCAAATTCTTGTTGTAGAATATCCCATGTCTCCTTGGACGTCTTTGCCCTCATGATCCTTGGAAATATGGTAAGAGAGACTCCTCTTTGAATCATCCCAAGAACTCCAGCATCTACAATTTTCTTTTTCCTCAGCTCTTCATTTTCAACAATCGTAGAAACAATTGTAGTTGTTGGTTGTGCATCTTCTATTTTGATTAAATGTAAGACATCTAAGGAAGTGAACAGTGTCTCCATTTTCACGACCCAAAAATCATAATTTTCTCCTTCAAATAAAGGAACTTGAACATTGCTGTAAATGGTGCTGTTTGATACTGTTGAAGTATTTGCGGAAGCCATGACTCCACTTTTTTTTTTGTACTAGCTGCAGGGATCTACAACTCTAATACCACTTTGTTGGTGGTATTCTAGAGGAAAAATATATGTGAGGAAGAAAAGTAATTCTTTTTGTATTTCTTTTTTGTATTCATAAGTAATACAATATATCAATTTATAAATGAAATAGTTATTACAAAATAATTCAAGGAGACTAAAGGTTACACAATAATTTTAGGAGCCCAAGAGTTATACGTAACATCTCCATAAATATTATGAGCTACTAATTCATTTTATTACACAATTATAACTCCATAACTACTGATTTATTTTATTCCAAAACCATAACTACACATTATTATCAACAAGCCTCTTATCACTGTCATCTACCAGTCCTTTAGCTTGGCTGGGTGCCCACAGCAGCTCATGGTACAGAAGAAAACATGGTCAGTAGATCACCCTGACATTCCAAAAGTTCTGTGGCAGCTCCAACAACTCAAATTCTCTGTCAGATATAATATTCTCCTCCCTGAACTTCGACCTATGGATGGCATTCTTAGGTCTGTCCTTCAATGTTCCTCTCGTATTCAACAATTGCTCCTCGGATATGAGATTAAACTGGATTACACTGTAAACTCATGCTGTTGATAGTGAGCATTTTTAAGGTTCAAGAGAACCTATTTTTAGAGACCCAAAATGAATAATGGTCTCCTTTGAAAATTTTGGTTAATTGCTCGCTCATCAAATAGCAAAAGTTCAAGTTCGTGCTTTGAAGGTACCTTGAACGCTTGTTAGAAATAACTGTATGTAACCAGATTTGTCGAAGAGAACTTATCTATGAAGTCGTGAAATTTCATGGAGGCCAAAGTCTGAGATTCAGCTTCTCCCTCTCCTATTCCTAACTATAGTCAAACGAAATCACTCCAAACTGACGTAGATGATAACATGAATTGAACTTAGATCAAGGGCCAGGGAGTGAACCGAATTGCCATATCAAATCGTCATCTATCCCTACTCCAGGCTTTCTCACAACAAGTCCTTATCAATTTCTTAATTCTGTTCTATGGCTTGGAGTCTTACCTTAGCAGTTATCCGATATTGACACTTCCTGATTTTAATAGGGATGAAGTAGGAGAACCAAGTTTTTGACCTTGTATCTCTCAGCCACATAATCAAATCATAGAAACTTCAATCAACCGCGTGCAAATTTTAAATCTAATTTAATTTCATGCAGAGAAACAGAGAGCTTCTCGTCGCATTTCAGGCACCGAATTTCACATGCAAGAATTATATTACATCTCCATAGAAGTTTTCATGCTGAGGATAAACTTTGATTCGATTTCGCTTGAACTACCTATTATTTCAGGCACCGAATTTCACATGCAAGAATTATATTACAATGCTTTCTCCATAGAAGTTTCCATGCTGAGGATAAACTTGGATTCGATTTCGCTTGAACTACCTATTATTCTAGCGAGAATCCTGATTCAAGAAGCGGAAAATAAACAAATGTAGCAATCACAACTGTTTATTCTCACTCAAGACCTACTCTATTTACAGAAAAAGGCACTACGTGCAAGCTTAACACCAACCTGGAATTTGCTGCGGTGGAGTTCTCCCTCACTTGAGATTAATGCAGAATTGAGCAAGAACCAGCTGTGTTCTTCAGAACCCGGACAATGTGAGTGCTACAATAAGAACTCTCTTTTCGTTGATACGGAGCAGGTTCTGTCGTTGGATTCAACAACCATGGATGCGTCTTCTACCTTTCATGAAACTGGAATCGCTTTGGAAAACTCCAAAAAGTCAGAGAGAGGAGCCAGGGGGAGGTGGAGAAGAATTTTTTCAGATCGGGAGAGGGAGAGCTCCGAAAACTAAAATGTAAAAAAACCCCTCATTGTCATCTTTTTTCCTCTTTTTAAACCTCTCGCCCCTTTTTGTTATTTTTTTCTTTTTCCTTTTTTTTCTTTTTTTCAGTTTTTTCGTTAGTTTTCTGTTTTTTTATTGTTTTATTTTTTCTTTTTTAATTTTATTATTATTTTTGATTTATTATTTTATTTTTCTGTTTATTCTCTCATTTTTTTATTTTATTTTTTATTATTTCTATTTTGATTTCCGATACTATTATTACTTTATTATTTTACATTATTTTGTTTTTACTTAAATTATTTAAATTAAATATATTTAAACATATTTATTTATTAATTAATTTAAAAAATAGTCTCGAACAATGTTCACAATAATAAAATAAAAATTAAAACAAATACAATATACATAGATAGATAAAAATTTAAATTCAAACTAAAATTAATAATAATAAAATAAAAATTAAATCAAAATAATAAAAAAATATGACCAACATAAATATATATTTAAAAATTAAATTACATTAGAGATAATAATAAAATAAAAATTAAATCAAAACATACAAAATATCAAAAAATAAATAAAATTTTAAATTTGAGTTAAAGTTAATAATAATAAAAATAACAATTAAATAGATATAACAAAAATAAATAAATAAAATAAAATCTGTGCAGATTAAAAAAATGTTGAAAAATAAAATTATATAATAAAAAAATCATATAAAAAAGAAAAAAATAAAATATTTCATTTTTTATAATAACAACAATAAAATAAAATAAATAAATTAATTTAAAAATATTTTCCTAAACTATAAAGAAATAAAAATATTAATATATAATAGGTAAAATCTAACGTTTACGGCCATCCAACAATTTAATACAAGTTATATTTTTACGACCACAACTATTTTATTTTTTTCGTTTTCCACTTGTGTTTTCGCGGTAAGAAACTTTTTTATTGGAAGCATGATTAAACACTAATGCATGTGTCAACGGATGTTTAAAACAATCAGGAATAGAGTGATTAAAATCATATATAAACTAAACGTGTTATTTATTGTTTTTTCAATAATTACTTTTATTAAACTGTTAATCGTGTGATTTTAAAAAAAATTATAAATGTGAATATTATTTTTTATTTATTCTTTTTTGATTATTTACTTTTTAATTATAATATTTAATTCATTATTAACTTTAATATAGATCAGAAACAAAAAAAGAGAAAAATTAATTTAATTGATTAAAAATTAAAAAGAGAAAAAACATAAAAATAAATTTAAATTTAAATTTAAATAAAAGAAAAGAAAAATAAATAGGTAAATGGTGGAGCATAACCTAAGACAGGAATGGAAGTTTTTACTGGTATAAAAGTCATTTTTTTTTGGCCAAAAAGGGAAAAAATTTATTCTATTTACGGTTGATATAACCAACAACAATAATCCTTATTTTTATTTTCAGCTGTAACAATTAATTATAGATTTCATACATTCAAGTTGGCTTTTACAACTTATCTTTTCCATTTTACAACTCAAGTTGTTTAAAAAGAGCTAAAAATAACTAGAAAAGTTTAAAAGTTAGTAGTTACATATTAAATGAATAAAAGAATCAATATTTGTTGTATATGATGGATCTAAATGAGGAAGACAAGCTTTCCATTTAGCAAGATAACTATGCCGAAGACTTTAAAACTGCTGAGCAACAAGTATCTTTTCTTTTTAGCATCGATAATATTATAGGAAGTGCGGGTGCGGTAGAATATGAAAATAGTAAAGGTTAAGCATTCTTTTCTATTAATTTTTTTTATAATCAAATAGATTTTATTCAAAAGAAATATTAGTGATATTAAAAAATTAATAAAAATAAAAAAATGGTGATATATAAAAACGAATTTATGCACAATCTCCAAATGAGAGAGCTTGGATCCTATCTATCAGCTACAGCATATCTCATTTTCTGTTTTTAAAAATTATATATCGCTAATCTAGAAATTTATTTAAAAAGAAAAAAATAAAACAAATATGTATATAAAAATGATGGTTTGCCTATATCTTTGTCATATTTATTGTTCAAAGCGGAGAAATAAGTCAAAGAAAATGCAAAAGATGATGCTGTTTTGTTGTTTTTCTACCTTATCTCATTCTCAATTATAATTAGGTGTTGGGTTTAGACGACTATTTTTTTAATATATAGAGACACATCAATTAATTTTGGAATTAAATATTTTAAGCAAAAGATACAATTAAGTAAAACTTTTCCTTCGTTAAATTCTTTTTTTTTCTTCTTTATGTTATTCAAACTTTCTCCTAACATCTATGAGTTAACTGAACAAGTACAACCAAATAAAATTGTTTATGATTTAAACCAGCATGGTAATCTTCAAAGTTTAAATATTTTTTTGGCATCCTATCTAAT
Source organism: Canavalia ensiformis (assembly GCA_026541065.1). NCBI lineage: Eukaryota > Viridiplantae > Streptophyta > Magnoliopsida > Fabales > Fabaceae > Canavalia > Canavalia ensiformis. The sequence continues at coordinate 360,427 of JAMKYM010000699.1, read as the reverse complement.
AAGATTGAGAGTTTCATCCGTTTCATATATTTTTTACTAACAGCAGAAAAGAAAAGAGATACAACACACATTTAAAAGGTTGATACATAAAAACTATCATTGAAAAGATTATTGTAAAAATATATATAAAAAATAATTTGTTCTTATTTAACATCATTGTGATCTATTTATTATTTTTAATAATTATTTTAATACTTAAAATTTTCAATTATAAAAAATTCAACCATTAGTAATTATAAACTCATTGTTATATTTGTTTAGTTTTATGAAATACAATATTGTAATATTATCCAATACCCAAGCATTCAATGTCTTTGACTTTCTTCTGTACTGATGTAGGGCGCAAAGATGTAGGACGCACGCAAGGTTAGAAGGCTGCCATAACTTTGTTAAGGCACGGATATGTTAGCAAATTAAAAGAAATTAAGGAAAATTGAAAGAAATTTTGAGAAACATCCAAATGTTATAAGCTATGCCATATATGCTGTCAACTATGCCACGAAAGTCAAAGGATGATCCTGTTAGAGAATAAACGAGGATGGCTCGAGGCTTTTTAGAATTTTGAAAAATTTTAAATTTGATAATTAATATTATTATTATTATTTTAAATTTAAATATTTAAATTATTTATAATTATTATTATAATTTTAAAATATTTAAAATTTAGTATTAATTATTTTAAATTTAATTTATAAATTAATTAATTATTTATTTATTATAAATTTATTTTTTTATCGTTGAAAATTTATTATAATTTTATTTCTCTCTGTTATAGAATTAAGTTAAGATCGTTAAAATTTTAATTTTTAACCATGGTTTACATTCAAGTTGTATATATATAAATTGTGTTTTACAATTGAGATATGATTAGATTTTTTTTAATTTTTTTTTTCTAAATTATTTTAAAAAATTGTTGTATCTTAAAAAATTATATTATAAACCTACAGATTTTTAAGAATAATGTTATCATACGTTTTAACTTACAGATTATCAAATCTTTTAACAATTTCAAAGGTTTTCTTTTCTATTAAATGATCATTTAAAAAATTACAGCTAAATTTTAAACTCAAACTCAAATTCATTATCTTAATCATGTACAATTAGTTTTGTTGGTAGGACTAGATATACCACTACATACAAAAATGTATACAAGTGTCATGTAAATTTTTTTTTATTATACTTTTATAATAATATTTCAATATTTTTATTTTTAATTTTCAATTATCTGTGTTTATATAAAATATAATATTTTACATGGTGTATTTTAAATTTTTTTTAATTAAAGTAATGACAAAAATTATTCTACTTTTAATTTATTATAAAATTATTTTTTTTATCATAAAATTTGTTAGAAAAACATTATATAAATGGTTTTGTTGAGTATGTTTAGATTATTAAAAAAATGATTATCAATAAAAATATTTTAAGTTTGTTGCAAAATATTTTGTTGTACCCTTGATATTTGAGAGATACCATTAAATTATTATATGAAAATATTTTTTACTATATTAAAATAATATAATGATGTCAAATAAATTTAATTTGTATGAGAATAAATCAATCATGATTTGGATTATCCAAATGTATAATAAACTAGATTACGAAAATCAAGTTATTATTATTTATTTGAAATAGAATTTGAAGATGGGTACTAAGAAATTTTTTAGTAACCATTTTATACAGAGGAAAACTTATATTTCTTATATGCATACATTGTGATTGCTAAGAAGTAACAATGAAAAATAGTTCACAAATATAACTTAAGATATGTACTTATATGTCTAAAATTTTGTGAAATGATTAATGATGCGATCATGTGACGTAAAAAAAAATTGATCATATTTATCACAAAGCAAAAGCTTCATGAATGGCATTGATGGAAATGTAATTTAGCCAAAACAAAATAAAAAATGATGGGAACCCAACCTTTATGATTGGAGATATAAGGAAGAAAGTTGATATGGGTAATAACAAGTTAATGTTGATCATTCTAGCATTACTAATATTCTCATTCTTACGGTGTGAAGAGTGTTATGATGTTTTAAACGAGAGGTTAAGCTTAATTCTTTTAATAATTATCATATCCGTTATGGATGGTGTATGAAATACACGTTAATGAAGTCACCTAAATAAGCGTCAAGTTAGGCCGCTTGTATGAGATTGAGGTTCAATCTCTAGAGCATTCATGAATCAACTAGGCGAGCGCATGATCTATTTGCGTAAAACTAACACCAGTGGAAAATGAGCTTTTTACATCGGTTGTTATGGACATTGTACATCGGTTATTTAAGTGGTGTTGAAGCGGGTAATATAGAAAATAAGACTTTTTACATCAGTTATAGAACCAATGTAAAAAATATACTTCCTACATTGGTTGTGGGCAGAACTAATGTAGAAAGTAGGACTTTCTACAGCGGTTGTGGGCAGAACCACTATACAAAGTCATACTTTCTACAGTGATTCTGCCCACAACCGTTGTAAAAAGTATACTTTCTACATCGGTTCTACCTACAACCGATGTAGAAAATCACTTTTTACATCGGTTATAGTTTTAACCGATGTAGAACGTCCAAATTTTTTTTTAAATATTCATTTTGTTTAGGCATACTATTATATTATTTATTTATAATACTTGCATATACAAACAGAATGACCAGACACACAATATAAAAATCACAGAATTTATATATTTAAATTAAATATATCATTGTTTATTATTAAATTTTAATTTACAAATAAAATAACTTAAAATTACATCAAATGTGTTGTAATTTTAAAAGTTTTAAAATAAGGATTTAAGATGAAATTGTTAACCATTGAATAAAAAACTTCAGTCCCAAACTGTCAAACTTAGACAATTCAAGATTGAATACAATGAATTGTTTACTTATTCAGTAATATACTCATTGTATTTAACCATGAACGGGAAACTAACGGTATGCTTATATTTGAACTCAAAAAAAGAAACCAACTTAACTTAGAAAGATCAACATGCAATTTAGACATATAATTATGGTGATTATCATTTTTAGTAATCAACAATAAGTCGTGATCAACTGCAAGTAACCTATCTCATATCTATTATGACCTTAATAAACTTAGTTATGGATTTTTTATGAATTAAAAATATTCCCTTAACAATTTATCTACAGAGGCTGGACTTAGGTCATATTCTTAAGTCATGAAGATTGTTCAATGTTTCAAAACTAGGTTCATGCACTTAAGTATTACTATATCTAAAACGAAATCAATACTATAACATACATATCACCTAACAAAGCAAAGATGCAGAGGCTTCTTTGTTCAAGCCAACACACAAACTTTCACATAAATACCTCACAGTCAACACAACAATAGTAGAGCGGTGGCAGAGCGGTTGCCGAGCGGTAATCGAGCGAAGGCACAACGGTAGCCAAATAAAAAACTTGCAAATTATAGAAAACAACCAAAATGAATGTAAATTTCAACTATAATAACAGAAGGAGATGGATAAATAACGACAAAGAAGACAAAGTTTACTCATACCTTAGGGTGCGCGACAACGACTTCGAGCGAAGGCAATATTCACAATGGTGACAACGACTACGAACGTAATGACGGAGTGCAACGATGAGCAATAGCAACAGCAGCAAATGGCTAAGATGTAAACGAAAACAGAGAGAAAAGGCCGAGACGAGAAACTAGGGATTTAGAGAATGAGGTTAAAGATCACCAAGGTCGAAAAAAAAGGGAAAGGGGAAGACTTCCTACGTCGGTTGTTTCTCAGAACCGATGTAGAAACTACTTACTACATCGGTTAAATGAATAATCGATGTAGAATCATTGCCATTTTATTTACAAAAATGCAATTGTCAACTTTTTACATCGGTTCCCTAAGAAATGATGTAAAAAATTGTTTTAAAAAATCAACTTTCTACATCGGTTCTCAAAACAACCGATGTAGAAAGAACTTTCTATAGCGGTTCTTTTAAGAACCAATGTAGAAAGTTCACATTTATTTACAAAAATGGCACCGTATTTTTATTTACATCGGTTCATGACCAATCGATATAAACTCCTGTTATAAAATGCTATTTTTCTACTAGTGTAACGAAAATAGTAAAAATTATGGGGTGTAATGTGACACATAAATCTCTAGTTTACATCAAAGTGTTCTCGTTCATAGAAATTCTACTTCACCAAAACACTATCTCTTAAGTTTATTTATCAAGATCTGGTGCATAGTCCAAACGACACTAGATTTGGTACATTTACACTCATTGTGTAAATTCAGCAAAACTTCTTTCTTATACTTTATTTTATTAAATTTTTTTAAAATATTTTAAAATATGTGAATATTATTGTAAAAATTAAGTATTTTAAATGATTTTAAATATAATAATTAATATTATTATTATAATATCCATTTTTATAAAAAAAATGCATGTGATAGTGACACTTGGAGCAGCACACGTTCTCAACCAGTACTCCACTAGCTACTGAAGAAGCCACAATGTGGCACCATTTCCTCATTTCCAAAAAGATAGATAATGTTCAAGCTTCAGTTACCTTCCCTTTTCTTCAATTACAAAATTCAGAAAAGAATCAATATGGGTTCTTCCTTTTACTCTCTCATTTTTATGTTCTTAAACTGAAACTCGAAGTTCTTCGGCCGTGATAGTACCGTTCTAATAATTTTGATACTTTATGCTGTGGAATGTTGAGTAGATCCTGAAGCTGAAAATTTAGACTTGAGTTTGAGGAATCCTACTATTACATATATCAAATGTTTTTTTTTTAAGTAAGGGGAGGAGATTCAAGTAGAATATAAAAGTAGTTCTAAAGCAATAATGTTTTAGAATAAAATTATTAATTATTTAACAAATTTAAAATTTGTGTTTGATTATATCTAAATTTAATTTTGGATGAAATTTAATTTTTTATAGAAGTAGTTTTAGACCTTCCTTATTATAGAATAAAATTTTACTAATTATGTAATGCTTTAAAATTTATATTTGATTATATTTCACTTTAGGTTTGGATGGAATTTTGAATGGTTATTGAATGATGATTGAATTAATTAGGAATTAAATTGATAAACTATCTAAATTAATGTGAGGTAGTATATTGGGAAAATAAGATACTAAAACTGTTAATTACTAATGTAAGGATAAAATATGAAAATGTTGGAATAATTTATATTAGTAATTATTTTATTAAATTGTTATAAACTATCCTGTCAGATTGTCGTATGACTAAAGAGAGCTAAAATAATTAATTTTTATTCTCTCTAAATAGTTTTCTAATAAAATTAGAGAATAATAATAATAATAATAATTTAATTCTAAATTTTAAAAAATATTTTTTATAAAATTTTGGTTTAATTTTAAGTGGTATCCTGTATAAATTATTGAAGTAACAAAATGTTTATTGGAGGTTAGGAACCTTGTTTGATTTATTAGAAAGTACTTATTTAAATGTTAAAAGATATTGAGCTGAATAATAAAATAATTAAATAAGGATTATGAGGTCTTGAACCTTGAGAAGAAGGAGAGACCTTCACGTGAGGTAGAAATAAGAATTGGAACAATTAATTGGCATGAATCATGTGCATAAAAGTGTTTTGTAAACTGTAATGAGGGATAATGTATGAGTCCTTATATAAAAGAGAGTTGGGAAATCTAAGGATCGACTCATAGGGTTGTAGACCAAAGTTCATGATAATGGAAAGTTTTGAGAATTAGGAGTACATGAGCTAGATTTAAGTCTCTCAATGGCTTAGGGTTGCTTATTGTAGGCGGGACTGCTCTGGTTGAATGTAGCCACCTTGATGAGACCCTAAAAACTTTCATTATCGGTCGAGCAATCTTATACTGTTGTGAAATAATGATGATGATGATTTTAGTATTGTCAAAAACACGCTGTAATTTGAAATTGGATCCCAATACCCTATTATTTTTTATAAAGTGGTGATGATGTTTGGGCCCACATGCATTTACATATTATAAGGATAACCAACTTTAAATTAGTAAGGATTATTATGATATAGTATGCAGTAAGTCCCAACTTAATCATGATTCTATCATCGTAGTAACTCGTGAAGAAGATGATATAATAATCTTATTCATACATTGCATACAATAATTGTTTTTCAAGAGTTCTTTGAGGAGGTCAAAGAACTTATTTTTTCTTTATATTGAAGTATGATTTTACTTAAATGAAAAGCACAAGTATGGATTCAAGATAAGACCTTACATTGATGTATATGCTTTCGTTAACTGTTGTTTACATCTAAGTTTCATATATATATATATATATATATATATATATAATTATGTTCTGTTGGATTGCGATGCTAACATTTTTTTATTAGTTCTATTTTCTAAGTCATTTAGAAGAGGTTATTATATCCTAAAAAAATCACGTTATATGCACATAAATCCTAAGAACAATGCTATCACATATCTCAACCTACAAGTTACCAAATTTTTCAACAAAAGTAATGCTATGAATGGATTAGAAAAGCATAAGTATGGATTCAATATAAGACCTTACATTGATGTATATGCTTGCTCTTTCAAACTCATGTTGATGCCATGGAACATTTCGTCATCAACGTATCTTTGATTTGGGAAAAAAAACAAAGGTCTTGATTTAGGGGGAAGATGAAACAAGCTAGCAAAATATATGGATAGAGAGTGAAAAAACATTTGTGATTTCCAAGTTATTTTTCCACAATCAACCAACACCTAGCAAAATGAGCTTTTGGATTAATAGTTACCATTGTTAACTAAAGTATAGCAAAGTAACCATGGTTAAATATCCAACTTTTTGTAATGTATTATTTCATGGCTAACATCCATTTGTGAATTAAAATGGTTAAAAGATATTTTCTTTAGTTTTGGTGTGTTGCATCCTCAACCCATACATTTATATTGTGATTGACATACTACTTTTTATATCTCTAAAAATTCTATCTTCCATGAACGAATAAATCACATTGAAGTAGACTATCATCTTGTTTATAATAAAATTCTTAATCAACATATCTATTTATTCTATGTTCCTTCTCATAGTGTATGGCGTAAATATCTTCATCAAAATTAAGGATATATAACGTATTCAATAAATTTATGTTTACAATAATTTTAATATTATTTATTGTTAGTATCACACATATTAAAATTAATATATATATATATATATATATTAATTAGATCTATTAATTTAGATAATTGAATTTAGCTTAATATAAAAAAATTAGAAATTATAATAGAACATTAAATTTATATAAATATATATATATATATATATATTATATCAATTTTAAAATTTATCATATCAGAAAAAAATGTTATTATAACTTTTTTTTCTGAATAATGTATTATAATAAATTGTAAGAACATGATGATACCTTAGTTGTTATCATTTATACAATTATAGGAAAATTTTGTTAAATTTTGAATAAAATCTTTTCATTTTGGGTTTTTACGTTGATTAAAAAATTTATTTACTTATTTTGTTTAATTGTAATATATTTTTACATTTCATCTTAAAAAAAGTTATTTTCCTTTTTAGAAATTGAAACTTTAAAGCAATGGGTTATAATTTATGGAACCCCTAAATTTTCTTAACGTATATATTAATATATCAAAATAATAATATTAAAATTAAAATATGTTGGATAAAAATATTATATTATTAACTTTAACTATGTAGACATTTAATTTTATCTTATATTCTTTTTTAATTTTAATTAATAAATAACGATAGTAATTTTGGTAAATAAAATAAAAAATAAATATTTAAAAAATTAATTTTTACTTTTTGTAATTAATAAAATTTTTGCTCTTTTTATTTTGTTAAAAATGGATTTTAATTTTAAATTTAATTTAATTCTAGAAAATTTCAAACATGTAACTCAGCAAAAGAAAATATTCTTGCTTTTTCTAAATTTTTTGTGTTTCTTTTCTTGCCTATATAAACATTGAAAAATTGAAAATGAGAAGATTATTTTTTTTAATTTAAAACTTAGTTACTAAGTGTCGTAATCATAATTACAACGAAATGACAAACTTGTTAAAAGGTTAGAAAGAATTTAATTTGATTGTGGAGCTACCACCAAATTTTATTTTTTAAAGGGAAAATATTTGGAAAAACCCTAACTTGAAGAAAAATTCTAGGTTCAGGAATCGGTTACGAGTAGGGAAGGTATTAGGCACCTTACCGTTTTAAAGAACGGTATCCTTAAACTGTGGGTGTGTGATACTTTTGAAAACTGTTTGATCCCTTAAAATAGAATAGAAATAAATAGGTTCGGAAAATAGCCTGACAAGACTTGATCCTGCTCCTACGTATTCCATGGTGCAATGGAAAATTCAAGGCTACGTAAGACTTGATTTCTTGAAAAATAAAAGGGTGATTTTAAGTAAAAATTGATTTTTGAATGAAGATAATAAAAACAACGATCTCTTAAAATTGCATGCTTGCAAAATCCAAACCATCGTAGGTCATGTTTGACTACATGAATTAAAATACGGAACAGTAGATGATGCTACTTGCCCGTATTAGAATCCGTTGCATAAATTTTAGAAAAATCGAAAATAGACATTTTGGATGAAATTAGTAAAAACGATGATTTTATAAAAATCACGTGCTTGAGAAATTAGTAAAAACGGTGAATTTGCACGAATTAAAATATGGAATAATAGAGAATGCTATTTGCCCACATTATAATTCATTGCGTGAACCTCAGAAAAATGAAAAACAAGCATTTTTAGGCAAAATTAGTAAAAACAACAATTTCTTAAAATCATGTGCTTGCAAAATTCAAATTGTCATAAGTCGTATTTGAATCTGCATGAATTAAAATACGGAACAGTAGAGAACACTACTTGTCCGCATCAGAATTCGTTGCACGAATTTCAGAAGATGCAAAAAAAAAAGACATATTTTAAAATAGATTTTTTTGAATGAAGTTAATAAAAGTAGTGACGTTTCTAAAATCACGTGCTTGCGGAATCCAAACCTTCGTAAGCCATGTTTGAATCCGCACGAATTAAAATACAAAATAGTAGAGGAACGATACTTGCCCGTATTAGAATTCGTTGCATGAATTTCAGAAAAAGAAAAAATAGACATCTTTTAAAACAGATTTTTGTTTAATAGAGTTGATAAAAACAATGAGTAAGTCGTGTTTGAATTTGTATGAATTAAAATATTGAATAGTAGAACGTTACTTGTCCATATTAAAATTAGTTTCACCAAATTTTAAAAAGCAAAAACAGATATCTTTTAAAACAATTTTTTTTAATGAAGTTGATAAAAAAAATAGTGATTTTCTAGGCTAATTTTCTCTTCAAGGACCCATGGGTACAGGGCGTAAAACTATAATTACTGCTATATCTTATGAAATTTAGGGCCTTTGTAGGTAACAAATCTGGACCAACTAATACATCCCTCAACCTATCTTTTAAAATCTGTCTTAATTTCTTATTGCATAGACTCTACCCTAATTCATTATTTTGTATTTCCCTAGACCCATTTTATTTCCTGTTCACCATATGATTCCTCAAATTGAAATTGCTACCATGATTACTCTAGGCTCCCACTCAAAAAAATTCATTAGAGATTGATATCTCAACAGGAACTTCAAGCATAATCATTATGAGTTGAGCACCATCCATCACCAAATCAGTATATAGGATGTGATGATATGATAAGATTAAGTTTATTTTAAGCACCTATTAACTCTTTCATTTCCTTAAGTTTGATGTTGTCATTTCTGCAGGGGGTTAGAGACCTTTTGCTAATTTAACCAGGGATCTTCTAACCCAATTAACCTTCTCTTTATCCCTAAAGCTGAGAGATGGAATGCCAAACCTGGATCTACATTCTGTTGCTTTATTAACAGCCATTTGATCTTAGCAGAAATAGGGATTTACATGACAAAGCCTATTTGGCAAAAAAAATTTGGTAGGCAAAATTCTATTGTTTAGAGTCCTAAGTTGTACCTATGAGTAAATAATCCTCTAATCAATTTTAGCTTTTCACTTAATTTAAGCTAGATACAAACGTGATACAAGATTCAGCAGGGGCTTAATGTCATGGTAGATTTGATGCCTGGACTAGCCTTTTAGTTACATTACAGGGATGTTAATCCTAAATTGAGAAAGACCAGCTGCTAAGTCATATGTTGGAGCCTTTATCTACTGTGGAAAAGGATCATTTCCTGGCCTTAGCCAGCTTTGAAATTAATTCCTCCATCATTCAACTAAAGTGTCACCTGTAGGGCCTAGCAAGAAATCTGCCATCATAATAGGACTCATTAGATTTCTGGCCCTATTTGTTTTCTATCCAACCTAGAAACCTGGGAATACAGAACCTGGATCTATTGTATTTCCTTACTAATAGAGATCTATTCTTAAACTGATATGACAGAACATGATTGGGAGACTAGAACCTATTCAGAAACCAAAAGCTTACTAAATCAGAGATATTTTAGCCATTAATCTGTTTCAGTTTTCATTTCACCCAAGATTGTTACCTACTTGGCCAAGGAATAGTGACCTACATAGCTTTAGGTTAGGTTTGCTACTGCAGCAATTCTGGTACTATGATTCTAGCACCTTGCTTATTTGTATGAGCTTCCAGAAATCAAGTCTAGACATGAGCATAGCTGAGGGCTCACAGTTTTCAAGTTTTTTAAAGTCATGAACTAGGAATATACAGCCCATACACCAACCTATCAGCCTTAATCTGATCTTGGCTGATTGGTTCAAATAACTACGTCCTAGTATGGAGTAAAGGTTGAAGTGATCCTAGAACATATAACCTGCTGATTTTTATGCCAACCTAGCCAGGGCCTTTTGCAATCTTATCTTTGCAACACCATACCAGATATGGTTCTGATGTATCCTATAGTATCCATCATTATGACCTCAAACATTGACCTTGACAGTATTCTGATTTGGTTGAACAAGGGAAACTGGCCTTTACATAGAAAAACACCTTCAGCTCCAAGTTTTAAGACAAACTTTCAGATCAACATATTTTCTATCTAGCCTATGAGTTTCAGGATTGACCCTAAACCTACTGCTGTGACTGAACCAGGTAATGTTATAGCAACTAAAAGGCATTCTAATTCATTGATACCGCTAGTTTCATGCCTTAGGGCATTCTAATTTATTGAACAAACTCCAGCTCTCAGGTTTAGGCTCTGCAGGCCGATCTCCTCCTTGTTTGGCTAAGAATGAGCAGAAGATCATAGTTTATGATTAAACTAATTGCTACTACAAAACTAGACAGCCACCTCTTTTTCTTCCATGTCATCACTTATCAGGGAATCATATATCTTACCATGCAGGGATATGTATCTAATCCCATTGCAAGCTTTCCTAGCTAGCTTCTGATTGTTTTTTAGCCATCATTCTAGGATGCTTCCTAAAATTGACCTGCTATTGGTGCAACTCAGATTTTAAGACGCTAATGAAACGTCTGATGCTATTAGAACCTGATTAGAAGACTCAAACCTGCCCAGAAATCAGAAGGCACAGGATGAAGCTGGAACTTACTGTCATGCAGTACCTATTTGGCCATATACATGAATTCGTGCTAAAATCTAAAATTGAGCTTGCTGTTGGGGCTGATCCAGGACCTCTCCATCACCTTGATTAAAACCAATTATTATATCAATTTTTCCCTGTTAAGGATTCTCACCAGGCACAGCCTAAAACCTCCAACTCTCAGCTCTATATTAGGCTCTGAATTGTAGTGAACCATTGATATTGGCTTGCTTTAAACTATACCTATTGGCTAACAGAGAAGTTGATCTTATCAGGCATAAAAAACGATATGACAAAGCCTATTTGACAAGCTTTGGCAGGAAAAATTCTGTTATTGAGAATCATGATCAATTTTATTCTTTAAGTTAATTTGGGCTAAGATGCAGGTATAAGACCTGATAAGGCTTTTCCATTTACTGAATAGCCTTCAGCCTACCATGCTTGGGATTCTACAGGCCAAACTAGTCTTTGGTTTGGCTAGGAAAGGACAGTAAGGTAGAGACTACAATAGGACCAGGTGCTATTACAAAAACTAGGCAGTAATCCTAATATTTTCAGCCTTGTACATTTTAAGGTTAAGCAACAAGTTTAGAAAATGTAACTAAACTAAACCAACTATGACTTGTTTTAGGCAAACTTCCCTCTTATGTCTCTTGCTAACTCAGCCAAATGGAAGCACAGGTGGGGTAACCTCAGCAATGGAAACCCACTGCTATGTGACACGCTCGTCGCAAACGTCCAAAAATAATTTCTACATTTTCCTCAACTATTGGTATAGTATAAGGTACAACCTAGGTCATCTTCCAAAGACCATTTCAGATTCTTAAGCAAATTAGGAGAAAGTTAGAACAAGGGAATTTTGTAAAGATTTGATATTAAGTTATAAATACAAAATATAGAATGAAATTAATTTGACTCAACGATTATCAAGTCAAGGAATTCAGAGGCTATTTTCTTAACTAATCATTGATCACTAAAATCATGCATTATGTTTATCAACCTAGGATCATCTGGAACCCCTAAAATGATCCTTAAATTCTCTATTGAGAAAACTCTCAGGATTCAATTGACTATGATCAACAAAATTTAGTAACCACTTAATCTTTCATTAGATCTAAATCAATTTCATAATTAGAATTCAGTTGAAGCAAGTAATAAAATGAAAACCTTCAATTCAATTACTTAATTTCTACTCTTCAAACTTTTAGAAAATGATTTACCAATCAAAACCAATTATAAATCAATTATGCATTAATCAAAATACGTCAACCGAACAAACTTTGATTAAACGAATAAAATTGAAGAATATAGTAAAGCAGGGTAGAAATCACTTAATAAGCATGTAAATAAAGATCAAGACCTCAAAGTTAAAATGAAAATAGCTTGAATCCTTGAATTGAAATTACAAACTTAGCCTTCCATGAAGGAGGCAAACTAACAACAAAGCAAGAAAGATGGAAAATGGTATTGGAGTTAATATCCAAGGTGTGTTTCTCCTCTTGTAAACCCTTCTATTTATAAAGGATTTTTGAGGCATCATCTTCAGAAGGTCACCAACCAGCTTTTTTATTTTTCCATCCTTTTATTACTTTCACATGGGCTTTGTTGAAAATGCAAAACACTTTTGAATTTTTGTCACCAATCAGCACAATAATTTTGACGTTGATTGCAGCACAATTTTGGATATGAATTAGAGCTTTACGTCTAAACAAAAGTTGTAGCCCTGGATCTTAACTTTCCAACGGATCTGATTTCATTTCAATATGACTTCTGTATCTCAAGATATGGCCAGATCTTTGCACACTGTTCAGGTTCAGCGACAGCAACACTATCTCATCTTTTGAGATAATTTCGGAGTCTTATACATCCCATTTAGAGTCTAATCTTGCTTTGTAACTGTAAAAACTTCTTTAATCTTTCATTCAAGACAGATTTCATGATTTTTGGATGTCTAAAACTCCTGTTATGCTCAAAATACTGGTGTCATTTAATCGATTAAGCAAAGAAATTCAATTAAACTTCATATGAACCCAAACTCATAAAATATGAAAAAGACCACTTAATTGAACATATAAGAAGTCTTAATGAGTTACAAATGAGAATAGTTATTTACGAAATTTATGCTTATGATTATGGTTGGCCTATGATTGGCTATTACATGTATTGGCCAAAGAATCTAAATCTGTTTGTCATGATGGCTTGCTGCCTACAACCATCTACCCTAATTTGGTTCCCAGTGCAAATTTGTTATAGGGTGGTCCAATGTAGGGCTTTATAGTGTCAAATTATGTGTTTTCTAAGCCCTGGGTAGTAGGAACAACATATGACCTACTGTTACAGAACTAGAGGTATCAATCTGGCATCTATCTAATTTTCAAACATCATTGGTGGAGCTAGGCTCATTGATTCAAAATGTCCCTCTATTACTTATCTTACCAAGGATTTACATCAAACCTAACTTAAAACTAGTCATTGACATTAGCTAACAGAGAGCTGATCTTGACATGACAAAAACTATTAGAAAAGCTTTTGCTTTATCTTAGGTCTGGTTGAGGTAACCAAGGATCCTATGGCAAGTGCTTGTTTGTTGATTTTCAAATGAACCAGGGAGGATCATGAAACCTGCCTGTTACAGCTGATCCATAGGTGACCTCTACCACATACTCAGGGATCTATTTTAATGACACAAAGGTTGGGAATCCCCTTCTAAACTGAACCTAAGGCTTTTCTGCTAGCCTGATTGAAACTTCTTCCAACTGTTCTAATCTCTATTTATTCAGGTTAGTTGAGACTTTCTCCTAATTTTCCTAGGTGTTGATGTAACTAATCAAGCCAAAGCCTAGTCAAAGATCAGTGGTGCTGAATCATATTTTGGAAAAGTATTTACAGTTATTACTACTATCCACTAATGAGTTATTTCTTTTAGGCTGACAAACACTTGGTCTTAATAGGTATGACTGCTGTTGTAATCAGAATCTAATGGATAAGTTGATGATTGGTTTGAGATCAGTTAAAGCACAGTGAAATGAAGGCTCTCATTTCCTAAAGTTGGACTATATCTTATTATTGAACAGCTATGAACTGTGTAAGTAGATTAATTTCGAGATTTTGGAAAGATAAGAAGCTTCCTACTATACTTCAAAAGCTGAATCTTTCAAGTCAAAAGAAGACCATAGCAAATGAATGCAGAGACCAATTTTTACTGCTTTTTTTCAAGAATTTTGATCTTATTTCAACATCGAAGCCTTAATCAACACATACAATTTAACTAATGATCTTAAATCGAACTTAGAACAGGAATCACAGTCATCTAAATGTTTCATTCCATAAGTTCAGTTCATCTATGACCTAAACCATCCATAGGGAACAAAGACGAACAATATTGCGCAGATGCTAGAAACACAATTATACAGCTGAAACTGAGAGTATAGCAAGAATTAGGAGTCTAACCTTGGTGATATGAATAAAAATAGAGGAACCTTTTCCTCGTTGAGGTAATGCCAAGCAAATTCAGAACAAAGATTCTTTTTGAACTGTCGCAACTGTAATTCCGACGATACGACGAACTCGCTAAAATTTTAAAAGAATCTTATTTGATTAATGTGGAGTCACCACTAAATTTTTATTTAAGGGAAAAAGATTTGGAAAAAACCTTAATCTTGAAGAAGAGATTTAGGTTCGGGAGTCGGTTACAAGTAAGGAAGGTGTTAGGCACCCTACTTGCCCATTCTGAAGAACGATACCCTTAAATTGAGTGTGTGATTTTGAAAATTGTTTGATCCCTTTAAATAAAATGATAAATAAATATTTTGGTGGAAGATAGCCTGACATGACTTGATCCTGCTCCTACGTATTTCCTGGTGCAATGGGAAACTCAAGGCTTACGTAGTTCTGGTTTAAAGGCTTAACCTTCAGAGATGCTTGAACAAGGAACTATATTTTGAAAATATTTTTAAAGGGAATCCTTAGTCCACATATGCATAGGGTCCAAGACAACTACGGCTGCACTGGAACCCATATGAATTCCTAAACATCGAATAACAGAAAAAGCTACTAGTTCGTGTTTGAGGTTTATCGCGTGAGACTTAGAATTAACGAATTTAATTTTAAATAAAAATAAACTTGATTTGAATTCGATGATCTAAAATAAACTAAACTTGGTATGAACTCAAGGAAAAGAATTAGGCTTGCTTGAGAAAAAAAATTAGGTTTGGTTTGATTTAAAATGAACCTGATTTGATATGAACTTGATTTAAAATGAACTTGATTGAAATGGACTTGATTTGAAAAATGAACTTGATTTGAAAAGTACTTGATTAAAATGGGCTCGATTTGAAATTTGAAGGCGAAGAACTTGACTTGAACTTGAAATTAACTTGATTTAAAAGTTTGTGAAAAAAAATTGAAATTGATTAAAATTTTGGATTTAACTTGAGAAAAAGAATTGAACTAAAAAAAATGGATTTGAGTTGAAATTAAAAAAGTTTGATCTTGAACTTGAATGGAAATTTAGAGGAAAAAATAAATCTTAATTTGAGTGAAATGCATTTTGGATTTAATGTGGCTAGCCTAACGTTAAGCTTAGGTCCAGATAAAATGATTTAATTCAGGTGGGAATGCAGATGGGGTTCGAACCCAGCGTCACAAAAAGGTAGCATGCTAGCCACTGGATCAGACGCTCAAAGCTAGGATCAATTTGCATCAACTATTTATAAATAGTTCTGATCCAAGGGCAATTAAAAATAGAAGTGCAAAAATGTGGGAATCGAACTCAGGCGTCGGATACCAATTTGAAGTTTAAAAAAACGAATGTGTGGCTTATTAACTCTTAAATTAAATGGAACATGTTGCCTAACTGAATGAACAGGACGAGCTGGGCAAGTGCAATTTATCCATCACTCATAGATTTTAGCTATGTGACCGAGTAAGGCTAGGTACCAGAATAAATTCCATTTATCTCTGTCATGACAACCAAGTCGCAGCCATGACATGCTGCATGGATAGTTTTGCTCGAGGCGATCCTGTTATTCAATGCATGATTGTTTGGGGTGGGATACGTGTGCTCATCGTGCCACCAATATTGACTCTGTATGATCCTGAACCCGACTTCTACACTCCGCTTAATAATCAGGATTCAGAGTTTGAATATACTGCTAAAGAGCCACACTGTGGGTTCATATAGCTCCCCATCACTGATCCCGAATCACGTCCTTTGGCCAAGCCATGTACGTAAACTTTCGAAGCTCCCATAGTGAGAAGGGACAGCATAATACTTGGCTCATTCAAACGATATGCCTTAACAGAAACATGGGGGTTCTAGGTTGGGTCTAGACCAAGGCTTTAAGCTAGGAACGAAGTCAGCGATGCTACAATGACCAGAAGTGCGGAGGTTAGCATGAATACCTGGAGTCTCAAGCTTGATGGTGACCAGGCTTCAGAGCTTAGGCCCCCTGATCTCTAAACTCTGTTGTAACAGATATTAGGACACGATGAGCTTCGGTCTAAAGATGACCACATCAGTTCACTGATGCTGTGGCGTATTGACATGTTGCAGCAATGGCGACAATGGGTAACTGGCTTACTCGACTCTTGTTTTACAGACTTGAGTGGGAGGTTCCTTAGGGAGAGATTGCTCTCAGAACACTATGTAAGGGAAGGAACTACACTTTGCTAAGATGAGGGCTTATGGTGGTTCTTGTCTTTATTGGATTAGGATCACGAAATTCTCATACACTCTACATGATCATCAGTCAACAAGTAGAATTCAACCAAATCGGTTATGCATCTAGTGAACACAATTAACAGCAAGAACATGACTTCGAATTGAAGCGAATTATTAAAACTTCCAGCAGAATCAATTGAATTTGTTCGAATGTATTTTGTACTCTACATAGGAAGCAAGCAGCGGACCATACAAGGCAAACGGTCATGCATCAAAGAAAATCCACACGATCAGATGCTATATTCAAATCGGATTGCAATCTAATAGGCGTTTAGACGATAAACCAAACTGCATGCGAACGAGCATTTACTTCCTCTGTTTTTGGCTAGGCGGAGATTATTAAAGAGAAGTAATCCAAGATTCATGCATATATCTCAATGAAATCAGTTTAGAATACTAACCTTGGATGCTTGAGCACGTCATCCGCAGGGGTGTTTCAATCTCGAGTAATCAAAAGAATCAGAGGATTAGGCTAATGCGAAGAGACAGAGCTCCCAAAATTTTGAGAGGCTGAATCCTCCTTCACCCAGCAGCCTCCGATCTTTTTATGTTTTTCAAACAGAGTTGGAATCAATCCAACCTCTCAGGACGTGAATCTCTGAGTATCTTTCACTTTTTTCTAGTGAATTCCCTTCTTTACCGTGGCTCAATGAGAATTTGCATTAAGCTTCCGTTTCCGTCGAGCACTCATCTTTGGATCCGAAGTCCAAAGTGCTGGAAGCCTTCTCCAATTCTTGAATCCCCCTTTTTCAGTTTTCCTTTTTCATTCTGTTTTTTCCGTTATCGTTTTTATTTTATTTTTTTCGTTTTCTTTTTTCCCCTTTTTTTTATTTTTTGTATTCTATTTTTATTTTGTTTTTATATTTTGTTTTTTTTAATTTTATTTTTAATGTTTTATTTTTTATTATTACTATTTTTAATTTATTTATTTTTCAGATTTTATTTTTATTTCAAGTTTTATTTACTATCAGTTTTTATTCATTTTTTCTATTATTTAATTTTTACTTTCTTTTATTTATTATTTTTATTTTTATTTATTTATATATTTTTTATTTTATAATTTTTGTTTTTATTGTTTTTTTTTTAATTTTATATTTTTCTTATTTCATTATTTTTTTTAATTCCTGTTTTTTTTATTTTTCATTTTTTTCAATTTTACTATTTTTAATTTTTATGTTTATTTATTATTTCTATTTTATTATTTTTTTATATTTTTTTCCATTTATTTTTTTTAATTTTATCTCTTTTTTATTTTTTTATTTCGTTTATTATTTCCATTAAAGTTTACTCATTAATTAATTTTAAATGAAGAGCTTAGGACATAATTAGATATTTACATGAACCAAACGGAAGCTAACTCCATGCGACAAGGAAATCGAAAGCAATATGGAGAATAAAGACCTCCCTAAACATTTCCGAAGCATAGAAGGATTTTCGAAATGCCGAGAGAATGAGTAAGTGTTTCAACTTCTTTTTCAGATTTTTCCGATTCTGAAAACAGGTAACTGTTCTCTCTTTTCACATCCCTTCTATATTCTTTCTTTAACTATAGTTTTACTAATTTATCTTTGATTATTTTTTAACCTCAACTAATTATTAACTAACTTCAACTAACTTTAACTGAATTTTAAATTCTTTTTTTTTTTATTATTATTTATTTTTATTTTTATTTTTATTTTACTTACTGCTCCTTTTTTATTTTATTTTCTCTCTTGTTTAACCGGATCTGTTATTCATTTAAATTCAATTGCCTTTTCTTCTTTTTTCTTTGGTGATTTAAACTTTTAAATTCAAAAATATATTTAATTTATTTTGTAATTTAAATTAAAATTTTTTAAACAGAAATTAGTGTTCACACTAACTATCTTTACCTAATTTTATTCTTGACTAATATCTCTTTTCATAAAATAAAATTTAAAATTTAAAAAAACATAAAATATAAGAAAAACAAAAGCAATGCTCATTCATTCACTTGTAACGAATTATTCACTGCTCACAGTCACCTCCCACTTGTAACGAAAAGGACACACGATCACCTCCCACTTATTCAATGCTCATTTAATTTTTGTTAATTTAAAATTTAGTTACTAACTATCATCACCTAATTTTATTCTAGGCTAATATCACTTTTCATAAAATAAAATTTAAAATTTAAAAAAACAAAATATAAGAAAAACAAAAGCAATGCTCCTTCATTCACTTGTAACAAATTATTCACAGCTCACATTCACCTCCCACTTCATTGTGGTTCTTTTTCTCCCAGTCAATCTCTCTCCAAGAAGCTTGTCCTCATGCATATAACACACACGATCACAAGCACCTAACAACAAAAAGTAAGGCACTCTCCTCTCCCTTAGGAACGGTCACCATTCAGCAGCCCCACTCTCAATTTGGGGTCATTCTAGTTCCCAGCACATGATTTTCATTATCTCCCATTTTTCTGGAATTCCACATATGATTTTCACCTTCTCTCTATCTCTATCTCTCTCTCACACACACAGCAACCCATACTAACAAGCAACACACACAGTCAGTCCCTAGGATCTTCCATTTCCTGTCATTCTCTCAGCCTGTAATCTCTCTATGCCCCGCCTCAAAAAGACGAAACCTCGCATCCAAAATTGTGGTTTAGTTTTTTTCTCATCGCAGTTGGTCACTATTTCGTAAGTTACCATTTTATTTTATTATTTTTATTAAAAAGTTATCATTCCATCAAAAATCATTTTTTAATAAATTATCATTTTATTAAAAATTAATTTTATTAATAATTGTTATTTCACTAAAAATTATTTTTATAATAAACTACCATTCTATTAAGAATAATTTTTATTAATAAATTAAATTTTATTAAAAAATTATATTTTTAATTAAATATTTAAATAATATTTAATTCTATATCTTAACTTTACAGAATATTACCTTTATATATTTTTAAAATCAGATAAGGATAGAGTGCAATTGTCCTTGTCTTAAATTTTGAAATATATAAATTAAAAATATTAATAATTAAATATAAAATCAAAATATTTTATGGTTAAAAATAATTTTTTTATTTAATTTCTTGCAAAATTTATTTTTCAAATTATCAAAAATTCAATTTACTTTAAAAAATTATTTAATTTCAAATTTTTTTTTAAAACTAAATTTAAAACAAAATATTCTGAAAATAAAATACAATATGTAAAAGTAGGATTAAAATTCTGTTACACATTACATTTTATTTCTTTAAATTTTATCATTATTTTTTAAATTATTTTAAAATTATATATTTAATTTTAGATGTCATTATTTAAAACGAGCAAATAGAATGTCTCATATCTTATGTTATCTATTTATAATGAGTTGTTAGAATTTTTAATATGTTTTTAAATTTTATCCATAAAAATAAAATTTAATGATGACTTCATATTTTTATCATTTTAAAAAATTATAAGTAGCCATATCCATATTATTCAATTAGTAATTTATGATAAAAAAAATATAGAATAAATTCAAATTTCAATCATATATATAACTAAATATATATATATATATATATATTTAAATATAAATCATTAATACATAAATTAATTATAAAATATTAGATTATCTAATTATCTTATAATTACAATAATAAATTTTTTTAATTATAATATTATTATAATTATAGTATTATTATAATTATTTTATTTATTTTATCTTAAATTGTTCTAATTATTACATTATTAACTCTCATCATAGAATTCAAAACTCCCACGCTAGCATAATTTGAAAGGAAGGGCACTACATCTGAGATAAAAGGCTTAACAATTCAGGACAGCTTGTCGGAATATTTTTTTTATAAAGTAAAAATAATGAGATTTGAATTTAAAATTTTTAACTTTAAAATATGATTAAAATTATAACATTAATATGATTATTTTATTTATTTATTTTTAACTTTTTTTAATTATAACATTATTAGCTGTCAACATAAAATCCAACATTCCCTCTCAAGTAACGGGGACCATAATTTGAAAGGAAGAGCGCACTATATACACTTTAAGATAAAAGGCTCGACAACTTGTCGGAGTACTGTAAAATATAATATAAAATAAAATAAAAATTTATATATTATAAATAGCTAGATGAATGAATTTAAACTTGATTGATTGGTTGAAGATAAGGATGACAGCTAACTTTGTATCCACACCTTTCTCACTTCATTTTCTCTTTCAGAGATGCAATTATGTGCATGTAATATATTTACAAAATAGTACAATTCTGATGAACCTTATAAATAATAGTAGGTTGGGATTAAATGGTTCATGATCCAACGCATAACTAGCTAGTATATATGTTATGATCACCACTACAATGGCTTCATCAGATCTTACGGAGTATGAGTTAAGGGGTGAGCAGGAAGCAAGTGAAGAAGAAAAGCTAAGCCAGGAATGTAAGGATCTAATTCTCTCTCTTCCAAGAGAAAAGGGTTCGGCAACCCGTTATGTCTATCTATTCCAAGGCTTTTGGGGCACAGAAAACACAATCCCAGGGATAAACAGTTTTATGAATCATTTCCAAGCAAAAGACAGTGATGTTGTTGTGACTTCCATTCCAAAATCAGGTACCACTTGGTTGAAAGCTCTTACCTTTGCTATTATGTACCGTCAACGTTTTGCCTCCTTTGAGAACCATCCCTTACTTACTTCCAATTCCCATCAACTTGTTCCTATCTTTGAATATGGTATTTATGGAGAGATGAAAGGCCATTTCCCTCACCCCTCCAACATGATTGAGCCAAGACTTTTTTCTACTCATATTCCCTTTCATGCATTGGTCAACTCAATCAAGGAGTCCAATTGTAAGATAATTTATATTTGTCGAAACCTGTTTGATACTTTTATCTCTACTTGGATTTTCATGAACAAACTTAAGCAAGATTCTACACCTATGTTGACATTAGATGAAGCTTTTGAAATGTTTAGCAAGGGGATACATACTTATGGTCCATGGTGGAATCATATGATGGGTTACTGGAAAGAAAGCATAGCTAGACCACACAAGGTTTTATTCTTGAAATATGAAGATCTTAAAGAAGATGTCAATTTTAATGTTAAAAGAGTGGCAGAGTTCTTGGGTTGTCCTTTCACTCAAGAAGAGGAAAGTAGTGGAGTCATTGAAAGCATAATCAAGTTGTGCAGTTTTGAGAAGATGAAGGATTTGGAGGTAAATAAATTCGGAGCATTAAACAAAAAAATTGAGAACAAGCACTTCTTTCGGAAGGCTGAAATAGGTGATTGGGAAAACTACCTTTCACCTTTAATGGTTGAAAAGTTATCTAAAATTATAGAAGAGAAGTTAAGTGGATCAGGCCTATCATTCAGAGAGCACTCTTCAATATAGTGGTTATCATATATCATAACTGGTTGCACAAGATCTATGTTTATTGTTGTTAAGTGCATCACAAAGGTGTTAACTATGTCATTGAGAAACCTGTATTTAATTTCTCAATAATATAAGTGTACTTTCTTTTTTTTTTTCTTTTTTTCTGAATTTCTATTTTCAAATGGTTTATTCTCTTTCTTGACCTTAGAACTATAAGTTGATAAATAATAATTTTTATAATATTATGTTTTAATGTATTTATATTGAAATAATTTTACTATACTGAAAAACGTGTGCCTTAGAAATACCATGATATACTTCACTAAATATTTTTTAACGGACATGAAAAGATAAACTCCTTCTACATTATAAATTTAAAAACATCATGATTATGTAAAAGTTATCTTTATATTTATATATATATATATATATATTTGATAATTAATTGTACCTTTTTATTTTTTATTTTTGGTATATATTTATTTCCTTGGAGAGAGATATAATTATTGCAATTTTTATAAAATTTATGTTTTCTTTTATTTTTATTTTCTTACTAGTGCTCTTTATGATTCTTATTTTTCAAAATTCATTTACTTTAAGTAATCCAACAATATAATACAAGTTACATTTTTACAACCACAACTATTTTATTTTTTTTATTTTCCATTTATGTTTTTGCGGTAAGAAACTTTTTTATTGGAAACATGATTAAACACTAATATGCATGTGTCAACCGATATTTAAAACAATTAGAAATAGAGTGATTGAAATCATATATAAACTAAACACGTAATTTATTATATTTTTCAATAATTAATTTTATTGAATTGTTAATTTATGTGATTTTAAAAAAATTATAAATATGAATACTGGTTTAATTCATTTTTTATTATTTTAATTTTTAATTATAATATTTAATTCATTATTAAATTTAAGAAAAGCAGAAATAGAAAAGAAAAATTAATTTAATTGATTAAAAATATAAAAAATAAATAAAAATAAAAATAAAAATTAATTTAAAATTTAAATAAAAAAAAGAAAGCTGAATAGGTAAATGGTGAAGCATAACCTTTCTACGGTGAAAAAGGAAAACTTTATTCAATTTACGGTTGATATAAACCAACAACACGAAGGAACCATTTTTATTGATCTTTACTTTTATTTTCCGTTGTAGCAATTAATTATAGATTTTATATACTTAAGGTTGGTTTTACAACTCATTTCTTCAATTTTTTTCTTAATTTACTACTTAAATTGGAACTTATTAATAATTTAATATTAGAAAAACCTTTATTATTATAATTTTTTAAATAAAAAATTATTAATAAAATTATAAATTTATCCTAATAATATTACATATTATATTATCTATATTAATTCTGCATTAATCCAATAAAACAATGACACGTGTAATTGTACAAACCTTTCTTCTTTTATGTTTATCATTTACCATATGTAAAACCAATGAACTTTTGATTTGAAGCAAGATAAAAATAAAATTATGAATGTTGTTGGCATCATCTCATTTTGCATCTTCCAAACAATGTTTGCATCATCTTCTTCCAAACAATGTTTTTGACTAAATTGGGCATAAAGAACTCAAAGAATAAATAAAAACTTTCAGTAAGAACTCAAAAAACAACACTTATCATAAACAGTAAGAAAAAATGACACTTATTACAAACATTAACCTGTGAACCTATAAGGACTCCGATCAAGATCTTGGCCGACGTACGATTTCTGTAAAGCTCCATCAAGATTATTGAAAAAAGTTTTCGTTAGCTAAAGATAGCAGAGGCATTCTCTACTCCAGCAGTATATGTAGAATCTAAAAATGAAAGATGAAATTTTCGAAGAATCATACAGTATAACTTGCTGGAAGAAATAGAAAATAGAAAAAAGGTCTTAGAATAAACTTATACGATTACATGTGTCATCTTTTTATTGGGTCAAAGTAGAAAAGGTGTGGATATCCTCCAATTTAAAAAGATAGAAAAAAATTAAAAAAAAATGCTTTCAGATATATATAGTATACATATAGACGATCAACGTGCCTTTAATTTATTTTTTTATGGTCTCTCTTCCTGGTGTGCATGTGTTAAATGGTTATAATATATCAGCACAATATTAAATCTGTTAAGTAATTCTGTATAATGGTGGATGTGCTAGGTAGTGTCCTAAAAATAGGATTTAATATACTTATTATTTTCTTTTTACTGTTAGAAGAAGTTTTATTTAAGAAGTCCAATTGATGTAATTTGGAGTATATATTTTTCAGTGAATTGAATAAAAAGATCAGTGTAGCTCATTCTGTTTGCTTCGTTACCAACAGCCTCATACATTGTTCTAATAACCCATTTATCTTCGTGAGGATTATGCCGGAAAGCACCCGTGACTTGTAAACTTAATTTGTAATCATATTTTATTTTTTATTCTTAAAATTAATCTGCTACTTTCTTGTTATTTCTATTGAGAATCATAAAATTATACATTCGATTCATGGGATTATCTCAACATAAGTCACTAAGACCACATATTAACGATTGCTAATAATGATTGTATAAAATATTATTAAATAATAAGAATTGAAACAAAACGGTTTCTCTATTTAAAATTAATTTAGAATAAAAAAAAACCAGAACATGCATAATTAATGTGTTATCAACAAAGTGAAACTTTTACTATAATTGTAAATGATTTTTTTCGTTAATTCTTTTAAATTAATATAGAAACAGATGGTATAGAATTTAAAATTTTTTAATTGGGTTAACTGAACTAAATTTTTTTTATATTGGTTGTATTAAATAATCAAGATATAAAATATATTTTTTACATTGGTTAAAAAGGTTAATTGAAGGAGTAAATAAAAAAAATTATGTAAAATATTTTGTAATTATGTTAATATAATAATATTTTAAATTATATATAAAAAAAAAATAAAAAATTTTCTACATTGCACCCATCAAAATTTAAATAATAATACATAAATATTTTTGAACAGAAACTTGTAATACAACATATGTTCAAGCATATATAATTTCTAAATTACACGTATATATTTATGAAATTATTATTTCCTTGAAACATTAAGTTATTAGACCAACACCAAAATATAAAAGCACAGCTATAAACAAACAAAATATATATATTTTTCCTCTGATTTGAACTAAATTTTAGTTTTATCACATAAATGATCGATATTATAGATAATAGTACAAACAAATATATTTTCCTATTTTATGATATGAAGAACAAAGTGTAATCTAAAAAATTTATCACTAGTTTAAATATAATCATGTTAATATCTCATCATAATTAATTCAAAATTAATAAAATATTAATAATGAATAAGTATAATATTTTTTTTAAAATTAAACTAAATTTTATATACATTTCTAACTTATGTTAAAAAAAATAGTTATTTTATCTTTTAAACTAATAAAAAATAGAGCATGGCATATAGGATTTTATAGAGAGATCTCTTTTTCTGTTCAACATACACATCCATATATATGAAAATAAATCGAATTAAGTTAGACTTTGGACGTACACATCCATATAGATGAAAATAAATCGAATTAAGTTAGACTTTGGACGTTTAAGTTTGGTTTGATTAAAAAAGTTTACACATGAGTTTGGATCCTTTATCTTTTATAGATTTTTTTTTTGTTATTAAAGCCAAACATGTTTTAAAGTATATTAAACCTTTAAAAGCTTATAATTAAAAAAGACCGTGAATAAACTTAAATCCTATATAAATGATAAATTAAAAAAGTTTATAAATTTAAAGTTTATAAGATAAAAGGATCAATAAATAAGTTTAAAACTTATATATAAAAATTATTTAAAAATATCACAAACTTAATACCTTTTATAAAAATATATTTTAACAACATTTTTTAAAGTTGTAGAATATGTTAAACCAATCCCTAGTAACATTTGTATAAAAATTCAACCAAAATTATCTAACAAACAATTAATTCAATATGCCATTTTAAATTTAGGTAACATTATAACCTGCATAACTTACACAATAATGTACAATATACAAAATAAAAATATGTAAGTAAATATTATATTACTAGATTATTTGTAATATCATAACAAATTCAATAAAGGATTAGGCCTTAAAATGTCAAACAAATTAACAAAAAATACTTAATTTTCTTAAAATATAAAAATTATCAAAGAAAGTAGGTAATAAGTTAGCAACCGAAAATTACCTAAGAACTAGAGATTAAGTAAAGGTAGATCACTTGAATCATATCTTACTTAAAATTGAAAAATGTGTGGAGTAGAGCTATGGAACCATGAAGGTAGACAAAGAGAGTAGAGTAAGTTTCTATTTTGAGGACAAAGAGAAAGTTGTCTAAGATTTCTTTTGTCCGAAAATAAAAATAAAAATTTTAATTTTTAATAAATCATGTAAATATATTAATATTATATAAATATAATATATTAAAATAAATATTATATAAATACTATATAAATATAATATATTAAAATAAACATAATAATATAAATATATAATATATAAAAAATAAATAGGCTTCTAAATAAGTTAAACAAACTTTTTTACAAGCCTAAACCTATATTGTTTATCTACAAAAAAAGACTATTTAACAAACATGAATCTATCTATTTATAAAACAAATAAAGTTAAGTTAAATTTTAAACAAGTTAAGTAGTAGGCTCCTGTAAGATGGTCTGATTCATTTTCATCCCTATATGGGTACATCACCTATCACTGTCTTAACCTTTATTAGATTTAGTTGTAATTTTTTATTTTAATATTATAATTATTGTACAATTTTAATTCTTTCATATTTTTTTATAGAATTAAGTTTATTATTCTTTTAATTGATTCAATAATTTTTTGCTACTTTTTATTTATATAAAATTCTTAAGTCATTATTATTTTTATTCGAATAATTAGATATTAAAAATAATTTTGAGAAGAAAATTACTTGAAAGGTTTAAAATTTTGAAAAATTTCATAGCATGTTAGATTAAAATTTTAAAAAGGAAAATTTATTTTTTTATATTTAAGAATATATAATATCTTGATTGATGAGTTTTAAGTGTAAAATATGTAACATATCTTTTTAGAAATGAAAAATTACAAATTCCTAATAATGTTTCAACAAGAACATTAATGCAAGGGACTGGAAAATTATCTTTTGACCTTGCTTTATTTAGGTGTTTGTAATCTACATATGTTCTAACATTTCCATGCTTCTAATACATCAAAACAATATTTTTCATCCATGATGAATGTCTCAACATTTTACAAATCCTTCCTTCAATTGCATGGTCATATATTATTTAGATTCATCCTTCTCAACTTCTGTTTTTTTTTTTTGTGTATTAGGATACAATAATATTTTATGTGAAGCTATCATAAAATCCAACCCTGACATGTTATCATAAGACTAGGCAAACACTTCAAGATACTTCTCAAACAATGTTATTATTTTCGTAAATTAAGATTTCTTTTCATTTTCACTTTTTTCTTTTCCTTTTCAAATCCTATGTTAATCACATCCACCTCTTCATCATTCATTTTGAAATTTTTTTATACCATTCTAGCAATTTTGTAAGTTCTTCAACAACCTCTCTTCATTAGAAAATTCACAATATTCATGAAAGGTTGAGGTTAATTGACAAGTTCTTAAAGTTTTTCTTTTATGAGACAATTTTCAAGATATATTGATTCCTAAAAAGTAATCAATATGGTGTTGGAGACAACAACAAAAAAAAAAGAATAACACAAAAGACAAACAAGAAAGGGACTAAAATTAAGAAAGCAAAAATATGATTAATGTTATGAAAAATGACATCAGTTTTAAAATATGAATTGCAAAACATTGCCCAAAATAATATAGTCGAACAAATTACTTTGAAACAATCACCTCCAATACTGGCTCGGCATCCTAACTCTTCAGTAGTTGTAGAAAGGGTAAAGGTTAGGGTTTAATGTTGGTGCTTGGTACCTAGGTGTTGATGATGGACATTGTGGTATAAAGGTTTCATAGTTTTGGTGGACTTGGTTTACTCCAGGTTCTTTTTTCTTTGTTAGGGATCCATTTTTTCGTGATTGTTCTTTAGTTGTTCCATTGATAAATTTCTGACCTTTATCAAGATTTCAATACTTTCTCCAGCAATCATCAAGTCAACAAAGTCTTTGTAAGTTGTGTCAACCATCAATCAAATATATGGTGCTCCAAAATTTTCTAAAAAGTAAAAGCACATCTCTAAGAAGGTTAGTGGTGGTTATACTTGAGCTGCTCCCATCCTTCATCTTTGAGCATACCGCTTGAAAGTTTCATCATTTCTCATTTGTAAGACACCCAAAGTCTCTTAGGTTACGACAATGTTAAGGTTGAAGTGGTATTGATGTTAACATAAGGAAGAGAAAAGAGGGCTGAAAATATTCAAATATTTTATTGCAATCTTATTTTTTCATACAACCAAAATATGCTCTATTTATTAAGCTAAAATATAACCTATGAAAGTTAAAAAGATGCAACCAATAACTTCTTATAAAATTCTAAATAAATTGACATTGTAATGGACTATTGAAATTATTTTAAACCATATTAAAATAATGAAACATAACGGAAATAACAATTATGTCTAACATTTCCTCCCTCAATTTGAAAATAATTATTGTTTAATGAGACTTTCCAATGGTAGAAACTCTAAGCAACTTCCTTAATTTTTGAAATATGAGAAACTTTAATGGCTTGTCATTATGTCTATAATTTGATTTTCACTTTTACAATAGACAAGATCAATCACTTCATCCTTTGTGAGGTCCCTTAGAAAAATACTAGGTATATATAAAAAATAAAATATGTAATGTTAAAAGAATATAGGTAATTTGAAGCTGTGATAATTATATTTTAAATTTATATATTTAAATTAATTTATAATTATCATTATAATTTTAAGATATTTAAAATTTATTATTAATTATTTTAAATTTAATTTATGGATTATTTATTTATTTGTCTGTTGAAAATTTATTATAATTTTACTTTTTAACCATTGAAAAATTATTATAGTTTTACTTCTTATCATTGTGAATTTAATTTTTAACTGTTTTAGTTTTAATTTTTAACTGTTTTATATATATATATATATATATATATATATATATATATATATATATATATATATATATAATATTGTGTTCTATTGGGTTGAGATACTAAAATTTTTTATTAGTTTTGTTTTCTGAATCATTCAAGAGAAATTATTATATCTAAAAAGTCACGTTATATGCACATAAATTCCACAATGCTATCACGTACCTTTATCTATAGGTTACCAGATTTTTCAACAAGAATGATGATGTAAATGGATTTGAAAAGCATATATAAGTATAGCTTTAAGATAAAACCTTACATTGATGTATACCTTTCTCCTTCAAACTCATGTTGATGCCATTGAACATTTCTTCATTAGCATAATTTGAAAAAAATAAACAAGGGTCTTGATTTAGGGGAAGATGAAACAAGCTAGCAAAAATATATGAAGGGAGAGTAAAAAAGAAACATTGATGATTGTCAAATTATTTTTCTAAAATCAATCAATACGTAGCAAAATGAGCTTTTGGGTTAATAATTACTATGGTTAACTAAAGTATGGCAAAGTAACCATAGTTAAACCTCTAACATTTTGTAGTGTATTGCTTCATAGCTAATATCCATTTATGAATTAAAATGGTTAATAAATATTCTTTCTAGTCTTGATGTATCGCATCCTAAATTCATATATTTGTGTTGTGATTGACATGCTACTTTTTATATCTCTAACAATCTTATCTTCTATAAACGAATGAATACATTGAGATAGATTATCATCTTGTTCATAATAAAATTCTTAATCAACATATCTATTCATCCTAGGTTCCTTCTCATACCCAGCTGGTAGATATATTCATCAAAGTTAAGGATATATAACATATCTAGTAGATTTGTGTTTATAATAATTTCAATATTATTTATTGTTAGTATCATAAATATTAAAATTAGAATATATATATATATATTATTCATTAATTTAGATAATTGAATTTAAGTTAATATAAAAAAATTTAGAAAATATAATAGAACATCAAATTTATATGAACATATACATATTGTAAGAAAATAAAACACATCAATTTTAAAATTTATTATAGCAGGAACAAATGATATTATGACTTCTTCTTTTCTGAATAATGTACTATAATAAATTGTAAGAATATGTTGGTACCTTGATTGTTATCATTTATAATCAATTGTTGGAAAATTTTGTTAAATTTTGAATAAAATATTTTTATTTTGGATTTTTACGTTGATTAAAAAATTTATTTACTTATTTTATTTAATTGTAATATATTCTCACATTTCATCTTAAAAAAATTTGTTTCTCTTTTTAAAAATTAGAACTTTAAAGCAATAGGTTATAATTTATGTATTTTTATTTTAATAATAATACAGTTTAAGGAATCCCTTAATTTTCTTAACGTATATATTAATATATCAAAATAATAATATTAAAACTAAAATATATGGTGTTAAAAGATTATATTATTAACTTTAACTATGTAGATATTTAATTCTATCTTATATTTTTTAATTTTAATTAATAAATAATAATACTTTTTATAAATAAAATAAAAGATAAATATTTAAATTTTTTTATTTTCTGTAACTA
Organism: Canavalia ensiformis; assembly: GCA_026541065.1. Lineage (NCBI taxonomy): Eukaryota > Viridiplantae > Streptophyta > Magnoliopsida > Fabales > Fabaceae > Canavalia > Canavalia ensiformis. Next base: position 329,110 of record JAMKYM010000699.1, on the reverse strand, counting down.
ATAAAATTCTTGCTCTTTTTATTTTGTTAGAAATATGTTTTAATTTTAAATTTAATTTAATTCTAGAAAATTCCAAACACGTAACTCAGCAAAAGAAAATATTCTTGCTTTTTCTAAATTTTTTATTTTTTTTTCTTGCCTATATAAACATTGAAAACTTGAAAATGAGAAGATTAATTTTTGTTAATTTAAAATTTAGTTACTAACTATCATCACCTAATTTTATTCTAGGCTAATATCACTTTTCATAAAATAAAATTTAAAATTTTAAAAAACAAAATATAAGCAAAACAAAAGCAATGCTCCTTCATTCACTTGTAACAAATTATTCACAGCTCACATTCACCTCCCACTTCATTGTGGTTCTTTTTCTCCCAGTCAATCTCTCTCCAAGAAGCTTGTCCTCATGCATATAACACACACGATCACATGCACCTAACAACAAAAAGTAAGGCACTCTCCTCTCCCTTAGGAACGGTCACCATTCAGCACCCCCACTCTCAATTTGGGGTCATTCTAGCTCCGAGCACATGATTTTCGAGTCAGTTCCTCTTCAGCGCCACTAGTACAAAAATAGGTTTCTACAACAGGATTTTACATCGATTGTTTAGAAACCGATATAAAAAAAAATGCGGTGATATTTTTGTAAATAAATGTAAACTTTTTGCATCGGTTCAGAAAAAAACCGAGGTAAAAAATATTTTTTACATCGATTACAAAACAACCGATGTAGAAAGTACTTTCTACATCAGTTCTCTTTTGAACCGAAGTAGAAAGTGAGTTTTTTTCAAACTTTTTACATCGCTTACATAACAACCGATGTAAAAAGTACTTTCTATATCGGTTGTTTTGTAACCGATGTAGAAAGTGGATTTTTTTTTTCAAACTTTCTACATCGGTTATTTCAAACTTTCTACATCGGTTACAAAACAACTGATGTAGAAAGTACTTTCTACATCGGTTACATAACAACCGATGTAGAAAGTGAATTTTTTTTTTTAACTTTCTACATCGGTTACAGAACAACCGATGGAGAAAGTATTTTTTACATCGGTTCTAAGAAACAACCGATGTAAAATGTCTTCCCTTATCATTTATTTTTCGACGCTAGTCGTCTTTAACCTCATTCTCCAAAACCCTAGTTTCTCGTTTCGGCTTATTCTCTCTATTTTCGTTTACGTCTTAGCCATTGTCGCCGTCCCTGTTGTTCGTCGTTGCACTCCATTCTTGCGTTCGTGGTTGTCGTTGCCATTGCAACCATTTCCTCCGTTCGAAGTCGTCGTCGCGCACCCTAAAGTTTGAAGTCGTCTTTGTCGTTATTTATACATCTCATTCTGTTATTATAATTGAAACTTACATTCGTTTTTGTTGTATTGTATAATTTTCAAGCTTCTTATTTGGCTACCATCTTGTCTTTGTCTTGTCTTGACTACCGTTGTACCTCCGTTAGGACACCGCTCAACCATTTTTTCTCTGTTTTCAACAGGTACATGGCTGGTTACGACATTTTTTTTTTTCAACTTTCAACACTTGTTTAAATATATAGATTATGTGAATTCTGTATTGTCTGTCTGGTGATTCTGTAAATAAATAATACGGTAGTATATCTAAACAAAACATACATTAAAAAAAATGAACTTTCTGTGTCGGTTAAGATTATAACCGAGGAAAAAAGTACACTTTTTACATCGGTTGGACCTATAAACGATGTAAAAAGTACACTTTCTACATCGGTTGTTACCTTAAGCGAGGTAGAAAGTATGACTTTCTATATCGGTTATAAGTCCAACCGATGTAGAAAGTGTACTTTTTACATCGGTCTGTAACCGATGTAAAAAATCTTATTTTCTATATCGCCCGCTTCAACACCGCCCAAATAACCGATGTAAAAAGTCCATAACAACCGATATAAAAAGCTTATTTTTCACCTGTGGCGGAGAGGTACATTTCAGAAAAATAAAGAGATAAAAAAAATATATACCTGGAGAGAGAAAAAAATAAAGAAAATATATACATGCATGTAAAAGAAAGAAAAATATAAAATGATAAAAAAAATTGAAAAAAAAAACGAAAAAGATGAAATGGAGAAGATTTTACTCATGATTTTCACTATCTCTCATTTTTTCTGGAATTTTCACCTTCTCTCTATCTCTATCTCTCTCACACACACAGCAACCCATACTAACAAGCAACACACACAGTCCCTAGGATCTTCCATTTCCTGTCAATCTCCCAGCCTGTAATCTTTCTATGCCCCGCCTCATAAAGACGAAACCTCGCATCCAAAATTGGGGTTTAGTTTTTTTTCTCATCGCAGTTGGTCACTATTTCGTAAGTTATCATTTTATTTTATTATTTTTATTAAAATGTTACCATTCTATCAAAAATCATTTTTGTTAGTAAATTATTATTTTATTAAAAAATTAATTTTATTAATAATTATTATTTCGTTAAAAATTATTTTTATAATAAACTACCATTCAATTAAGGATAATTTTTTATTAATAAATTACAAGTTTATTAAAAAAGTTATATTCTTAATTAAATATTTAAACAATATCTAATTTTATACCTTAACTTTGCAAGTGTAATCTACTCTATTATTGCATATTTTTTAATAGACAGTGCAATTGTCTTTATCTTAAAATTTTGAATACGTAGATTAAAAATATTAATAATTAAATATAAAAATTAAAATATTTTATAATTAAAAGTAATTTTTCTACAAATTTATTTTAAAAATTAATTCTAAATAAAATTCCTTTATATTTAATTTCTTGCAAAATTTATTCTTCAAATTATCAAAAATTCAATTTACTTTAAAAAATTATTTCTTTTCAAAATTAAATTTAAAACAAAACTTCTTTAAAATATTATTAATTTATCATTTCTTTTATCAAACTATACCAATAAAACTACATACGTTCTGAGAACAAAATACACTAAGTAAAAGTAGAATCAAAATTCTGTTACATATTATATTTTATTTCTTTAAATTTTATATTTTTTTTAAAATTATACATTTAATTTTGAGTGTCATTGTTTGAAATAAGGAAATAAGATGTCTCATACCTTGTCTGTTTATAATGGATTTCCGTAATAGAATTTTTAATATTTTTTCAAATTTTATCGGTAAAAATAAGATTAAATGATGATTTCACATTTTTATCATTTTAAAAAAAATTATTTTTAAAATTTATCATTATAATTTTAATTATGATACTAATTTTTTATTTATTTTTTATAAATAGCCATATCCATACTATTCAATTAGTAATTTATGATAAAAATATCAAATAAATTCAAATTTCAATCATATATATATAACAAAAAAAATGATTTATAGTATAAATCATTAATACATGAATTAATTAAAAAATATTAAATTGTCTAACTATCATATAATTATAATAATATAAATTTTTTAATTATAACATTATTATAATTATAGTATTATTATAATTATTTTATATATTTTATTTTAAATTATTCTAATTATAACATTATTAACTCTCAACATAGAATTCAAAACTCCCTCACAACAACTTAGAGCATAATTTGAAAGGAAGAGCACTAAATCTAAGATAAAAGGTTTAACAACCCTGGACAACTTGTCGTAATATTTTTATGTAAAATTTTTAAATTCGAAATATTATTTTATTTTAATTATAATATTATTATAATTATATAATATTAATATGATTATTTTATTTATTTATTTTTAACTTTTTTTAATTATAACATTATTAGCTGTATGATAAAATCCAAAAATTCCCTCTCAACTAACGTGGACCATAATTTGAAAGGAAGAGCGCACTATCCACCTTAAGATAAAAGGCTCGACAACCCAGACCCGACAACTTGTCTTCATTTAAGTATTCTTATATTCCATACATAATATGAAATGATAGTCCGTTAATAATGTTCATAATAAAATAAAATACGGAATATCAAAGCTAACAAAAATTTTATATTTTTTAATGATAGCATTAATGATATCACATAACCATTTACATAAGCAATTCTGATATAAGAACAGAAAGTAAAATGATATTATTTATATGATTGAAATTTCCTAAAGCGCGCAGTAAAAGAACCAAGAACACAGCACAGCGAATGAGGCCGAATACTCAGACTGGTTTCAGACTATATAAGCAATTTGTAAAATTACTAAGGATTCAGTTAAATTATTTAGAGAATTGTAAAATAATGAAAAAAAATTATCAAAAACATAAATAGAAATATATTTATTTATATTTAGATATAAACAGTTAAATTTATTTTATTTTTTATTTTAAAAAATTATTTATTATTAAATAAAAATAAATAAATAGATAAAAAAATTTTAATTAAAATTATATAAAAAGTTTATTTTACCTGTGATTGAGAACTAGATATACTGAAGCACGGACATGTTTCACGTGCACTTGGTTTGAAAATTAAGGAGGACATGTGAAAACCACTGCATAGAGACGTTTTCAACGGAAGGATACCTATATTTTCGAGAAATGATCTATACAACTAAGCACTAAATATTTTTTGTGCATGTAATAATAATTGTACAAAATAGTCCAATTCTAATGATCCTTATAAATAATGATTGTGATTAAATGGTTCATAATCCATTCATAACTAGTTAGTATAAACGTTAAGATCAACACTACAATGGCTTCATCAGATCTTTCGGAGTATAAGTTAAGGGATGGGCAAAAAGCAAGTGAAGAAGAGAAGCAGGAGCTACTTCTCTCTCTTCCAAGAGAAAAGGGTTGGGCAACCCGTTATGTCTATCTATTCCAAGGCTTTTGGTGCACAGAAGTTACAATCCCACGGATAAACAATTTTATGAATCATTTCCAAGCAAAAGACAGTGATGTTGTTGTGGCTTCCGTTCAAAAATCAGGAACCACTTGGTTGAAAGCTCTTACCTTTGCTATTATGTACCGTCAACGCTTTACCTCGTTTGACAACCATCCCTTACTCACTTCCAATTCCCATCAACTTGTTCCTATCTTTGAATATGGTATTTATGGAGAGATGAAAGGTCATTTCCCTCACCCCTCCAACATGATTGAGCCAAGACTTTTTTCTACTCATATTCCCTTTCATGCATTGGTCAACTCAATCAAGGAGTCCAATTGTAAGATAATTTATATTTGTCGAAACCTGTTTGATACTTTTATCTCTACTTGGATTTTCATGAACAAAGTTAAGATAGATTCTTCACCTATGCTGACATTAGACGAAGCTTTTGAAATGTTTAGCAAGGGTATACATGCTTATGGTCCATGGTGGAATCATATGTTGGGTTACTGGAAAGAAAGCATAGCTACACCACACAAGGTTTTATTCTTGAAATATGAAGATCTTAAAGAGGATGTTAAATTTCAATGTAAAAGAGTGGCAGAGTTCTTGGGTTGTCCTTTCACTCAAGAAGAGGAAAGTAGTGGAGTCATTGAAAACATAATCAAGTTGTGTAGTTTTGAGAAGATGAAGGATTTGGAGGTAAATAAATTCGGAGCATTAAGCAAAAGCATTGAGAACAAGCACTTCTTTCGGAAAGCTGAAATTGGTGATTGGGAAAACTACCTTTCGCCTTTAATGGTTGAAAAGTTATCTAAAATTATAGAAGACAAGTTAAGTGGATCAGGCCTATCATTCAGAGTGCACTCTTCAATATAGTGATTGTCATATATCATATAACTGGTTGCACAAGATCTATGTTTATTGTTGTTAAGTGGGTCACAAAGGTGTTAGAAACTATGTCAATGAGTGATGTGTATTTAATTTCTCAATAATATAAGTGTACTTTTCTTTTTTTCTGAATTTCTATTTTCAAATGGTTTATTCTCTTTCTTGATCTTAGAATTATAAGTTGATAAATAATAGTTTTTATAATATTATATTGAATAATAGTTTTTATATTGAAATAATTTTACTATACTGAAAAATGTGTACCTTAGAAATACCATGATATACTTTACTAAATATTTATTAACGGACATAGAAAGATAAACTTCTTCTACATTATAAATTTAAAAACATCATGATTATGTAAAAGTTATCTTTATATATATATATATATATATATATATATATTTGATAATTAATTGTATCTTTTTATTGTTTTTCTTTGGTATATATTTATTCACTTGGAGAGAGATATAATTATTGCAATTTTTATAAAATTTGATGTTTTCTCTTTCTTTTTTCTTTCTTACTAGCGCTCTTTATGATCCTTATTTTTTTAAATTCATTTACTTTAAGTAATCCAACAATATAATATAAGTTATATTTTTACAAACACAACTATTTTATTTTTTCGTTTTCCGCTTGTGTTTTCCCGGTAAGAAATTTTTTATTGGAAGTATGATTAAACACCAATGCATATGTCGATGAATATTTAAAACAATTAGGAATAGAGTGATTGAAATCATATATAAACTAAACACGTAATTTATTATTTTTTTCAATAATTACTTTTATTGAATTATTACTTCGTGTGATTTTAAAAAAATTATAAACATGAATACTGGTTTAATTCATTTTTTATTATTTTAATTTTTAATTATAATATTTAATTCATTATTAAATTTAAAAAAGAAGAAAAAAAATCAAAATTAATTTAATTGATTAAAAATAAAAATAAAGAAAATAAAATAAAAATTAATTTAAAATTTAAATAAAAAAAAGAAAGCTGAATAGGTAAATGGTGCAGCATAACCTTTCTACGGTGAAAAAGGAAAAATTTATTCAATTTACGGTTGATATAAACCAACAACAACACGAAGGAACCATTTTTATTGATCTTTACTTTTATTTTCCGTTGTAGCAATTAATTATAGATTTTATATACTTAAGGTTGGTTTTACAACTCATTTCTTCCATTTTTTTCTTAATTTACTACTTAAATTGGCACTTATTAATAATTTAATATTAGAAAAACCTTTATTATTATAATTTTTAAATAAAAAATTATTAATAAAATTGTAAATTTATCCTAATAATATTACATATTATATTATCTATATTAAAAATTAATAATATATCATATTAAATATTTTAAAAATATATATATAATAATTTTAATCATTACAAACATAAAAAATAAAAAATAAAAAATATTTTTTCTTTCATACCTTTCTAAATTGGAAAATAGCCGTACCTTTTCTGCATTGATCCAATAAAACAATGACACGTTACCTTCTTCCTTTATGTTTATCATTTACCATTTGTAAAATCAATGAATTTTTGATTCCAAAGCAAGATGAAAATAAAATTATGAATGTTGTTGGCACCATCTCATTTTACATTTTCTTTTAAACGACGCTTTCCAGTAAGTTGGGTGTAAAGAACTCAAAGAATGATTAAAAACTTTCAACCGTAAAATTGAAAGAAAAAAGCAACACTTATGACAAATAATAAGTTGAGAACCTTCAGTAACCTCGGTTAAAACCTTAGCTGACCTGCGATTCCTGCAAAGCTCCACCAAAACTATTATAAGAAAGTTTTCGTTAGCTAAAGATACTCTACTACAACAGTAGTATATGTAGAGTCTGAAAATGAAAGATGAAATTCCTAAAAAATCATACCGTATAACTTTCCGGAAGAAATAGAAAATAGAAAAAAGGTTTTAGAATAAACTTATGTATCATCTTTTATTGGACCAAAGCAGAAAAGGTGGGATACCCTCCAAATTTAAAAAGATACATGAGAAAATAAAATAAAAAATGCTTCCAGATGTATATAGTATGCACATATAGACGATCAACGTGCCTTTAATTTAGTTTTTAATGGTTTTATGGTCTCTCTTCCTGGTCTGGTGTGCATGTGTTAAGTGGTTATAATATATCAGCATAATATTAAATCTGTTAAGTAATTCTGTATAATGGTGGATCTGCTAGGTAGGTCCTAAAAATAGGATTTAATATACTAATTATTTTCTTTTTACTGTTAGAAGAAGTTTTATTTAAGAAGTCCAATTGATGTAATTTGGAGTATATATTTTTCAGTGAATTGAATAAAAAGGTTAGCGTAGCTCATTCTGTTTGCTTCGTTACCAACAGCCTCATACATTGTTCTTATAACCCATTTATCTTCGTGAGGATTATGCCGGAAAGCACCCGTGACTTGTAAACTTAATTTGTAATCATATTTTATTTTTTGTCCTTAAAATTAATCTGCTACTTTCTTGTTATTTCTATTGAGAATCATAAAATTATACATTCGATTCACGGGATTATCTCAACATAAGTCACTAAGACCACATATTAACGATTGCTAATAATGATTGTATAAAATATTATTAAATAATAAGAATTGAAAAAAAAAAGGTTTCTCTATTTAAAATTAATTTAGGATAAAAAAAAAACTAGAACATGCATAATTAATGTGTTATCAACAAAGTGAAACTTTTACTATGATTGTAAATGATTTTTTACGTTAATTCTTTTAAATGAATATAGAAACAGATGGTATAGAATTTAAATTTTTTTAATTTGGTTAACTGAATTAATTTTTTTTTATATTGGTCGTATCAAATAATCAAGATATAGAATGTATTTTTTTACATTGGTTAAAAGGATAATTGAAGGAGTAAATAAAAAAATTATATAAAATATTTTGTGATTATGTTAATCATCACAATATTTTAAATTATATATAAAAACAAAATAAAAAAATTTCTACATTGCACCCACCAAAATTTAAATAATAATACATAAATATTATTGAACAGAAACTTATAATACAACGTATGTTCAAGGATATATAATTTCTAAATTACACGTATATATTTACAAAATTATTATTTCCTTGAAACATTAAGCTATAAGACCAACACCAAAATATAAAAGCACAGCTATAAACAAACAAAATATATATTTTTCCTTTCATTTGAACTAAATTTTACTTTTACCACATAAAGGATCGATATTATAGATAATAGTCCAAACAAATATATTTTTCTATTTTATGATATGAAGAACAAAGTGTAATCCAAAAAAATTATCACTAGTTTGAATATAATCATGTTAATATCTCATCGTAACTAATTCAAAATCAATAAAATATTAATAATGAACAAGTATAATATTTTTTCTTTAAAATTAAACTAAATTTTATATACATTTCTAACTTATGTTAAGAAATAGTTATTTTATTTTTTAAACTAATAAAAAATAGAGCATGGCATATAGGATTTTAGAGAAGAACCTTTTTTTCTGTTCGGTCTTGATAATTTGCTTAAACACATATCTATATAGATAGTGTCGTAACCGTAATTACTACGAGACGACGAACTCGTTAAATTTTGAAAATGAATTTTTTATGAATTGTGGAACCGCCACCAAATTTTATTTTAAAGGAAAACATTTGGAAAAATTCTATCTTGAAGAAGAAATCTAGGTTCGGGAGTCGGTTACGAGTAAGGAAGGTATTAGGCACCCTACTCGCCCGTTCCAAAGAACGGTACCCATAAACTGAGTGTGTGATATTTTGAAAACTGTTTGATCCCTTAAAATAGAATAGAAAATAAATAGGTTTATAGAAAATAGCCTGACAGCACTTGATCATGCTCCTACGTATTCCCTGGTGCAATGGGAAACTCAAGGCTACGTAGTTCTGGTTAAGGACTTGATCTCTTGGAGGAGAAAAAAGTAGTCTTAGGTAAAAATTTTAAAATCAACGTTTCCTAAGAAAGCGAGGAATTTGGAAATGAACGTGCTTGCAAAATTCAAACCGTCGTAAGCCATGTTTGAATTTGCATGAATTAGAACACAAAGGAGTAGAGAATGCTATTTGCTCGCATTAGAACCCGTTGCACAGTTGAGGAAAATTTAAATAAGGAATTTTTGAAAAAGAGAAAGAATTTTGAAAAATAGACGTGCTTGCATAATCCAAACTGTCGTAAGCCGTGTTTGAATTAGCACGGATTAGAACACAAAGCAGTAAAGAACGCTACTTGCCCGCATTAGAACCCGTTCCAAAGTTGAGGAAAATTTAAATCAGAAGTTTTTGAAAAAGAGAGAATTTTGAAAAACAGACGTGCTTGCATAATCCAAACCGTCGTAAGCCGTGTTTGAATCAGCACAGATTAGAACACAAAATAGTAGCGAACGCTATTTGCTCGCATTAGAACCCGTTGCACAGTTGAAGAAAATTTAAATCAGGAGTTTTTGAAAAAGAGAAAGAATTTTGAAAAACAGACGTGCTTGCATAATCCAAACCGTCATAAGCCGTGTTTGAATCAGCACAGATTAGAACACAAAGTAGTAGAGAACGCTACTTGCTCGCATTAGAACCCATTGCACAGTTGAAGAAAATTTAAAGCAGGAGGTTTTGAAAAAGAGAAAGAATTTTGAAAAACAGACGTGCTTGCATAATTCAAACCGTCGTAAGTCGTGTTTGAATTAGCACGAATTAGAACACAAAGCAGTAAAAAACGCTACTTGCTCGCATTAGAACCCGTTGCACAGTTGAGGAAAATTTAAATCAGGAATTTTTGAAAAAGAGAAAGAATTTTGAAAACCAGACATGCTTGCATAATCCAAACCGTCGTAAGTCGTGTTTGAATTAGCACGGATTAGAACACAAAGCAGTAGAGAACACTACTTGCTCGCATTAGAACCCGTTGCGTAGTTGAAGAAAATTTAAATCAGGAGTTTTTGAAAAAGAGAAAGAATTTTGAAAAACAGACGTGCTTGCATAATCCAAACCGTCGTAAGCCGTGTTTGAATCAGCATAGATTAGAACACAAAGCAGTAGAGAACGCTACTTGCTCGCATTAGAACCCGTTGCATAGTTGAAGAAAATTTAAATCAGGAATTTTTGAAACAGAGAAAGAATTTTGAAAAACAGACGTGCTTGCATAATTCAAACCGTCGTAAGCCGTGTTTGAATCAGCACGGATTAGAACACAAAGCAGTAGAGAACGCTACTTGCTCGCATTAGAACCCGTTGCATAGTTGAAGAAAATTTAAATCAGGAGTTTTTGAAAAAGAGAAAGAATTTTGAAAAACAGACGTGCTTGCATAATCCAAACCGTCGTAAGCCGTGTTTGAATAAGCACAGATTAGAACACAAAGCAGTAGAGAACGCTACTTGCTCGCATTAGAACCCGTTGCACAGTTGAAGAAAATTTAAATCAGGAATTTTTGAAAAAGAGAAAGAATTTTGAAAAACAGACGTGCTTGCATAATTCAAACCGTCGTAAGCCGTGTATGAATTAGCACGGATTAGAACACAAAGCAGTAGAGAACGCTACTTGCTCGCATTAGAATCCGTTGCATAGTTGAGGGAAATTTTAAAACAGGAGGTTTTGAAAATAGAATGAATTTTGAAAAAATAGACGTGCTTGCATAATCCAAACCGTCGTAAGCCGTGTTTGAATTAGCACGAATTAGAACACGAAGCAGTAGAGAACGCTACTTGCTCGCATTAGAATCCGTTGCACAGTTGAGGAGAAATTGAAAATAGAAATGAAGATGAACTCGAAAATCCGAGAAGAACCAAGAAAATTAAGCGGAATAAAAGCTAGATCTAACCTCCATTGATGTTCCTTATTCAATTGTCTCCAATCCAGCTTAGGTCATAAGGTTCAAAGGTAATAATTAAGTGTTTTTTTTTATTTGATTCAAGCATATACTTAACTCTTTAGGCTTAATGACTTAATCGTGCATCACTTAAGCTAAACTTAGCATATAAGATGCATGCACATGGTCATGCACTCTTAGGAATTTTTTTTTTCAAAGGAGGACATAAAAACACAAATAAATCAGAAAGAAATACATATAAAAGGATCAACACATGAAAAATAATACCTAAACAAGGTTAAAAGAACAAGATCTACAAAAGAACTTTAAAGACACAAGAGATTTTGACACCAAAATTTGAATTCAAATCTCAGAATTTTTCAAAAAATATTTTTCCAGAAATATAAAAAATTAAAACTAATGAATTTAAATATATGAATCATAGGAATCAAACAAAACAAGTTTGACAAAAATCAGACCAGAAATGAGCAAGTTATGTACAAATAAAACAAGCTAGGTTCATTTGCGTACCAAGACTAATATGCTTCAGTAATTCGGCCATAAAACCTTCATTTCAGATCCAAATTAGAAAAATAATACCATTACAGAAACTAGAGAAAAATAAAAAAATAACACAAGAAAAATCACTAAAATCTAAGATCATTTGACCGATCAAAAATGAAAACGAAAAATAGAGACGAAGATGAACTCGAAAATTTGGCGCCAAAATTTGAATGCAAATCTCAGAATTTTTAGAAAATATTTGTTGGTAGATCTAAAAAATTAAAACCAAAAAAATGAAAGATATGGATCATAGGAATCAAACAAAACAAATTTGACAAAAATCAGACCAGAAATGAGCAAGGTATGCACAAATCAAACAAGTTAGGTTCATTTACGCATCAAGACGGACATCCTTCAGTAATCAGGTCATAGAGACTTCATTTCAGATAAAAATTAGACAAATAATATTATTCCAGAAACTAGAGAGAAATACAAAGAGAACGGAACAAAAATCACTGAAATCGAAGATCATTTGACCAATCAAAAATGAAAATTAAAATAGATACGAATATGAACTCGGAAATCCGAGAAGACGCAAGAAAATTAAACGAAATAAAAACAAGATCTAACCTCTATTGATGTTCTTCAATGTCACTTGATAGCATCTTGGAAGGTAATGAATAACTGGTTCCATGGAGGCCAAGGAGGTGCTCAATTGGAAGTAGAATTCAAGAGTCTCTTTGGTGCTCCTCTTAGAAAAAAACTAAAAACCCCCCTTTCAATGACTCAAAGTGCTCCTCTCTCTCCCTCCTTAGAAATTCTGAAAATTTTTTATAGATAAATGAAAGTCCCTATTTATAGATAAAATTTCAAAAAAAGAAAGAGAAAAAAGAAAGGGAAAAATTTTCTAGAAGTGAAGAAGCTTCCGCCTTTTGTTTTCTAATTTTTCTCTTTTTTGTTTTCTTTTTATTATTTTCTTTGTTTTTATTTTTCTTTCATTTTCTTTTTTATTTTTTCTCTAACTAATTCTTAACCGTCATTAACTAATCCAACTAACTTTCTAACTAAATTCTTAACTAAAAAATTATTTTTCTTTCATTTTTTTTTTCTTTTTTCTCTAACTAATTCTTAACCATCATTAACTAATCCAACTAACTTTCTATCTAAATTCTTAACTAAAAATTTTTTTTCTTTCTTTTTATATTCTTTTTTTTTGTTATTTTTTGATTTTAGACTAAAAAACAAAATGATTTAATTTGGATTTTAAATTTATCCTCGGACATAATTCAGTGTTCACAGATAGAAATAAGTTAAATTAAGTTAGACTTTAAATATTTAAATTTGATCGGTTTAGAAAATTTGACATGAGTTTGGGTCTATTATTTTTTATAGGTCTTTTTTGTTATCAAAGTTAAACATCTCTTAAAGTCTATCAAATCTTTAAAAGCTTATAATTAAAAAAGATAGTTAATAAACTCAAATCCTATATAAATGATAAATTAAAAAAGCCTATAAAAAAGCCTATAGTGAATAAGCTTATCATAAGCTTAGGAAAATACTTCAAAATACTTGTATCGACCTAGATCGAAACAGAAGGCAGACAAATTAAAATAAAGTTAATCTCAAAAGAAAAAGAAATGGAACCGCCACCAATTTTATCTTAAATTAGAAAAAATTGAAAAACCTTTTATTAAAAATAAAATGGCTTACGGAACCTCAAGAGTCGATTTATGCGCAGGGAAGGGTGAAACTTAATCCCACAGCACCCCTAGTACATCCATCCTAAGATGGTTACCTTAAATCAATTTGTGCAAATTAGTGATAATTTTAAAATTATTTATTTTACTCCTTTAACGAATAAATCATTTATTTTGGAACGAATGAACAAATAAGCGATCAGATAAATAAATAATTGGATAAGTACAAAGTTAATAAATAGAAAATTTATTGGATTAATGGTTAAAGTTAAAATAGGCATAAGTGTTATAAAAATTAATTTTGGCTTGACGATTTAATTCCTGCTCGTACGTATCCTCTGGTGGCAATGGGAACTCAAAGTCACGTAGTTCTTAAATAAAAAAACCGTGAAATAATTAAAAAAAATTTTATAAGTGAATTTGGTAGCACAAAGTGCTCCTTAAACTATTAAACTATTTAGAGAATCATCGAGTTGTCACAACGCAGATGCCCTAGTTAAAAAACAAAGATAATGAAACATCTCGTTTATATTATCCTTTTGTAATGTGAAATTAAACTAAATTATTTACAAAAAAATTGAATTAAGGATCATCAAACTGTCACACCTCATATATCCCTAACTAAAATGAAGGATCGATAAGATGTTTCGTCTAAATTATCCTTTTTTTTTTTACGCAAAATTAAACCACAATTGAATTGTGTATATATTTTGGTATTATTTTTCGCTATTTTTATATTGAAGTTGAAACTTATGAGAACTTATAATGAATCACGAGGATAATAAATAAACAAGATAAGGAATAAGGAATAATAACGTTAACAAAATAAAATCCAACATCAAAGAATAATAATGACAACAATGTAACAAAGAATAAAATTAAACATTATACCTAAACGTTAAACATAAAAAAGATAGTTAATCAAAATGCAATGCATAATAAAAGGAGATTAATTAGCTAATAAATAAAAAAAACGTCTATGACATCTAATACAATAAATATGAAGAGTACAAGTCTAATAAATAGTGATAATATAATAATGATGTTAACGCAAATAATGGTAATAAAACAAACAGTATAAAAAACGATGGAAAAAAATTATGACAATGGAGAATCAACCTAGTGAGGGAGACAATAAAATCAAATATATGTATAAAGAACGATGATAATAGAACATCAAGAAGATGGAAATGAAAATCAAAACTATAATATATTTGTAAAATGTCACTAAAATAAATAAATAAATAATAATAATAATAATAATAATAATAATAATAATAATAATAATAATAATAATAATAATAATAATAATAATAATAAAGAACTATATCATTAGTTACAAAAAATTTAAAGCTAATGAATGTAATATTTTAAACTATTTAAAAAATAAATAAAATAACGTTAATAATAGTAAAGAAAGAAAGAAAAAAAAACTTAAGTATTAATTATTGAACGACGTTAACAAACAAAAATTAAACAATCACAAAAGGAGAAAAATAAAATATAATTTTTAGTATAAAAAAGTTTAACAACATGAAAAGAAAAAAATAATGTATAATAACAACTGAAATTTTTTTGAGATAGTTAAATAGAAGAAATAAGCAAAGAAAGAAAAAAAAATATAAAAATATAAATATTAAAAAAAATAAAAAAACAAATAATATGTTAATAATAACAAATTATTGATCAAGAAAATATTGAAGATTAAACCCAACAATAAAAGTAACAGAAGTTTCAAAACATATATATATATATATATATATATATATATATATATATATATAAATCAATTTTTTTAAATTTTATATTTATCTTATTTACTGTTGGATGAGTCTAAAAACAATTACATTTTATTATCACTTTTCTCTTACTTTTATTGTGAGCCATTAAAACTTTAAGCTCAAACATGATTCTATAAACAAAAAAAGGTTGACAGTGATTCATTAAGTGTGTACGAGAGATTATGGAACTAGGGTAAATGGTTAAGGCAAATCTGCGGAGAAAACAACTACGGTTAACTAAAGGAAAGAAAGAATATGTAAGTTGGAGCTGCTGTATACGAGTGCACAGTAAAATGTAAATACAGGAACCGTGCCCGGTATAAATGCAAAAAGACATAATAGAGCTGTTGAAGTATACGTGTGTACATTATGGAGCAATAAAGATTAGCAACTTACATGGATTAGGACATATTCTTCTCTCCTTCTCTGGATGCTTCCTCTTGGTAAAGAAAATTGGTTCCTTCTATTTGTTCTCTTCTCCTTTCTCTTAACAAGCACTATGTCTTCTACTTACTCCCCTTTTTTTTAGTCCCCTCACTCCGTAAAAAACCTTTTCTTTTGTTTTTGGTCATCCCTATTATCAAAATTTGTTTTTTCTTTACTTTTGAATTCCAGCCTTTAATGTTATCCATTAGATTAATCCATTTGTTTCCAAAATTTCTCATTCTCCCAAATATATGAAAAACATACCTGTACAGTTCCATTTTTGGAATTACTTCTTCCAGTAGACTAACGTTTTGCTGAAGTTTTCAATTAAAATTAAGTTTACATGATCTATTAAGAATTTTAACTTTCATTTCTAATAAACGTACAGTCCCTTCCTATCCCCTTCTTGACGAAAAAACACTGCCACTACAACAAATTAGACCTGTAGTGACAGACAAAATCTGTCACTAAATGTAAAAAAACTATAGTTATAAGTTTAAATAGAAGGACCGTCGGATGCAATCTCTGTCCATTATATGCGTCAAATAACTATGAAAATTTGGACGTCACTATAGGTTATACCTACACTTTTATACTTTTACCTACAACTCATTGTGGTTGTAGGTAAAAATTGTGAACCTTTACCTACGGTTTTGTATGAGTGTAGGTGAAAGTCTACATATATTTTTTTCATGTCTTTTCCTACAATTTTACGCAACTGTAGCTAAAGGTTTACACGTCAACTTTTATCTGCTGTTGTTGCTAAACGATTTCCACCAAAATTAAATAATTTAATTTTCAAAAAATTTGAGCAACCTTTGACTTAGACATACAAAAGTACGTGTATCATATTTTTTATTTTAAAATTATCGAATGGAGTAATTGGATATTTATATATATATATATATATATATATATATATATATATATATATATATAAATACATATATATATATATATATAATTTACGTCATCACAAACTATTAACAAATGTAAAATAATTTGAAGATTTTTTATATTATAACTATCAAACTTCATTAGATCAACATTTATTTAGGAGAAATATAAATTTACTCAAACAAGAACTTAAAATCATTTAATAAGCTATTATACAATGATGACTAGATATTTAAAAGGAAATGCTTACATGTTCATATATGTATAAGTAATTGTCACATTTTAGAAAAAACATATAAAAGATTACAAATCTAAAAGACTAATGTGAATAGGATACCCATTTAAAACATTCCAATGACAAAATTAACAACAATGAAGATAATAGTTACAGTGATAACATTTTTCATAAGTTCTTCATTCTAATGCATTTACAAGGATCTTCCTAATATTGCTTCTGCAAATCCATTATTTTTCTGCACAAAAAAAAATATTACATGGTAATAATATGTTTTTATAGAGTACAAATAGTCAACAAAGGATCAAATAATTTAAAAGATAAAACATGAAACTTGATATTCAATGTTGACACTTAAAATCAACTATATAATTTGAATCAAAATAATAATAGTAATTTTTATTTCTAAGAATCACAATAATTACAATTTATAATTTCAAGAATTATAATGCATAATTTTATTACAATTTACATACTACTATTTCTTCCTCCCTCTCCAAGAACTCTACCCCAATTAATGAAATTAAAATCTGATTCTTATATTAAAAAAGATATATAATGAAGAGCTAGTAACTGCCCAATATCTAAAAGAGTGAAGAGATAATAGTCAGAAGTTGAGTAACAAAGAAAATCTCCAAACTATAAAATAAAATTTGAAAATAAATAATTTAGATACTAATCAACTGTGATTAAAACAAGCTACTATGGAGAATAAAGATATCAATTTAGGTACTTATAATAAATAACCTTGCCAATAAAACCAACTACCTCAACGACGCATAGGGTACGAATTTGGCTTCTTAATAATGTGACTGTACATTTCAATTATATGTTATGTGTATATATGCATGTATATTTTCACAATCACAATAATCAACAGTTGTAACTTTGCATTTAACCACTAAAGTGCACCTTACACTTTAAAGGAGCTAAATCCACATTAAGACATGGCTAACAACATTATATCAAATTTAATAACCATCATAATATCCCCCAAACAATCATCCTAATTCAATTTGTTCACAAGGTACCATATGAACTTTCTTTTCTACTTGCATCCCTATATAGTAAGAACATGACAACCACAACCATTCAATCTGAACATTAAACAACCAAATTAGTTATTTAATACTTACAATTTGTTTTCATGTATTTTATATATTACTAATCTATAGCAAAGTTTTGAATAAAGCATTATACAACCAATGATTTCCTAGACATTTAAACATTAGTGCAGTAACTCAAAATAACTTAATATCTTAAGCAATTTTGACTTCTAATCACAAAACGGCTCAAAACCAAATGTTGATCAACCTAGGTGCTAGGAAATCAAAAAGTTCAACCCAATAAGCTTAACAGAAGTTGCTATCAAAAATCTCAACTTTCTTAAACCTATCTACAAGATTACAACATAGGAACATCACTACAAGTCTAAATAGAATCAAGTTCATGGGCTCCATTGTCTTTTCAGCACATGTAAGTAGAGCAAATAACATCAAAATACACAAATTAACCAAGAAATAATTAAGATTATGTAATCATAGATGGAGTTACTAAGAAATAAGGAGAAAAATTGGGATTGGGGGTATAAAGTTAAAGAAATTAGATTAAGAGCTATCTCATGATGATTTTAAATGGCATGATGATAGTCTACTGTATAATAAGTATAAAAATTTGTTTTAAACTCATTTCATGTTTTGATCACACATATTCTAAGGATAAAAATTGGGATTGGGGTATAAAGCAAAAGACATTAGAAAGAAAACAACAACCTAGAGTGTCAACTATCCAATTACTAATTACACACCTTTGCCAAGTAGCAATCATCAAGCTTTACTAAACCAAATAATAGCAAATGAGCATAAACATACTTCAACAAGTAAAAATCTAGAAGAAATAATTCAAATTACTTATTACTCACTAATCACTCAATTGTTGTTACTGCTTGTGGTTTGTTGATTATCTCCAATGGTCTTATTTGGAGCACTTGAAGCTTCAGGTACCTATTAACAAAATTGTAAAATTACACATCATAATTAAATTTTAAAATATTTTGAATCATAAATATGATACCTCTTCTGCAATAGCTTGTAAAATAGCATTAACTTGAGGATCTTCTGAAAATCGTGTTTGTAGAACTGAGACAAGATTTCCAAACAAATTCTCTAATTTCTGAAGCCTAATCTCAGCACTAGAGTTTTGAGAAGTAGCATTTGAACTTGCTTGATGTGGAAGTTTTCCTAGGCAACGCACATGTCCTCTTTTTTCAGGTCCTTTTACTTTTGAGTATAGATCATTTTTCCAATCAGTAGAATCATGTGAACTTCCTGCTTCTCTCATATGCTTCTTTAGTTCATCCTACACAAAACATATTGTAAATATTAAACACCCAACTATATTATTAATTTCTATCATAGAATTTAGCTAAATGTTTTTATTGAGATTGAGATTATTACAATCACTTCAAATTTGCTTTTTCGTCCACAATACTCCCATCCTTTCGAGTTCGAGTATCAATATAAATTTGAGCACGTGAAGGTTGCACCCCTTTAGCCTTTGTTGTCTAACATTAATAATACAAACACTTTATATTTGTATCAAAATATAATTATAAACTACTCATATAAAAGTATGAATTAAAATAAAAAGACACAAACCATTTCATTAATCATCCGTGGAAGATTCTTTGTTCCCATGCAATGTAAATCTTCATATTTTGAACGATTTCTTTTATTTATATTGCTTATTTGCTACAATCATTTAATAGTAAATGTATCACAATATTCAACATATTTCATGTAAATTATTTAGTTAAAAAAAATTAATAACACTATACATATACCTTTCCTTTTTCAGAAGACCAATGATGCACTAAATCACGATATTGAGAAGGATCAACTCTTTTATCATGAATGTTGGCAGCCATTTCTTCCTCTGTCTTACTTTGATCATATCCTTTTGCCTTTAAGTCATGCTTAAATTGCCTCCACTTGCAACTCATGTTATCCTTTAAGATTTGCTTTGTTTGCTCAGTCAATTCAGGAACAAATTGAAACTTACCCTATGATAACATTCATAAAAAAAATTGTTACATATGTTGTCAAAACATAAACTATTATAATAAGAAAAAGGAAATAAAATTACAAAAACTTATAT
The DNA here is from genome assembly GCA_026541065.1 of Canavalia ensiformis. NCBI lineage: Eukaryota > Viridiplantae > Streptophyta > Magnoliopsida > Fabales > Fabaceae > Canavalia > Canavalia ensiformis. Next base: position 308,886 of record JAMKYM010000699.1, on the reverse strand, counting down.
CGCACCTGAATCAAATCAAGCATGTTAGTAATATAAGTCTGGGGCATGTCTTTCCAACTTAGGTAATTGATAGGAGCACATTGGTGCCTTCTTACCAAGCTGCCAATTGCATTTAGTAGAGTTTTTCCTTCCCATCCCATAGGATTGCCTAAAGAATCTACTTCAACAAGTATGAATTCTCAAATCCCACACATCTAACATATGTGTATAGCCTCTAGTTTTCTTTCCACCTAAAACATGCAAGAATGTCACATTAACAAAATATATTTTAAGAAAAGTATAAATTATTCATTATATATTACACTAACCTGCATTTGAACTTTCACTTGAATGAGACATATCATGACTACCCTCTTGTACTTGTTGCTCTAATTAGGATTAATCATTATAATGGTTAAGATATAATATCATTAGAATTGCAAACAAAAGTAACTAAATAAAATTTTTATACCTTCTCCAAATTGTGCAAGTTCTTCATCTACAGAATTGTTGCTCTGGTTGATTTCATTAGAGTTATCAATTGATTTCTCCATAGATTGAGATATGCCATTTTTTTGAATGGTCTTCAACATTTTACGCCTTCCCATGATATCTATTTCATAGTCAAAATGGAATGATTATTATGAATACGATGATTATATAATGTAATTCAAAAGAAATAAATATAAACATATAGAAAGAGAAAAAGTAATACGCAACTTACATCCTTAAAAAATATAATAAATTAAAAAAGGTCTTCTTCATCTTCATCCTCATCCTCTATATCAACATCATTCTCATTATTTTTTAAAACATCTTCCATATTTATTGTAACTTCCATGATATCATCATTATCATCAACTTCTAGTCTGATCAAATCATTATCATTTATCTCTTGTAAGATGTATTCATTCCTTTGCTCTATGTCTTTGGATTGTTCATCACCCAAATCATATACATCTCTGACTTTAGCATGCACAACAACGAGCCAACCATTTTCTTTCTTATTCTCTATATAGAATACTTTTTTAGCTTGAGAAGCCAAAATATATGGGTCATCACATGTATCATTCCCTGTATGTTGCAGATAATTTAAGTTTACTAATGTCATGTCTAAACTATCAATTTTGCAACCCCTATTTATGTCTACCCAATCACACTTGAAAAGTACAACCTTGAATTTTCCTGAGTAATCCATTTTAATTATATCTGTCAAAACACCATAATAGTTGATTTCACCTTCTTTAGGATTTTTATCTTTTGAACTAGCATAACTTCTTGTCTTAACAGTAACTACAATGCCACTGTTTTGAGTCTTTAAGCATCTTTCACGCTTCTTTGTATGAAATATAACTCCATTAACAATATAACCATTATATTTTCTTGCCATTTCTAGTGGACCACGTGCTAACCACTTGATTTCATCTGTCACTAAAGCACTACCTTGCTCTTCCAAACGTGCAACCTACCACATTTTCATTTCAAATGATTAGAAATTATTGATAATCATGAAACTCATTATTGAAAATTCTTAACAATTACCCGTTCACGAAACCAATCAGTAAAAGATTGACTGTGAATTTTGTCAATATCATAAGGAGATAGGCGACGATTTCTCCTCCGAATAAGATCAATGAGTTCTCTATATAAAAAAAATGAAATGATAAAAAATGAGAATAATAAAAAGTTATCAAGCCAAACTTGAGTAGTAAAAGATACATAAGAATTTCTTACTTTTGAAAAGGGTCAATGCTTTTGTTATTGAAAAGAACGTACCTATGTGCTTGTACTAATGCTTTCTTATCAAGTGATACTCGAGAAACCCTTTTTCTTTTCTTCAAATTGAACCCAACTTGGCACTTTCTCCCTAATGGTCTACCTCTAGGATTCATAAAACTTGTATTCTCAGCAAAACAAGAGTCATCATTACGACTAGGTCGATTAAAATAGGTTTCGACTCTAGAGAGATATCTTGAACAAAATATTAAGCTTTCATGAGCTAAATAACCCTATGTAATTGACCCCTCTGGATGTGCTCTATTACGAACAAATGACTTCAGAGTAAAAAGGAACCTAAAAATAAGATCAATAGAAGATAAAATTATTTTATTCTATAAATTTTGAAGGATATCAAATAATTAAAAAAAATTAGTACCTTTCAATGGGATACATCCATCTGTAATGAACTGGACCTGTAACTTTTGCCTCACATGCTAAATGGATTACTAAATGTACAATTACAGTGAAAAAAGATGGAGGAAAAATCTTTTCTAATTGGCACAATGTTTTAGCTATTTGTTGTGCGTTTACTATGCGTACAAAGTTTTACCCACGGGCAAGTGCACCCGTCGGTGTAGAAAGGGGTATTTAAAACCCTTAATATCGTTCCCACAGAAACTATTTTAACAATCTTAAAAAATATTAAATCCTAATTTTTGAGCTCACCAGAAAAAGGTTTGTTTAGAAATATTTAAAGTAAACGAAGAAAAAGAACAAAAGAAAAGTAAGCGATTTAGAGATAAAAGAACACAAATACGAGTTTAATTATGGAAAGACGTGGGACTTTGGTTTCCCTTATAATTTTACCCAATTTCACCCCAACTCCCTTATGAATGATTTAAGTCAATTGCTAATCATCCGTTCTCATTCTATTACTACCCAATGATCATGCAATAGCAATATTCTTTCCCTCAAGTTACTACCCCCAATGATCATGCAAGGTATATAATTAAGAGAAGCATAAAGAACATGCGGATTTATTAAATTAATAACGGATTAGAAATCAAGGATTCCGATTGATCCTCCAAAACCCTTAGATTCAGTTTACCTTATAGTTCCGTTAATTAGGCAATGGTACGATCTCCTATCCCCTAATTAACTTAGAAATTAATTCTCATTAATTAATTATGCATAATAAGGAAAACACAATTGAATAGAACTCCACAATCATTCATAAAAAGGAAAAAGGGTTCAATTGGTTACATTATAAGTTTCACCAAAGCCCCATGATTTGGGGATTAGTTACACATCGATAGATAAGACAAACAAAAACATACTAATCCTAGAAAACAATTCATAATCCTAATTTAAAAAAGAGAATGACAAAACCGTAATGTTAGCAAAGCTAACAATAGGACGTTGCAACTCGTACTGTGGAAGAGCTTCTGTCTCCAAATCCTACGGAGGGATATCGAAGATACTAAAAATGGTGTATCTCCGGGTAGTGATAGGCTTACGCTCCGGAGAGTGGTGTGGCCTTTGGAGCCTAGGATGGTGTCATATGATGTAGTAGAGCCTCCCTTTTATAGGCGTGGATTAGGGTTTCAATGTGGTGGACCGGGCTTGACTTAGCCGCTTCCTTAGCCATCGCGACCAATCTACGTAATCTTGTAGCACTGCAGGGGCTAACGTGTCATTGTCGCATTAAATGTATTATCTTTTTATGTTTCTTTTACCCTCTTATTAGTCCAAAACTTGCCTATTTTCGGATTCTTAGCTTGCGTGACCATTCCTTCAAAAATAAGGAAAATTATGTAGAATTACAATTAAATAATCATAAATTATATTGTAATTATAACTAATTTTCCGCAAATAAATCAACAGAATGGTGGTTTATCACATCCTCAAACTTAAACATTGCTTGTCCTCAAGCAATATCCCAAGGAATGGAAATGTATCAAGTATAGAATCTAGAAACCTCACATATTAAGCATGCAGCAACCAAGCATAATTACCATCATGAGAACAATTAATAATAATCCAATTAGGACCTTAGTTCCTTGAAATCAAGTATCACACATAGATGTGGTCACTCTTCTCACCATCTCTCAACTGTATATGGATATAGATCATTAGCACTCGACTCCTCGTAACTGTACACTACCATAGGCTTGGCTATAAACCTCAAATCTCCACTGAGAGTCAAATTGCACACAAGAATCAAAAGGGCTTCATCAAGGTTGTAACGTGGCTGAAGGAATTGTATAATTAGGTATGATATAAGAAGGAAGGAAACACAAAGGTTTTCTTTTCATAATATTTTCAATAACTTTTACCCTTAAACTTTAAGCAAATTTCTTTGGTTTTCATGATTTGACAATTTTTTTTTTCATTATTTTGTTTTTGAGCTTTTTCTTCTTCTTCTTCTTCTTTTTTTTTTTTATACTTATCTTTCCCAAGAATTTATTTTGCTTTATTTATTATTTAAGGGTACTTGAAATTATCACAATTAATTAAGGGCACCAAAGAATATAATTTTCAAGGTGTTAAGCTCAAAAGGGCACTAAATGATATCTAAGTCTGAGTCTAATCAAAGAAACCTAATTTGCCTTTATCATATTCTTGTTATGCAATCAACTTACATAAGCCTTAATAAGGTTTCAAGGCAAGTTCTAGAGTGTACAAGTCGAAGGAAAATCACTCAACAAAAAGAGAGGTTGTGTGCAACCTCAATTAGGTCCAATCCTCACTATAGTTATTCTAGTGTGAGACAAGACAACAAGGAACATGACTAATTATCAATTATTTTCATCAAAAGTTCTCATATCCTCATTAGATCTAATTAATGTTTGCCACAAAATATTAGAGATCCCTAAACCCTAAATTCACCAGTATTCAAAAAATTTAAGCATATAGGGATATCACAAGGGACAAGGATGATTAGAAATCATGAGGAGGGAGGTATCCCTCCTCAAACTTAATCTTCTACCATTCTCTTAATTCACTGGAAAAATTAATTACCACAATAGATAGAAGAATCAAAAGAAGAGGAAGGATAAGAAATTTTGATAAACGAATAGGAGGGAGAGAGTCTCCCTCCTCAAACTTAAGCTCTTGTATACACATACATATATGTTGTAGTGAAGAGTAAAAGAGAACTTCCCTGAAAAAGTATCCCCGAGGAGGGAGAAAGTCTCCCTCCTCAAACTTAGAGACCATATGTACCCTCAATACTTTTCCTGGTGGGTGCTAATGGTTGGAGAAGTCCTATTGCATTGGATTAACCTTATCACACTAAACATACATGTTAGAGACAGAAGACAATAAAAATACATCCTAAAAATAGGTTCTATACATCCATGTGAGAAAGAAAGAAGAATTTTTTCTTTTGAATTATACGAATACATAAAGGAATAAAAATTAACTAATATCCTAAAATAACTAATCATAATAATTTATTGAAAAACAGGTTGCCTCCTGAAAGCGCTTGTTTTCCGTCACGAGCCTGACGTACCTTTACCAGTGCCTAAGCACAACCACGGGTGGCTACCTTAGGATCCAATAGCACATTGATACGTTTCTTAACCTTCATCTCTTTCAAGGTTTCCTCGTTTTCTTTGACAAAGTTCATCACTCCATTTGGAAATGTTTTATTCACCTTGTAAGGGCCGTTTCCCCTAAACTTAAGTTTTCCTGGAAATACATAAAATTGTGAGTTATAAATTAATAATCTTTTACTTATTTAGGACTCACGTTTTCGAAAGTGTTTAGGATGTTCTATTTTTGTCCTCTGTTTATGGACCCTTGAATTCTCATACACTTTAATCCAAAGTTCTTCTTTAAGGCTTAGGTTAAGCCTCCTTTGTGGTTGCATATTTGGTTCAGATTCTTCTCCTATAAGAATCTTGTAGGTGCAGAGTGTAAGACTTATGTCTTTGATGTCATGAGTGGACCATCTAAAGGCTTCTTTATTTTCCCACAAGACCTTTTGCAATTTCACTTCCATTGTTCCTATAATGTTAGAAGAAATAATAATAGAAAGAGAAAAAGTAGGAGGTAGAAATGCATACTTTAGATTTAAGAAAAGAGGCTTGAGTTTAAGCACTAAAGGTTTTTCAACTGATGGTTTAGACTTACAGGTTCCATAATCCTCTATACTATCGAATTTATTACCTCCATCTTCAACTTCTTTCGAGCTCTCACCCATAGGGGTTAAAAGGTCATTAGTAACCTGTTGGTGGTCGTCAGTAACCACATGCTCCTTTTCATTCTCTTTTTCCACATGCATCTCCATTTCTTTCTCGCTCTTAAGAGTAATCGCATTAGCTTGCTCCCTTGAGTTCACCTCAGGCTGGCTAGGTAAAGTCCCACGCGCTTCGTGCCAAAGGTTAGTGAGTTGTCCAATTGATTCTCTATATTCTGAAATTGGGTTTCCATATTCTGGACTCGGGATTCTAAACATGTTGGCTCCTTCCTTTCTTGCTTATAGCCTCCTTGACTCTGTGTGTGAGAGGGCCTGTAAACAAATTGAGTATTGTTAGTATAGTTATTACCTTGATGTCCTCCCCAAGAGAGGTTGGGATGATTCTTCCAAGTGGGGTTATAGATGTTTCCCACATAATTAGCCTCCTCATTTTTTTGGGCTATATTAGCTTCAACAATGCATCCTTCATCATCAAGACTTATGGATTCACAAGGACTACACGAGTTAGGTTCATATGCCACTGGAGTTTGGATAGGTAAGGTACATCGTGTCTGTGCTTGCATAAGTGCCTCCATCTTTTTATTTAAGGTCTCTATTTGACCAGCTAGTAAAGTAGTATGGTCAACTTGATACATTCCAGCTGGTTGAGTATCTTTCTTCCTTACATGTCTATCCGCAGATCTCCATTGATTGCTACTAGCAGCTAAGTTTCCTATGATTGTCCATGTGTCCTCAGGGGGAATATGTATGATACCCCTACCAGATGCTGCATCTATAACAGCTTTATTAACATAGGAAAGACTGTTGTAAAAGATCTGCACAAGAAGAGGTATTTGGTACCCATGATGCGGGCACCTTCGGAGAAGGTTCTGGAATCTATCCCAAGCCTCATACAGGGACTCATTCTCGTACTGAGTGAAATTGACAATCTCCACTATGATCCTGGACTTCATTGACTATGGAAAATATTGCGTCAAAAATAGACGCTGTAATTGGTCCCAAGTAGTGATGATGCTTCCGGAAAAGAGTCTAGCCAATCGTTCACCTTTTCAGTGATGGAAAAGGGGAACAATTGTAATCGAATGGCATCTTGCGTAATGCCGTTCATTTTAATGGTATTTGTCAGCCTCAAAAATTTTCTAATGTGGAGATGTGGGTCTTCTGATGCTGTCCCTCCAAATTGAAGTGAGTTCTGAATCATATCAATAAGAGTATGCTCAAACTCATAGCTAGGAACACCTTCTAGTGATGGGATTGAAATGCTGCTTTGCAGGCCCTCACTACCTGGGGCCATGTAATCCAATAATGTCATTCGTCTTTGTGCCGCCATCTTTCTTATTTTGGTGTCTCGCCTCAATCTTCTACTTGTTTTTCCTAACTCAAGATTAAACTGTAATTAAGAACTTTGAGAGCGAGTTAGCATAAACAACCAAAAGATCGCACAAAATTTAATAATATATTTTTTTTATATTTTTATTTTTTTTAATAAAATATATACACGTCTCAAGCAATCAATATTCAAACTTATAAGATTGTTAAAAAATAGTTCCCGGCAACGGCGCCAAAAACTTGTTGTGCGTTTACTATGCGTACAAAGTTTTACCCACGGGCAAGTGCACCCGTCGGTGTAGAAAGGGGTATTTAAAACCCTTAATATCGTTCCCACAGAGACTATTTTAACAATCTTAAAAAATATTAAATCCTAATTTTTGAGCTCACTAGAAAAAGGTTTGTTTAGAAATATTTAAAGTAAACGAAGAAAAAGAACAAAAGAAAAGTAAGCGATTTAGAGATAAAAGAACACAAATACGAGTTTAATTATGGAAAGACATGGGACTTTGGTTTCCCTTATAATTTTACCCAATTTCACCCCAACTCCCTTATGAATGATTTAAGTCAATTGCTAATCATCCGTTCTCATTCTATTACTACCCAATGATCATGCAATAGCAATATTCTTTCCCTCAAGTTACTACCCCCAATGATCATGCAAGGTATATAATTAAGAGAAGCATAAAGAACATGCAGATTTATTAAATTAATAACGGATTAGAAATCAAGGATTCCGATTGATCCTCCAAAACCCTTAGATTCAGTTTACCTTATAGTTCCGTTAATTAGGCAATGGAACGATTGCCTATCCCCTAATTAACTTAGAAATTAATTCTCATTAATTAATTATGCATAATAAGGAAAACACAATTGAATAGAACTCCACAATCATTCATAAAAAGGAAAAGGGGTTCAATTGGTTACAATATAAGTTTCACCAAAGCCCCATGATTTGGGGATTAGTTACACATCGATAGATAAGACAAACAAAAACATACTAATCCTAGAAAACAATCCATAATCCTACTTTAAAAAAGAGAATGACAAAACCGTAATGTTAGCAAAGCTAACAATAGGACGTTGCAACTCGTACTGTGGAAGAGCTTCTGTCTCCAAATCCTACGGAGGGATATCGAGGATACTAAAAGTGGTGTATCTCCGGGTAGTGATAGGCTTACGCCCCGGAGAGTGGTGTGGCCTTTGGAGCCTAGGATGGTGTCATATGATGTAGTAGAGCCTCCCTTTTATAGGCGTGGATTAGGGTTTCAATGTGGTGGACCGGGCTTGACTTAGCCGCTTCCTTAGCCATCGCGACCAATCTACGTAATCTTGTAGCACTGCAGGGGCTAACGTGTCATTGTCGCATTAAATGTATTATCTTTTTATGTTTCTTTTACCCTCTTATTAGTCCAAAACTTGCCTATTTTCGGATTCTTAGCTTGCGTGACCATTCCTTCAAAAATAAGGAAAATTATGTAGAATTACAATTAAATAATCATAAATTATATTGTAATTATAACTAATTTTCCGCAAATAAATCAACAGAATGGTGGTTTATCACTATTCGGTGCTCCAAGTTCTCCAAATTACTCACATTAAGCACCTTACCACATATTTCTTTGAAGAAATGACAAAGATCAGCTATAACAGAAATCACTTTGTCAGGCAAACACCCTTTCATAGCTATAGGAAGAAACTCTTGTATTAAAAGATGACAATCATAACTTTTCAAACTAAATATCTTGCATTGCTTCACTTGCACACATCTTGAAATATTAGATAAGTACTCATCTGGAGCTTTTATTGCCTTGAGCACTTCCAAAAATGTTTGTTTTTTCTTTAGATGTCATTTGGTAAGAAGCTCTAGGCAAATATTTTTTACCTTTACTTTGATGCATCTTTGGATGTAGTTGACTTCTAATGTTCATGGCTACAAGGTCATAACGTGCCTTATCGTTATCCTTTGACTTCCCTTCTAAATGCAAAATGTACCAATAATATTATCACAAACATTTTTTTCAATGTGCATCACATCAAAATTATGACGAAGAACATTAAATTGCCAATAAGGCAGAGTGAACAAAATGCTTATCTTTTTCCATGGTGATTTACTATGAATTTCATGATCTTCTAATTGTCTCAAAATAGAAGTTCCATTAAGTACCTCAGGAGGAGACCTAAACTCTTCAGTTCCATCAAAATTCTTTTTATTATATCTCCATGGATGGTTAGGTTCTAACCAACGACGATGACACATATAGCACCATTTTCTACTATATTTCAACCACGTAGAAGGATTATCAAAGCCACAACATGGACAAGCATATTTACCACTAGTACTCCAACCAGAAAATTTTGCATATGTAGGAAAATCATTGATAGTCCAAAGAATTGCAGCATGCATTTGGAATGACTCTTTTTTGTGTGCATCATAAGTTCTTACTCCAACTTCCCACAATTCTTTTAATTCTTCCATAAGAGGCTGCATATAGACATCAATGTTATTACTTGGATCTTTTGGACCTGGAATAAGTAATGAGAGAATTAAACAAGGCTTCTTTATACACATCCAAGGCGGAAGATTATAAGGAACTAAGATAACAGGCCAAGTACTGTGAGAAATTGTCATTGTTTTGAAAGGATTAAAGCCATCAGAAGCCAAACCTAGTCGAACATTACGAGGGTCACATGAAAAATCAAGATGTCGGTTATCAAAATCCTTCCAAGAAAGAGAATCAGCAGGATGTCTCATAAGTCCATCCTTAGTTCGAAAATTTTCATGCCATGTCATAGAAGAAGCTGTTCTTGAAGACAAAAACAGTCTTTGTAATCTAGGTTTAAGAGGAAACCAACGAAGGATTAGTTAAATCCTTCCAAAATAATGTGCAACCTTTGGGACAAGCATGAATTTTTTCATATCCTAAACCTAACCCTGAACTAATCTTCTTGGTATCATAAAATGATTGGGCAAGGTATTTTCTGCAGGTAATGCATCTCTCAACAACTCTAACAACATTGAAAAACTTTTGTCAGTCCATGCATTTAAACACTTTAAGTGGTACAAATGTACAATGAAGGATAATTTTGTAAACTTCTTGCAACCAGGATAAAGGTCTTGTTCTGCCTCTTTTAACAATTGATAGAACTTATCTGAATTATTTTCCTCCTCAGGTTGTTGAACATTGTGATCATTTATTAATGCTTCAGAATGATTTAGAACACTCGCAGCTTCAGGTGTATCTATATCATCACTTTCATTAATTATATTCATCCCAAAAGCATCATGGATTAATGCATCCATATCATGATCAAACTCCCCTTCTTCAGGACATATGCTTGTAGAACTAGAAGAATTAACTTGTTCACCATGAAAGATCCAATTAGTATATCCCTTTAGAAATCCATAGTTGATTATGTGCTCATAAACATCTACTCGAGAGCGCCACTTGTAATTGACACATTTAGTGCAAGGGCATAAAATCTTTCCATCCGTAGATGATTTTGCAAATGCTAAGTCAAGAAAATTTAGAACTCCTCTAATATATCTCTCCTTATTTTGAGAGGTTTCAAATATCCAACTTTTATCCATTAGATGAAATAAACTGAAAAATAAAATAAAAAATTAATTTCAATAGATATAATCATTCATAATATATCTAGAAAATAAAGCAAGCAATATATAATATTCAATAACATCAATATGCTGAATAAAAGTTATTTAGAGAAATATTTAATATAAACTCATAAAAATTCAAGTAATCAATAATAGACACAAGGAGACAAAGAAATAGAAAAGAGCTTTTCAAAGGTCCATTTAATATATATAACATAGTCCAATTACTTGGATTTCACATATAAAAAATAATATTTATAGATTCTTACAAAAAAATTAATATTAAAGTACCTGAAGGAATAGGTCTTATGTTTCCTTATTTGTAACCGCTTGAGATGAAAATCATAAAAGAGCACCACACTTTGATGCTATAGATCCTGAAAAATCAACTAATATCAATATAAAAAATACTAATTTTCCTTTGCATAACACTGATTGATACAATGAGTCATCAAAGATACTCGTAATTATAAATAAACAATTACAATATTACAAAGTATTCCTTTCTTAGGATGCAATGTATGAAAATTAATTACAATATTCCATTTGCTCAAACACTTTCTTTAGATTTGGTGTCAACAATTTTGGAAATTAATCCATCAGTAGTCAAATTCGTATCCCAAGATTGAACAAAAATGACAACTTTGTTCACCTCTACAACGTTTGTAAGAGAAACGACAACATCTAAAACCAGAATGATAAGAAGCAATAAAAAAGGTTAATTTTTAATATGAACCAGAATCCCATCTACAGTGGCAATTATTAGTATGCGTGATTTCAATGTTTCAATTAAATTGAATAGGTAATAGTAAAAATTAGTACCGAACTACCAATAAAATTTAATATATCCATTCTTAAGCATAAAAAAATAAATATCTAACTATTCGAATAGTATAGAGAATCTTTTAATCTACGTATTATGTGTAGAAATCAATCTCAACTATCAAAAGATCAATGGTGACATCTACATTACTGACATGAAGAATATATATTGTCTACATCTATATCAAAATCTGCCTGCATTAAACCCAGTGAACATAGAAAAAATAATGCTAGAGAAGAAAAAAAGTGAAAACCATAGAAATAAGATATTCTCCCATTTGTTTTAGAAAAAAACTACAGATAAAATATACATGTCAACAAGGTAAAGCTAAAAAACTTTATACACCAAAGCAAATTCAATGGCATTAGGTGGCGTAGAATTATTGGAATTTTCATAAAATTAAATTAGCCAATTATAGAACTATACATCAATTCTTGTTCCCTATACAAAACTACATGTCGAACGTGTTAACGGTAGGAGAAGAAAACAAGAATATTATTGCCTATGGGTGGTCAACTAGAGAAGCTTTGGGAATTCTCTCCCTGTTCTTTATAAGTTCGGGAAGAAAACAGGAAGGTATACATCCTTATATAACCAAGGTTTTTAACTTGAAGCAAAAAATATTTTTTATAGGCAGCAATGTTCTTTAATAATTAATAACTTTAAGCTTTTAACATTTTTAGTGAATCAAAACTATGTCCATATAAGAATTATATTACAAGATGGAAATTGGATGCTTTTAGAAAAGTTTCAAGCAAATAATTACAATAAAAGATAACAAGTGTCAATTTTCCATTGAAATTGAATAACGTACCCAAACTTATGCCATTTACACTATTACAGACAATGAAAGTTCTAAGAAATTTTTGATTTCTAGTTATATATTTCTGCATATCTAACATCCGAGAAGTAGCGAGAAAAATTGAAGCGTAGTGATGGTTAAATGATAGCAAGTGAGTCCAAGCAAGTGTTGAAGTGTACTCATTCAAATATTTCTATTGTTCACAGTTTACACAATTAATGATAATTGCCACCGATAATATAACATAATAGTTTCTCAATCACAAAATTCATACTTAAAAAATAAACAAGAAAGAAACAAATGAACAATTTTTTAGTAAGTGTGTATTTAACCACCACTTTATGAAAAAAAATTCTTTACACTAACAGAAAAATTAATAAACACTAGAATTACATTCGTTGATATCATATTTATTTAACAAAAGTAAAATTGTTAATGTAAATATTGTACATTAATACTAATAATACAATGTGTTAGTAGCATATCAATTTTTTATATAAACACAATTATTTACTAGGATAATACATAACTGTTAGTATTAATAATGCTTATATTAATAATTTAATTTTTATTATATAAAAATATTAATAAAGACAAACCTGATCATAAATCATCAATAATATGACAAAAATATTAATAATTATTTATGAAAATAAATGTCTCTAGAGATAGATAAAAAATAGGACTTCAAACATTTATTCTAAAACAATCAAATAAAATACCATGCATGCATTCTATACAATCAAATAAAATACCATGCTCAAACAATCAAATATTCACAACACAATCACAATACCCATTCTATACATTCACAACACCATCATGATCCAGTACCCAAACACAACACCTCTTTACTCTCTCATCACAAAGTGATATAAGGAACACAATTATGGCACCGTCGACAGACTTTCCCACCAAGGAGCTTACTAGCTTAGCACCCATTCTGCTGGTCTCTATGATATCTAGGATTATTTAGCTTCCCTTGGACCACCTGACAAGAGCCGGTGCCTGGACTTGGAAATGAAACGAGAACTTTTCCTCTCAACTCTCTCTTGCTCAGAAAGATGGAACACACAAATGCTCATATTTGTGGACTCTCTTCATTCTCCTACATCTCTAAAACATAGCCTAAATTCTCTCAACACATCATCACTCTCTCTCCCTCAAAATTCTCCATACATATATAAAAGTAAGAGCATCTCTCACACTCTCAGGGGATGATTCCCTTCTCACACTCTCGGAGGATGATTCCCTTCTCATTCTCTAATCACATGTGTATGTACGTGAAACAAAGTTTAACAGAGTAACTTGACGCACATTTTAAAAGAGGGCTTACAACTCAAACAACCTAAGTTTAACCTGTTAAATAGACTCTGATTTCAATTATTTTTTCAATTCAAATTCTCCTACATTGAACCCGTGCTACAAAATCAATCAAGAGAATACATATTTGTTACAATGGAACAAAACATTATCACTCGCAAATGACGAATCACACAGCAACATGTCCTATTCCAAACAAATAACACATCAATTTTAACCTAACTTTCCAAGTGTAGAATGAATGAAAAAGGAAGAGAAACATACCCAAGAAAGAGGCAAGCAAAAGATGAACAACGAGATTTGACGTAGCAAAGAACGTAGCAAACAAAACTCAGTTCTTCGATTTGATTTTGAAAAAGAGCACAACGGAACTTTTAAGTGTTAAAGGACGAAAATAAAATAAAATAAAATAATTATTTTTAAGTATAAATTAACTATTTATATATTAATTTTAAAATATTATAAATTATTTATTATAAAAAATTAAATAAGTAATGAAAAGTGAAGAAAAATTATTATTTAAATAAACTATCAAAATTTTAAATTATTTTTAAATTAAATAAAATTTATAATTTATCAATAAAATAAATAATAACAAATTATCATTTTCATAAATATATCATATCTACACCTACAGTTTACTACATATGTAGGTAAATGATTCTTCTTCTTATAATTTTAAAACTGTCACAAAAATAAATAGTGATTAAATAAATATCTGTAGGCATATAACATTTATACCTATAGTTTTAATAGACATCACTACAAATGTTTGTTGCTATATGGTAATTTTTGTGTAGTGTGCGACACACGCTCTGCTAAGCATCTCATACTGATACAGAAAAATTTGAATATAATAATAGTAATAATAAAAAAAAAGTGTAAAGCCAGTAAAATAGATTAATTAAATTATAAAAACAAAATCAACATATACGGGAAAGGTAAAAAATATAAATAAATAAATAAAAATAAATGGATAAAAATTAATAATAATAATATAATAATAATAATAAAGAGGTATATATATATATATATATAAGAAATATTTATAAATTAAATAAATAATACAAGAGCACCTAAAGAATGGAAAGGTAAATTTAATACTCCAAAATTTCTATTCATTCCTTTATTTAATTTTTATTATTTACATTTTGTATATAAAAGTAAAATTAAAGAGAAAGACAAAAGAGTAAATAAAATTGTTTGAAAGAAGAAAATTAATAAGGATATTAATAATAATATAATTGGTAACAAAATGATAAAATTAATAATAATAATAATTAGACTAAATTAATTTAGGCAATAATAATAATAATAATAATAATAATAATAATAATAATAAAATTATATACATATATAATAAAATATTAATTAAATATTTAAAATTTTAATTTAAGATTTAAATAATAATCAAATATAAATAAAAAATTTTAAATTAAATGGGTGATTAGATTCAAAAATCAAACGAACATTAATAATATTGACATATAAGAATTAGATTAGAATAAATGAAATATAAGAATTAGATTAGAATAAATGAAATGTAACACCGAAAATATATAAAAATTTTAAATTAAACTAATAATTAAAATAAAAATAAAAATGAGTTAATAATATTAATAAAATAAAAATTATATTAGAATAAATAAAATATAGTTAGGGAAGATAGATAAATACAAACTTAAATTTATTTATTTTTTAATAATGATTATAACCATAATTAAAAGCATATTAAAAGGAATAATAAGTGATAATTAAATTAGGATATATAAAATATAACATAGACGGATTTAGAATTAAGTTAGTAATAAAATTACCAATTAAATAACTGTTAATACTAACAAAAATATGATCAAATCAAAATAAATATAAAAAAAATCAAAATTAATGCTAATAATAAAATGATAATAAAATAAAAATAAAAAATAATTTATAATTAAATTAAAATTAATTATAATTACAAAGTAAGAATTAAATCAAAATAAAATAAAACATATATATATATATATGAAAAAAGATAACTAAAGATTTAAATAATAAATTTATAACAAGGATAACTAAAAATTTAAAATTAAATTTGTTATTAAAATAAAATTTAATTATATAAATAGATGAAAATATGTCAAAATTAAAGGATATTAAAATATATATATATATATATATATATTTACATGATAGAATAATAGTATTACAAGCAAAATTTAATGTTTCAAATTTTTTTTTCTTGTTTAAAAGATTATTTATTTATTTTTTAAATTTTAATTTGTGACATTTATAAAATATTTCAAATAATAGCAATAAGAAATAGAATGAAATAACATATGATAAAATAAATAAATAAATAATAATAAAATATTAAGAACAATAGTAATAATATTAAAAATAATAAAGTATAAATAAATTAAAATTATATTTTGAAATAAATAAATAATAATAAAATATTAAGAACAATAGTAATAATATTAAAAATAATAAAGTATAAATAAATTAAAATTATATTTTGAAATAAATAAATAATAATAAAATATTAAGAACAATAGTAATAATATTAAAAATAATAAAGTATAAATAAATTAAAATTATATTTTGATTATTATAATTATTATTATTATTTAAGTGAAAAAAAGTAATATGCAAAATCTAGTGTTGATAATACTTCTCAAATAATGTTAATATTTTCGTACATAAAGATTTCTTACCATTTTCAATTCTTTCTTTTCCTTTTCTTTTTCTTTTCAAATCCTATGTTAATCACATCCACCTCTTTGTCATTAATTTAAATTTTTTTTATACTATTCTAGCAATTTTGTAAGTTTTTCAACAACCTCCTTCTTATTAGAAAATTCACAATATTCATCAAAGGTTAAAGAGGTATATTAACAAGTTCTCAAATTTTTTTTTATTTTTATGAGACAATCTTTAAGATATATTGATTCCTAAAAAGTAATCAATATGGTATTGGAGACAAAAAAAAAACATAGAAGACAAATAAGAAAGGGACTAAAATTAAGAAAGTAAAAATATGATTAATTTTATGGATAAAAAGGATAAGTATAAAGAGAAGCATGAGGAAGTCTTAAAATGCATGCAAATTCATTCAATTATTCAAGAAAAATAACATCAGTTTTAAAATATAAGTGGCAAGACATTGTTTAAAATAATAAACAAATTACTTTGAAATAATCACCTCCAATATTGCCTCGGCATCCTAACTCTTCAGCAGTTGTAGAAAGGGTAAAGGTTAGGGTTTAATGTTGGTGCTTGGTACCTGGGTATTGATGATGGACATTGTGGCATAAAGGTTTCATAGTTTTGGTGGACTTGGTTTACTCCAGGTTCTTTTTTCTTTGTTGGGGATCCATTTTTTCGTGATTGTTCTTTAGTTGTTCCATTGATAAGTTTTTTACCTTTATCAAGATTTCAATACTTTCTCCAACAATCATCAAGTCAACAAAGTCTTTGTAAGTTGTGTCAACCATCGATCAAATATATGGTGCTCCAAAATTTTCTAAAAAGTAAAAGCACATCTCTAAGAAGGTTAGTGGTGGTTATACTTGAGCTGCTCCCATCCTCCACCTTTGAGCATACTGCTTGAAAGTTGCATCATTTCTCGTTTGTAAGATACCCAAAGTCTCTTAAGTTAGGACAATGTTAAGGTTGAAGTGGTATTGGTGTTAACATAAGGAAGAGAAAAGAGGGTTGAAAGTACTCAAATATTTTATTACAATATGATTTTTCCATACAACCAAAATATGCTCTGTTTATTAAGCTAAAATATAACCTATGAAAGTTAAAAAGATGCAACCAATAACTTCTTATAAAATTATAAATAAATTGACATTGTAACGGACTGTTGAAATTATTTTAAACCATATTAAAATAATGAAACATAACGGAAATAACAATTATGTCTAACATTTCCTCCCTCAAATTGAAAATAATTATTGTTTAATGAGACTTTCCAATGGTAGAAACTTCAAGAAACCTCCTTAATTTTTGAAATATGAGAAACTTCAATGGCTTTGTCATTATGTCTACAATTTGATTTTCACTCTTACAATAGACAAGATCAACCACTTCATCCTTTGTGAGGTCCATTAGAAAATGAAATCTTACATCAATATGCTTACTTCTTCCATGTAAAATTGGATTTTTAGAGAGTTTGATGGCAGAAACATAAACACAATAAATTGCAGTTGCTCCAATTTTCTTGAAATACAATTTTTCAAGTATTCTTCTTAGCCAAATTGCTTGATCGGCATAAGTTGTTGCAGCTACAAACTTTACTTCAGTTGTTGATAAAGTGATAATCTCTTGCTTTTTTAAGGATCATGAGACTGCTCCCAAACCAAACATGAAAACATAACCTGATATGCTCTTTCTATCATCCAAGTTCCCAACATAATCACTATCAGCAAATCCAAACAAATTTGATTTTTCATTTTTTTTTATAAAACTAGCCATAATCAGCAGTCTCTTGCAAAATAACAAAAAATTCTTTTTGCAACAAGAAGATGCATCTCCTTAGGACATTCCATGTATCTACTGACAAGACTTGCTGCATGCATGAGATCTGGCCTTGTAGTAGTCAAATACATTAAACTTCTAACAATTTGCTTGTAAAGGGTGTTATCAACCATTTTTCCTTCTGGATCGTTAATAAGTTTCAAACCAGCCTCAATTGGTGTGTTAACAGAATTAGAATTCTTCATTTGAAACTTGTCTAATATTTCTAGAACATACTTCTTTTGTGAAATAAAAATTCCATCCACAGACTACATCACTTAATGCTAAGAAAGTAATGCATCCTTTCAAGATCAGTCATGCCAAACTCAAGCATTATGAATTGCTTAAATTCCTCAAACATAGAAATATCATCTCCAGTATAAATCAAATCATTAACATATAAACACACAATAAGAATCTTACCTCCTTCCCCATATTTAACAAAAATTGTATGCTCATATGGAAATTTGATAAATCCTTCCTTCAAGAAATAAGCTTCAATACGACTATACCAAGCACATGGAGCTTGTTTTAGTCCGTATAAAGCCTTTTTACGTTTATTAACCTTATTTTCACTTCCAAACTTCACATAGTCAGGAGGTTGATCAACAAATACTTGTTCTTTAAGATCACCATGCAAGAAAACTGACTTCATATCTAACTGGTATATTGGTCATGATTGTTGTGTTATTAGTGAAATTACTAGTTTGACTGTATCTTGTCGTACAACAGGAGCAAAGACTTCTTTATAATCCATCCCAAACTTCTTCTTATAACCTTTGACAACTAGGTGTCTTGTATTTGTCAACTTCTCCATTCTCCTTCAATTTTGTCTTGTAAATCCACTTAACACGGATTGTTTTCTTTCCCTCTGGATGATCAAGCAACTCTCATGTGTTGTTCTTTCAATTGCTGCAATTTCTTCATCCATTGTTTTCCTACATTTGGTTTCTTTAATAGCCACCTCAAAAGTGGTAGGATCACAATCTAAAAATAAAGCAAAGTGCATAAGTAGGTCTTCAGAATGATTAATACCAGTTGTGAACACTGAATTATGTCCGAGGATAAATTTAAAACCCAAAATAAATCATTTTATGTTTTTAGTCTAAAATCAAAAAATAAGAAAAAAAAAGAATTGAAAAAGAAAGAAAAATAATTTTTTAGTTAAGAATTTAGTTAGAAAGTTAGTTGGATTAGTTAATGATGGTTAAGAATTAGTTAGAGATAAAAGAAAAAAAAAAGAAAAAGAAAGAAAAATAATTTTTTAGTTAAGAATTTAGTTAGAAAGTTAGTTGGATTAGTTAATGATGGTTAAGAATTAGTTAGAGAAAAATGAAAAAAAAAAAGAAAAAGAAAAAGGAAATGAAAGAAAAATAAATCTTTAGTTAAGAATTTAGTTAGAAAGTTAGTTGAATTAGTTAATGATGGTTAAGAATTAGTTAGAGAAAAAGGAGAAAATAACAAAATAAGAATAGAAAAAGAAAGAAAAATAAAAAGAAAACAAAAAAGAGAAAAATTAGAAAACAAAAAGAGGAAGCTTCTTCACTTTTAGAAAATTTTTCCCTTTCTTTTTTCCCTTTCCCTTTCTGAAATTTGATCTATAAATAGGGACTCTTCATTTCTAAAAAAAATTCAGAATTTCTAAGGAGGGAGAGAGAGGAGCACTTTGAGTCATTGAAGGGGAGGTTCTAGGAGGAGCACTAAAGAGACTCTTGAATTCTACATCTAATTGAGCACCTTCTTGGTCTCCATGAAACCAGTTATTCATCACCTTCCAAGATGCTATCAAGTAGCATTGAATAACATCAATGGAGGTTAGATCTTGCTTCTATTTCTTTTAATTTTCTTGCATCTTCTCGGATTTTCAAGTTCATCTTCGTCTCTGTTTTCATTTTAATTTTTGATCGGTCAAATGATCTCCGATTTCAGTGATTTTTGTTGCGTTCTCTTCGTATTTCTCTCTAGTTTCTGGAATGATATTATTTGTCTAATTTGGATCTAAAATGAAGTCTCTATGACCAGATTACTGAATGATGTTCGTCTTGATGCGCAAATGAACTTAGCTTGTTTGATTTGTGTATACCTTGCTCATTTCTGGTCTGTTTTTTGTCAAATTTGTTTTGTTTGATTCCTATAACCTATATCTTTCAATTTTTTGGTTTTAATTTTTCAGATCTACCAAAAAATATTTCTAAAAATTCTGAGATTTGCGTTCAAATTTTGGCGCCAAAAACTTGATGTTCTTGAAGTTCATTTTCGTCTCTGTTTTTCGTTTTTGTTTTTGATCAATCAAATGATCTCCGATTTTAGTGATTTTTATTGCGTTCTCTTCATATTTTTCTCTAGTTTCAGGAATGATATTATTTGTCTAAATTGGATCTAAAATGAAATTTATATCACCTGATTACTGAAGTATGTTCATCTCGATGTGTGAATGAACCTAGCTCATTTGATTTGGGCATAACTTGCTCATTTCTTGTTAGATTTGTGTCAAATTTGTTTTGTTTGATTACTATGATCCATATATTTCAATTGGTTGGTTTTAATTTTTAGATATACCAAAATATATTTTCTAAAAATTCTGACAATTGAATTCAAATTTTGGTGCTAAAATCTCTTGTGTTCTTGAAGTTCCTGTGTAGATCTTGTCCTTTTAAACTTGTTTAAGTATTAGTTTCCATGTGTGGATCCTTCTATATGTATTTATTTATGATTTGTTTACGTTTATATTTCCTCCTTTCTAAATCAAATCTTCAAAAACTCCATTTTTCTAAACAATAACTTTCGAAGCTTTAAAAGATCTGAGATCTCACGCAATGAACTCCGAAGTTGAAAGTGCAGCATACCCTGTCTTTCGACGTTTGGAGAATCATATGAATCGTCGTGCAACCTTCGCTTGCCTTCGATTCTGTGCATGTGGATTGAGGATCTTCTTCTTAATCTCCTTTCAAAATTACTCCTTTTCTTCCAAAATAATTTCCAAAATTCCTAAAAAATCCAAGATCTCAAGAATGAGCTCCAAAATTGAAAGTCAAGATACCCCCGTCTTTCGACGTTTGGAGAATCATATGAATCGTCGTGCAACCTTCGCTTGCCTTCGATTCTGTGCATGTGGATTGAGGATCTTCTTCTTAATCTCCTTTCAAAATTATTCCTTTTCTTCCAAAATAATTTCCAAAATTCCTAAAAGACCCAAGATCTCACGCAATGAACTCCGAAGTTGAAAGTGCAGCATACCCTGTCTTTCGACGTTTGGAGAATCATATGAATCGTCGTGCAACCTTCGCTTGCCTTCGATTATGTGCATGTGGATTGAGGATCTTCTTCTTAATCTCCTTTCAAAATTATTCCCCTCTACCAAAATAATTTTCAAAACCAGAACTACGTAGCCTTGAGTTTCCCGTTGCACCGGAATACGTAGGCGGGATCAAGTCTGTCGGTTATTTTCCATGAACCTATTTATTTTCTATTCTATTTTAAGGGATCAAATAGTTTTCAAAATATCACACGCTCAGTTTAAGAATACCGTTCCTTGGAACAGGCTAGTAGGTGCCTAATACCTTCCTTACTCGTATGAGACTCCTAACCTAGATTTTCTTCCTCGAGTTAGGGTTTTTCCAAATGTTTTCCCTTAAAATAAAATTTGGTGGCGGCTCCACATACAATTAAATTCTATTTTTAAATTTCTAGCGAGTTCGTCGTCTCGTCGGAATTACGGTTGCGACAGATGGCGACTCCACTGGGGACATTAGAGAGTCAAGCCCGTACAATTGAGCGTGCATTGTATTGATCCCTTCCTTGTTTATTTGCATGATTTATTTATTGCACGATTTATTCATTTGCTTATCTATCTATTGTTTTTTGTTTATTCATTGTGTAAACCTTAGGGTAGACGAACAATAAATTGCTATATATATCTGCTGCGATTTCCCCAAATGCAGGCATCCCAAATATTTGTGTGCCCTCCACATTACATTAATGCATTTCATCTCATGAGTGGGGCCATATACCCTGGGTCTGAGTGAAGCCTAGATAGAGGGGTCTAGTGGTGTCACTTTGGATGCACGTCTTGTTTGACAATCACGAAACCCCGACTAGAGTGCGTCCTATTTACAATGCCCTACAACCGATAGCATTCCCTATTGTTGTAGCAAGCATCGAACCGGAACTTGGCTCTAGTGACCTTGATACCTTAAGAATACAAACCACCCTTATGAGAGGTTCATCCATTAAAAGTCATAGACCAGGACAGGTAACCCACATAGGAGGCAAGGAGGGCACACACCCCCTTTCAAGATACAAAGACTCATATATCTTTGCTCACGGCGTTGAATAGAGTCACCCAAGGTGGCAGGAGAAGAAAAGGAAATCTAAGATTGGGAAGATACAAAATCAAAAAAGGAAATCAGAGGAAAAGAAAGAAAATATAAAAATTAGGAAAAAATCAAGAAAAATAAAAACTTCTAGGAAAATTAGAAAAATAATTTTTGAAAACACTGAAAATATAAAAGATTCAAAAAAGAGAAAATGAAAATTCGAAAACCTAAAGAACGTTTTTTTTTTGTTTTTAGAAAAATCTTAGCAAAACTAAAAGATTTTCTAACAAAACGAAAGGTTTTTTCTAGCAAAATAAAAAAATACCAAATATACAATTGCTAAAAAAATAAGAAAGAAACACCCAATTATTTTCAAAATCTTTCAATCTCTAAAATTATTTGTGCATTTCAAACATTCATTCATTCATTCATAAAATAAATTTAATTTATCAATGAAAAAGGAGATTTTGAAAATCAACCCATAAATTTTCATACTCATAGAAGCATTAGTATTTTTTTCATTCGTTCGCATTGTTTCTCAAAAAATTAATTTTTAAAATTTAACAGAAAAATTGAAGACAACCTTCTCGGCACCCTTATAGAACTCGTTCCTAATCAAGAATCATGGATGAGTTGGAGAGACAAAATAAGGAACTAAAAATAAGGTCAAAACTCTGAAAGATCAAATGACCAAACTGATGGAAGCTATCCAATCATCAAAACAGAAGGACATAAGGGTGTCCTATCCAAAGGAACTAGTTGGCCCATCATATTCTCCTGGCTACAATCCACCAAACCCTTTACCATCGACCATGCCTTCACAAACTGAGTGGGTCCACTATGGGTTCCCTCATGGGCATGCACCCCCATTCAGCCAAACACAAACCCAAACACAAAACCTACCTTCAAACCCTACAGGAATCCCTCATATTACTCCAAACACCATACAACAACCTGTCCAAGCTCACCAAATAAACACTGGGGGGACGAATCCTATGTTCACCCAAGGACTTCATCCAATATACATACCTTCCCATCTTCACAATAGGCCAGGAGAGTACCCAAACGATCCTTCTAACGAAAATGCTGAAAAATGGAAAATCTTGGAAGGAAGAATCCGTGCAATCGAAGGAAGTGCTTATGATATCAAAGACGCATCTGATCTATGTCTAGTCTCAGATGTGGTTATCCCTTCGAAGTTCAAGGTTCCTGAATTCAAGAAATATCAGGGAACTGGTTGTCCGAGGAACCATTTGACCATGTATTGTAGAAGAATGGTCGTCTGTGCTCATGATGACAACTTACTCATCCATTTCTTCCAAGACAGTTTGACCGGGGCAGCTGCAAATTGGTACACCCAGCTGGAACGGACATATATTCGTTCATGGAGGGACCTAGCTAATGCCTTTTTGAAGCAGTACAAGTATAACCTGGAGATGGCTGCACAACTGTGAAACTCAACTCCAGAATATGGCCAAGAAGGGAGAGGAGACATTCAAGCAATACGCCCAACGATGGAGGGAGTTGGCTGCTCAAGTACAACCTCCCTTGTCTGAGAAAGAACTGGTCAGTATGTTCATCGACACACTCCAAGATCCTTTCTATGACAAGATGATCGGTAGTATGACTGCTAGCTTCTCTGATGTCGTCATCATTGGAGAAAGGATCGAAGGTGGCATGCGCCATGGAAAGATTGCGCATAAGCTTACAGGGGCAGTCAACGCTTCCATCGGATCAGGAAAGAAGAAGGCAGGCAAAGCTTATAATGTGGCTTCTGGTCAAGGCCAGTACACTCCACAGGTGGCACATTATGGTCCAGCCAGTTACCAACCATCACCATACACACCTTATACACCATATCCTTATATCGCCACCACCTACCAAACATCCTACCATCCTACTTACAACTATCCAATGCAAGTACGACCACCAACACCATACATGATACAAACACAAGCCACAAGCCAAAACCCTAATCAAAGCCTGAAAAAAGGAGAAGAAGCCTATCCAATTCGACCCTATTCTGATCTCCTACACTGAGTTGCTACCTCGCTTAATTCAAAACTCGTTAATCGCTCCTTATCCTCTAAAGCCTCAAGAACCACCATATCCTAAATGGTATGATGCAAACACTAGATGCGATTACCATGCACGGTTCATTGGTCATTCCACAAAGTATTGCCTAGCACCGAAGTGTAAAGTACAAAACTTGATTGATGCAAAATGGTTGGATTTTGGGAAGCTTGCTCCTAACACTGAGAACAATCCATTACCGAGTCATGAGAGCTCATCAACTAGCTGAGAAATAGGAGCAGCACAACGAGTTACCTTGTATAAGCTGATATACCGAGGAAATCATCCAAGATTTTTCATACTTTTCAAAATCAATCTTTTGTAAATAAATCTCAATGAGAAATATAAAATTACATTTTTCATGTTGCTTGAGCATGTACCTTACCATGTTAACTTTACTTCTTGAAACTTTCCATTTCTTTTCATCATTTAACCAACTTCTTATCCTACACCTAAACAATCAATACCTGTTGGTGACAATGCCAGTGCTGTAATAAATAATTTTGAAACGTCTGATTAATCAAACTCAAGGAGAAAAATTAAATGAGTAAGCAGAATAATCAAAATCCAACTAGAGATTTCAAATCTCCATTCAAGGAACACTTATAGAGGAAATAACAAATGTCCCACTGGATCAAAAGTCCAAATCCAGGCAAAATTTAGAGATGCGAAGTAGATCCGCTGAATTGAAAGTCAAAACAGTTCAGGCAAGACCAATATCTGACCAGGAAAATCCAAGGAAAGAAAAAATTTCAAGAAAAAGAAAAGAAAAAAACCCGCTGGATTAAAATCAAAATAATCCAAGAAAAAGTAGGGTTAAAATTCAAAAAAATAAATCGATGAAGTCATGATCAGAAGAGGTCTTGTTGGATTCCAAAAATAATTCAGGGAAAGTTAGGATCAAAATGAGGGCCCGCTAGGTCGAGAACCCTCGAAGACGGCCTAGGCAAAAGTTAGGGCACACAAACAAAGGCCCGCTAGGTCGAAAACCCTCAAAGGGCGGCTTAGGCAAAAGTTGGGGCATACAATCAAAAGCCCGCTAGGTCAAAAACCTGCAAAGGCGGCCTAGGCAAAAGTTAGGGCACAAAATGCCCGCTAGGTCGAAAACCCTCAAAGGACGGCGTAGGCAAAAGTTGGGGCATACAATCAAGAGCCCGCTAGGTCGAAAACCTGCAAAGGCGGCCTAGGCAAAAGTTAGGGCACAAAAGGCCCGCTAGGTCGAGAACCCTCGAAGACGATCTAGGAAAAAGTTAGGGCACACAAACAAAGGCCCGCTAGGTCGAAAACCCTCAAAGGGCGGCTTAGGCAAAAGTTAGGACAAACAAAAGACCTGCTGGGTTGAAAAATCAAAAGAACAACCTAGGCAAAAGTTAAGGTCAACCAAGAATCCCAGTACAATCTGACATTTCTGCATCTCATACTTTCCAAAACTGGGGCAAAATTTTTGCCACTTCTTAAGTTTGGTTAATTTGACAATCAAGATTATGAAAAGCAGCATTGGCATTTTTCACCAAAAGGTGCCATTTGGGCAATCAAACCAACATCCTTCGCCCTTTCCTTTCAAATATACTACCTTAAACATCATTTGCAAAATTCTGCATTTCCTTCCATTAATTATCCAAGATCACTTTGCATACCTCAAAGGTACACAGGCCAAAAAGGAATGTGAAAAATGTAAAAATAAAATTTTTTTTTGAAAGGTCATGAAAAATCGGATGAGTCCTCAACCATCACAACATGACATGACTGTTTCCCAAAAGGTCATCCTTTTACCAGCCATAATGCTGTTAAGACAAAAGGAGTGTGTCTCATCCAATAATGCTGACTATTGATGGGTCTCAAAGATCCTGGAAAGAAGGTAACAAAGTTGACCAAGAAGCCAAGAGATTGAGTCAATCCAGCTCATCCTGATTTGTGGTTCCTTTCACACTAACTATAAGGTTGTCGAGAAAGAACCTATCGAAAAAATAAAAAAATAAAATCAAGAGAAACAAAAAGTTTTTCACCATCTCATGGCATGCATTCATTCCATAGCATCTATTAAATAATTATATCGAGCATTAAGAAGCAATAATCAAGTTAAAGCATCACATCCTTCTGCATTCATTCAAACATCATGATAAGCATCCGACATCTCATAATCTATTGTCAATACTAAGTAAAACCAGGGAAAATTTCCCATATCAAAATCAAAACTGGGGTAAATGCTTGCCTACAAAAATTCAATTTGAGGTCATCCTCAAATCCTAAGTCAAGCTCAAACTAGGGCAAACGCTTGCCTACAAAAATTCAATTTGAGGTCATCCTCAAATTTTGAGTCAAGCTCAAATCAAACGCTTGCCCACAAAGTCCAATTTGAGGTCATCCTCAAATTCTTAGTCAAGCTCAAACTGGGGCAAACGCTTGCCCACAAAAATTCAATTTGAGGGCATCCTCGAATTTTGAGTCAAGCTCAAACTTGGGAAAATGCTTGCCAACACAAAAATCAAATTTGAGGTCATCCTCAAATTCCAAATCAAAAATCAATTTAGGGCAAACATGCGCCCTGAAAAATTCAAGATGAAGCAAACCTCGAAGTATGAATCAAGATTCAAGCTGGGGCAAACGCTTGCCCAAAATCTCCTCAAGTTAAGGCATTCCTCGATTGCCAAAAATCTTCCAAGCTAGGGCAAGATGTTTGCCCAAAGTCCCTTCAAATCAAGACACCCCTCAATTATCAAGAATTTTCTAAACTGGGGCAAAATGTTTGCCCAAGTTTCTTCAAGAGAATAATTATCAAGTGCTTAAAAAACCCTCAAGTTCAAGGTAGAATAAGTAATAAATAATTTCAAAATAATATTTTCCGAGGAAGTTGATGAAGAAGCCCATATTCCACTCTCGTGCATTCCTAAGGCACATCATATTACTTCCCACATCTGTCTCAATGGGTCATTCCTTTACTTGCACTAACAGATCATTACTTTCATGTTGCCACACCGGTCTCCACAGGTTATTCTGGCTCGGTAAGACATCTCTTTTTCTGTACTCGTCTTTTTGTCTTGACAAGCCTCTCTTTTCCATACCTATCCTAATAGGTCATTCCACACTTTTTGTCTGGCATGACAAACCAGCTTTGTCGCTTGTCTTAACAGGATGTCTTTCCTTTACCTGTCTTAACAGGTCAACCATCATTCCACCTTTGCATTGCCTGCACCAACAGATTTCATTCTCGTGCCTGCCCTAACAGGTCACTTCTACTTTTTGCTTGTCTTAATAGGCCACTTCTGCTTTTTGCCTATCTTAACAGGCTGTTTTTCCTTTGCCTGTCTTCACAGGTCAATCTTCTTTTTGTTTTCACATGACCTATCTTAATAAGTATGATCATTCTTGCCTTGCCTGTCTTAACAAGCCATCTTTGCTACGCCTGTCTTAACAGGCCATTTCTACGTTCTGCCTGTCCTAACAGGCTTGCTTTTTCCTGTCAACAACAGGACCTTTTTCTACCTGTCTAAACAAGTTTCTGTCATCCCGCTTTTTCTGTTTTAACAATTTTTTTTTACCACTCTATTGTGTCTATCTTAACAGACGTCTTCCTTTCATCCTGTGAAAAATAGGACTTTTACAATTTCATCTGTCTTAACAGGTTATCACTTTTCTGTTGTGCCTGTCTTAACAAGCATCTTGCTTTCATCCTGTCAACAAGAGGACCTTTACATTTTACCTATCCTAAACAGGTCATTTTGCACTTTCCTTTGCCTGTCTTAACCAGTGTTCATCATTCTTCTTCCTGTTTTAACGGGTATCTTGTTTCCTTCCTATTAGCAACAGGTTTTTTCTTCATTACCTGTCATAACAAGTTTCTCTCCTCATTTCAATGCTTGTCTTAACAGGATTCCATCTATATTTTACATGCCTCAACAGGTCATTTTCATTTCCTTTGCCTGTCTAGGAGGCTTGCATCTTTCTTGTTATCAACAGGACTTTTCTGCATCTTACCTGTCTTAACAAGTTCCCTTCACTTTATTTTTCCTGTCTTACCAGGTTTACATTTCTCCTGCCAACAACAGGATGCCATCTACATTTATTCTGTCTTAACAAGATAGTTTTCTTCATTTACTTTTCCTGCCTTAACAAGGCTTGCTTCTTTCCTGTCTTCACAGGTCCTTTTAATTTCACTTTGCCTGTCTTAACAGGTTTTCACCATTCTGTTGTGCCTATCTTAACAGGCGTTTTTCCTCCATCCTATCAACAACAAGACTTTTACATTTTTGCCTGTCTTAACAGGTCATTTTCATTTTCCTTTTCTTGTGTAGCAGGCTTGCATCTTTCCTGTCATCAACAACACTTTTTCTACATTTCACCTGTCTTAATAGGTCATTTTGAATTTATCCTGTCAAGCAGGATTTCATGTTTAAATTTTGGCATACATCCTGTCAAGCAGGATTTCATTTGCATTTATCCTGTCAAGCAGGATTTCATGTTTAAATTTCTGCATACATCCTGTCAAGCAGGATTTCATTTGCATTTATCCTGTCAAGCAGGATTTCATGTTTAAATTTCCGCATACATCCTGTCAAGCAGGATTTCATTTGCATTTATCCTGTCAAGCAGGATTTCATGTTTAAATTTCCGCATACATCCTGTCAAGCAGGATTTCATTTGCATTTATCCTGTCAAGCAGGATTTCATGTTTAAATTTCCGCATACATCCTGTCAAGCAGGATTTCATGTTTAAATTTCTGCACACATCCTGTCAAGCAGGATATCATTTGCATTCTTCCCAGCAACAGCGGGACCTCATTAGCATTTTCCTATCAACAATAGGACATCAAGCATGTTTAAATTTCTGTCTAGCCTATCACATCAGGCCCTTCATGTTTAAATTTCTGTTCAGCCTATCTCAACAGGCACTGCATGTTTAAATTTCTGTTCAGCCTATCACATCAGGCGCTGCATTTTACTTTCTGCATTCTGGCCTATCACATCAGGCCCCTCATGTTTAAATTTTTGCTCAAAGCCTATCACATCAAATTTGCATTTTAATTTCGCATTTTGGCCTATCACATCGGGCCCTCATGTTTAAATTTCTCGCTCAAAGCCTATCACATCGCGCCGCATTTTACTTTCGTATTCTAGCCTATCACACGAGGCTCTGCATGTTTAAATTTCCGCACTTCAGCCTATCACACGAGGCTCTGCATGTTTAATTTTCTGCATTTCAGCCTATCACACGAGGCTCTGCATTTCAGCCTATCACACGAGGCCGTTGCATGTTTAAATTTCTGTTCAGCCTATCACATCAGGCGTTGCATTTTACTTTCTGCATTCTGGCCTATCACATCAGGCCCCTCATGTTTAAATTTTTGCTCAAAGCCTATCACATCAGGCGCTGCATTTTAATTTCCTGCATTTTGGCCTATCACATCAGGCCCCTCATGTTTAAATTTCTGCTCAAAGCCTATCACATCAGGCGCTGCATTTTACTTTCTGCATTCTAGCCTATCACACGAGGCTCTGCATGTTTAAATTTCCGCACTTCAGCCTATCACACGAGGCTCTGCATGTTTAATTTTCTGCATTTCAGCCTATCACACGAGGCTCTGCATTTCAGCCTATCACACGAGGCCGCTGCATGTTTAAATTTCTGCATCTTGGCCTATCACACAAGGCCCCCGCACGTTTAAATTTCTGAATCTTGGCCTATCACATCAGGCCCTTCATGTTAAAATTTCTGTTCAGCGTATCACATCAGGCGCTGCATTTTACTTTCTGCATTCCGGCCTATCACATCAGGCCCCTCATGTTTTCTGTTCAACCTATCTCATCAGGCGCTGCATGTTTAAATTTCTGTTCAGCCTATCACATCAGGCACTGCTTTTACTTTCTACATTCTGGCCTATCACATCAGGCCCCTCATGTTTAAATTTCTGTTCAGCCTATCACATTAGGCCCTGCATTTTACTTTCTGCATTCTGGCCTATCACATCAGGCCCCTCATGTTTAAATTTCTGTTCAGCCTATCACATCAGGCGCTACATTTTACTTTCTGCATTCTGGCCTATCACATCGGGCCCCTCATGTTTAAATTTCTGTTCAGCCTATCTCATCAAGCACTGCATGTTTAAATTTCTGTTCAGCCTATCACATCAGGCGCTGCATTTTACTTTCTGCATTCTAGCCTATCACATAAGGCCCCTCATGTTTAAATTTCTGTTCAGCCTGTCACATCAGCGTCGATTTTACATTTTGCATTCGCCTATCACATCAGCCCATCATGTTTAAATTTGCCTATCACATCAAAAATGTGATTTTACTTTCTCATTCGCCTATCACATCGGGCCCTCATGTTTAAATTTCTGTTTCAACCTATCACATCAAGCGTTGCATTTTACTTTCTGCATTCTGGCCTATCATATCAGGCCCCTCATGTTTAAATTTTTGTTAAGCCTATCACATCAGGCGCTGCATTTTATTTTCTGCATTCTAGCCTATAACATCAGGCCCCTCATGTTTAAATTTCTGTTCAGCCTATCACATCAGGCGCTACATTTTATTTTCTCAGATTCGCCTATCACATCGCCCGCGTGATGTTTAAATTTCTGTCAAGCCTATCACATCGAGCAATCGCATTTTAATTTTCTGCATTCGGCCTATCACATCGCCCTGCATGTTTAAATTTGTCAAGCCTATCACATCAGCGCCAGCATTTTAATTTCCTGACTCGCCGATCAAATCAGGCCCTGCGTGTTTAAATTTCTGTCCAGCCTATCACATCAGGCGCTGCATTTTAATTTCCGGCACTCTGGCCTATCACATCAGGCATGTTTAAATTTCTCAAAGCCTATACATCGCGCCAGATTTTAATTTTCTCAGATTCGGGCTATCACATCAGGCCCTGCATGTTTGAATTTCTGTCAAGCCTATCACATCAAGCACTGCATTTTAATTCTCTGCATTCTGGCCTATCACATCAGGCCCTACATGTTTAAATTTTTGTCCAGCCTATCACATCAGGCGCTGCATTTTGGCCTATCAAATCAGGCCCTGCATGTTTAAATTTCTGCCCAGCCTGTCACATCAGGCGCTGCATTTTAATTTTCTGCATTCTGGCCTATCACATCAGGCCCTGCATTTTTAAATTCCTGTGCAGCCTATCACATCAGGCACTGCATTTTAATTTCCTACATTCTGGCATATCACATAAGGTCCTGCATGTTTTAATTTGTGTTCAACCTATCACATTAGGCACTGCATTTTAATTTTCCGCATTTTGGCCTATCTTATCAGGCCCTACATATTTACGCCCGCCAGCTCATTACACAAGGTTTGCAAAACTTATGCAAAATTTCCACATTTGAACTACCATCCTCCATTTTATTAGGGCAGGTATTCCTAAGTTTTCGGTCGAGCCCGGAACTTTTCTGGTACCCCGGAAGCATCATTCAATTCCCTAACATGTTCAAGACTTGCCAATAAGGCTCGCACCCATGCCAGTTTTTATCTTTTACCTCGGACATAATTTGTTCACTTCTTTACTCATTTCTTATCTTGATAATCTAGAAACTTGTTTCTTATATTATCTGGTAAGAAAATGAGTAAAGAGGGGCAAACTGTGAACACTGAATTATGTCCGAGGATAAATTTAAAACCCAAAATAAATCATTTTATGTTTTTAGTCTAAAATCAAAAAATAAGAAAAAAAAAGAATTGAAAAAGAAAGAAAAATAATTTTTTAGTTAAGAATTTAGTTAGAAAGTTAGTTGGATTAGTTAATGATGGTTAAGAATTAGTTAGAGAAAAAAGAAAAAAAAAAGAAAAAGAAAGAAAAATAATTTTTTAGTTAAGAATTTAGTTAGAAAGTTAGTTGGATTAGTTAATGATGGTTAAGAATTAGTTAGAGAAAAATGAAAAAAAAAAGAAAAAGAAAAAGGAAATGAAAGAAAAATAAATCTTTAGTTAAGAATTTAGTTAGAAAGTTAGTTGAATTAGTTAATGATGGTTAAGAATTAGTTAGAGAAAAAGGAGAAAATAACAAAATAAGAATAGAAAAAGAAAGAAAAATAAAAAGAAAACAAAAAAGAGAAAAATTAGAAAACAAAAAGAGGAAGCTTCTTCACTTTTAGAAAATTTTTCCCTTTCTTTTTTCCCTTTCCCTTTCTGAAATTTGATCTATAAATAGGGACTCTTCATTTCTAAAAAAAATTCAGAATTTCTAAGGAGGGAGAGAGAGAGGAGCACTTTGAGTCATTGAAGGGGAGGTTCTAGGAGGAGCACTAAAGAGACTCTTGAATTCTACATCTAATTGAGCACCTTCTTGGTCTCCATGAAACCAGTTATTCATCACCTTCCAAGATGCTATCAAGTAGCATTGAATAACATCAATGGAGGTTAGATCTTGCTTCTATTTCGTTTAATTTTCTTGCGTCTTCTCGGATTTTCAAGTTCATCTTCGTCTCTGTTTTCATTTTAATTTTTGATCGGTCAAATGATCTCCGATTTCAGTGATTTTTGTTGCGTTCTCTTCGTATTTCTCTCTAGTTTCTGGAATGATATTATTTGTCTAATTTTGATCTAAAATGAAGTCTCTATGACCTGATTACTGAATGATGTTCGTCTTGATGCGCAAATGAACTTAGCTTGTTTGATTTGTGTATACCTTGCTCATTTCTGGTCTATTTTTTGTCAAATTTGTTTTGTTTGATTCCTATAACCTATATCTTTCAATTTTTTGGTTTTAATTTTTCAGATCTACCAAAAAATATTTCTAAAAATTCTGAGATTTGCGTTCAAATTTTGGCGCCAAAAACTTGATGTTCTTGAAGTTCATTTTCGTCTCTGTTTTTCGTTTTTGTTTTTGATCAATCAAATGATCTCCGATTTTAGTTATTTTTGTTGCGTTCTGTTCATATTTTTCTCTAGTTTCAGGAATGATATTATTTGTCTAAATTGGATCTAAAATGAAATTTATATCACCTGATTACTGAAGTATGTTCATCTCGATGTGTGAATGAACCTAGCTCATTTGATTTGGGCATAACTTGCTCATTTCTTGTTAGATTTGTGTCAAATTTGTTTTGTTTGATTACTATGATCCATATATTTCAATTGGTTGGTTTTAATTTTTAGATATACCAAAATATATTTTCTAAAAATTCTGACAATTGAATTCAAATTTTGGTGCTAAAATCTCTTGTGTTCTTGAAGTTCCTGTGTAGATCTTGTCCTTTTAAACTTGTTTAAGTATTAGTTTCCATGTGTGGATACTTCTATATGTATTTATTTATGATTTGTTTACGTTTATATTTCCTCCTTTCTAAATCAAATCTTCAAAAAATCCATTTTTCTAAATAATAACTTTCGAAGCTTTAAAAGATCTGAGATCTCACGCAATGAACTCCGAAGTTGAAAGTGCAGCATACCTTGTCTTTCGACGTTTGGAGAATCATATGAATCGTCGTGAAACCTTCGCTTGCCTTCGATTCTGTGCATGTGGATTGAGGATCTTCTTCTTAATCTCCTTTCAAAATTATTCCTTTTCTTCCAAAATAATTTCCAAAATTCCTAAAAGACCCAAGATCTCACGCAATGAGTTCCAAAGTTGAAAGTGCTCTTTCGACGTTTGGAGAATCATATGAATCGTCGTGCAACCTTCGCTTGCCTTCGATTCTGTGCATGTGGATTGAGGATCTTCTTCTTAATCTCCTTTCAAAATTACTCCTTTTCTTCCAAAATAATTTCCAAAATTCCTAAAAAATCCAAGATCTTAGCAATGAGCTCCAAAATTAAAAGTGCAGCATACCCTGTCTTTCGACGTTTGGAGAATCATATGAATCGTCGTGCAACCTTCGCTTGCCTTCGATTCTGTGCATGTGGATTGAGGATCTTCTTCTTAATCTCCTTTCAAAATTATTCCTTTTCTTCCAAAATAATTTCCAAAATTCCTAAAAGACCCAAGATCTCACGCAATGAACTCCGAAGTTGAAAGTGCAGCATACCCTGTCTTTCGACGTTTGGAGAATCATATGAATCGTCGTGCAACCTTCGCTTGCCTTCGATTCTGTGCATGTGGATTGAGGATCTTCTTCTTAATCTCCTTTCAAAATTATTCCCCTCTACCAAAATAATTTTCAAAACCAGAACTACGTAGCCTTGAGTTTCCCATTGCACCCGGGAATACGTAGGAGCAGGATCAAGTCCTGTCAGGTTATTTTCCATGAACCTATTTATTTTCTATTCTATTTTAAGGGATCAAATAGTTTTCAAAATATCACACGCTCAGTTTAAGGGTACCGTTCCTTGGAACGGGCGAGTAGGGTGCCTAATACCTTCCTTACTTGTAACAGACTCCCGAACCTAGATTTTCTTCCTCAAGTTAGGGTTTTTCCAAATGTTTTCCCTTAAAATAAAATTTGGTGGCGGCTCCACATACAATTAAATTCTATTTTTAAATTTCTAGCGAGTTCGTCGTCTCGTCGGAATTACGGTTGCGACACCAGTTACCTCATAATCAACCATCTAAGTCGGTCTTCTTCTAAGTCATTGAGATCTTTCCTCTTCATACGTAACTTCTGGAATGGATTGATCTTTATTATATTCAGGCCACTGCATTTCATCCTTATCCTCTCCATCAACAGTAGTGGAAATTTGTTGTCCAAGAGCATTATTACTCCACTTCCAAAACTCTTCTTCATTAAAGATGACATCTCGGCTTATAACAATTTTCTTAGTATTAGGATTATATAATTTATAAGCTTTTGAATGGTCACTAACACCAAGAAAAATACACTTTTCTCCTTTATTATCTAGTTTTGTTCGCTTCTGATCCAAGGCACGAACATAGGTAACACACCCAAAAATTCTAAAATAATCCACCATCAGCTTTTGTCCGCTCCATGCTTCTTCTGGTATCATATTTTGAATAGCAACTTTAGGGCTTCTATTCAAAATATGAATGCTCCAATTGACTGCTTCAGGCCAAAAGTTTATTGGAATACTGCTTCTCACCAAAAGACTTCAAACCATATTCAATATTGTATGATTTTTCTGCTTAACGACTCAATTTTGTTGAGGTGTGTAGGTTATTGTAAGTTACCTCCTGATTCCATGAGTCTCAAAATTTTCTGCTTCTTTCTTAACTGGCAATTTGTAATTTTTAAAAACCTCAAAAGCTTGAGATTTTTCTTGCAAAAAATACACCTAAATTTTCCAACTAAAATGATCAATAAAGGTTATCATGTATCTTTTACCTCCATTGAGAGATGGGTTTATTGGTCCATAAATATCAAAATGAATTAGCTCCAAAGCTTGCTTTTTTCTCCATGATTTTTTTTTGTGAGAATTGATTTCGTGTTTGTTTGCTAAGTGCACATTCTTCACAAACTTTAGATGGAATAGTAATTTTAGGAAGGCCCATCACCATTTTCTTTTGTTGTAAAGTCTTCACCCCACCAAAAACTTTAGATGAAATAGTAATTTAAACTTTCATAAAAAAAATCACTAAAATTCTCTCATCACAAACATCTTATAATGTTATAATGTTAATATTATATAACGCATACGCTGTAATATCAAAGCGAAAGACTGATGGTTTATCCATGCACAGATGATGATTTTGGTCTTTAGCTATAAATTATATATTAATAAGTTATTTTGTCTTTGATATACGTTCACATATCACACAGAATTTGATTCACCAAGTGAAAACAAGAACAAGTTCGCACATGTGTATATTTCTCTATATCTTTGATTAATCAAAACAATAACTATTTAGGTTCCATTTGGTCACACGTCTAATTAGTGCTAGTCAGGGTTCATTTATTTGAATTTTAAAAATTGATTTAAAACTATATAAACAGTTATTAATATTAAAAAATAAAAAATTATATTTTGCCTGTTTACAATAATAAAACAACTCGGACTAGGACTACATCCTGAACCAAGCAAGTAAAGGAGGGAAAACACCTAAAATAAATAATGAATTTATTTTTGTTTGTTTTAAATTTTTTGAAAATTTTGTCATAATATCTTCTTAAAATAATTAGAAATATGATTTTTTCAGATTCTAATTTTTTAAAAGATTAAACAAAAAAATAAAAAATCTAAAAAATAATTTTCTTAAAAGTAAAATAGTTTTTTAGGAAAAAATGTTAAACAATTAGTTTTGCCAACAAAATACGATGGTTAAGATTATTTATTATGCACTTACCTACACATGTTTAATAGAAAGAAAATTCTTACAATAAGGAAAAACAGAGTTTCGCATTATGCATAGTGCATTAGTTAAGTTAACAATCACTAGTTAGCGAAGTATGTACATAACCAAAATCTGTCTACTCACATTAATGTGGGTGGTGCAATTCATAGAAAATTACTTTAATTTTATTGCAATGCAGTTTTGGGCTTTCATAACTTATATAGTAATCCTAGCACGGCATATTGTAACTTTTTTGTTAATGGTGCTATACGTCTCTTAAAGTCTCTCTCCCTTAAAAAGAGATTTTGCTATGCTTAGATAGTTCAATTTGTTACATGCAAAACAAGGGTCTCTTTCCCTTACCGTTTTTGGAACAATGCATTTGATAATTGATAAATAATACATTGGTGGCAATACCTTTATTTTTCTGTGTGCATCTATGATGTAAAAACTTTGTTCTCCGTTCTTTAAAAAATATTTAAATCATACTTTTATTTTTTAATAGATGAATATAAATAATATTTTAATCTTTTATATAAAAAAAATTTTAACAGTGAAAATAATTATAAATTTGTTCCTTAATAATAATTTATATCTTTTTAAAAATTATTAAATAATGTCATCACAACTAATTTTAAAGCTCATACTATTAATTTTAATATTTTAAAATGCATAATAAAGTTTTATCATTAACTTTATAATTTTATATAAAATTTTTATTATATCTTTTAAGCTACAAAATTAGTAATAAATATTTAAAATTAACTATTAATTATGTTATGATATTCATCATGATATTTATTTTTCTAAAGGTTCATTTACGTTAAATGAAATCAAACATAATATAATTAAAAGCTCACTTATACAATTAATCCGGATTAGATTTGAAAATCATAACAAGATTGATTTTATCTTGTGTTTAAGAATTTATATATTATAAATAGCTAGATGAATAAATTTAAACTTGATTGATTGAAGATAAGGATGACAGCTAACTTTGTACCTACCTTTCTCACCTCATTATGTCTTCTAGAGATGCAATTTTTTGCATGTAATATATGTACAAAATAGTCCAATTCTAATGACCCTTATAAATAATAGTTGGTTGTGATTAAATGGTTCATGATCCATTCATAACTAGCTAGCATATATGTTATGATCAACACTACAATGACTTCATCAGATCTTACGGAGTATGAGTTAAGGGGTGAGCAAGAAGCAAGTGAAGAAGAGAAGCTAAGCGAGGAATGTAAGGATCTCCTTCTCTCTCTTCCCAGAGAAAAGGGTTGGACAAGTCATTATCTCTATCTATTCCAAGGCTTTTGGTGCACAGCAGATAGAATCCCATGCATAAACACTTTTATGAATCAATTCCAAGCAAAAGACAGTGATGTTGTTGTGGCTTCCCTTCAAAAATCAGGTACCACTTGGTTGAAAGCTCTTACCTTTGCTATTATGTACCGTCAATGCTTTACCTCGTTTGAGAACCATCCCTTACTTACTTCCAATCCCCATAAACTTGTTCTTTCCTTTGAATTTGACATTTACGGCAATAACCGTGATCAAATTTCTCACCAATCAAACATGATTGACCCAAGAATTTTCAGTACACACATCCCATTCCATGCATTGGCCAACTCAATCAAAGAGTCCCATTGTAAAATAGTTTATATATGTCGAAACCTGTTTGATACTTTTATCTCTACTTGGATTTTCATGAACAAAGTTAAGCCAGAGTATTTACCTATATTGACATTAGAGGAAGCTTTTGAAATGTTTAGCAAGGGGATAATTCCTTTTGGTCCATGGTGGAATCATATGTTGGGTTACTGGAAAGAAAGCATAGCTACACCACACAAGGT
This sequence comes from Canavalia ensiformis, assembly GCA_026541065.1. Lineage (NCBI taxonomy): Eukaryota > Viridiplantae > Streptophyta > Magnoliopsida > Fabales > Fabaceae > Canavalia > Canavalia ensiformis. The sequence goes on along the minus strand of JAMKYM010000699.1, from coordinate 270,162 downwards.
TTTATTCTTGAAATATGAAGATCTTAAAGAAGATGTCAACTTTCATGTGAGAAGAGTTGCTGAGTTCTTGGGTTGTCCTTTCACTCAAGAAGAGGAAAGTAATGGAGTCATTGAAAGCATAATCAAGTTGTGTAGCTTTGAGATGATGAAGAATTTGGAGGTAAATAAATTTGGAGCAATAGTTAAAAACCTTGAGAATAAGTACTTCTTTCGGAAGGCTGAAATAGGTGATTGGGAAAACTACCTTTCACCTTTAATGGTTGAAAAGTTATCTAAAATTATAGAAGACAAGTTAAGGGGATCAGGCCTATCATTCAGAGTGCACTCTTCAATATAGTGGTTATCATATATCATAACTGGTTGCACAAGATCTATGTTTATTGTTGTTAAGTGGGTCACAAAGGTGTAAGAAACTATGTGAATAAGAAATGTGTATTTAATTTCTCAATAATATAAGTGTACTTTTTTTTCCTGAATTTCTATTTTCAAATGATTTTTTCTCTTTCTTCACCTTAGAACTATAAGTTGATAAATAATAGTTTTTATAATATTATGTTTTAATGTATTTATATTGAAATAATTTTACTATAATAAAAAACTTGTACATTGAGAAATAGCATGATATGCTTTAATAAATATTTATTAACGGATATATAAAAAAGATAAACTCCTTTCACTTTATAAATTTAAAAATATTATGATTATGTAAAAGTTATCTTTTTATATATATATATTATTCTTCATTCACTTATATTTAAAATAAAAATATATATTTTTAATGTAAATATTTTATTTACTTTTTGTTTGATAAATATTAAATAAATGGATCTTATAAAAATTCATATCAAGATGATAAATATAAATTTACCCATGCATATGAGAGAATTTTTTCAGTTTTAAATATATATATTTTGTTGGTGTATCGTTAATATTTTAGCTTTAGATAATTATAATTTATAAAAAAAATAACAAGCATATAAAGTTTTGTATTAAAAATAAAATTGAAAATGATAAATATACTAAAATTTAAATTTATTTTTACATTAGTGATGATTATGATGATATGTTTTATTTTATTATTTGGAAGTATTTAACATGATTAATTTGACTATGATATTAGATATGAATGTTTTAAATTTGAGAAAAATTTAGCATGATCATTGAAATGATCGTGTAATTAAGATATCCTTTATGTATGATGAAATATTTGGTTTGACATGTTATTTTTATAAATTATATATTATATTATTATGTTGTAAATTTGAATAAAATCATATATATAATATAATAATAAAATAGAATTTTTATTAAATAATTATTACCTGTTTCATGTTTTGTATGGCAAAGATAAATTTTACACCTACATAATTTATGATGTTTGATATTTTTATATAAACTAAATTATAGCATGAAAAAATTTAAAAAAAAGGTATAACAAGTATATTTGGATTATAAAAATAATGATAGAATAATAATATTACAAAATTATATAAGTGGTTTTGTTGAGTATGTTTAGATTATTAAGAAATTGATTATTAATAAAAATATTTTGAGCTTATTTCAAATATTTTGTTGTGTGTTTGATATTTGGGAGATGCCATTAAATTATTGTATGAAATTTTTTTACTATATTAAAATAATATAATAATGATAAATAAATTTGATTTGTACAAGAATAAATCAATCGTGATTTAGATTATCCAAATATATAATAAAAAAATTATGGAGATTAAGATATTATTATTTATTTGGAATATAATTTGAAGATGGATACTAACAAATGTCTTAGTAAGTAATTCACAAATATAACTCAAGATATGTATATATACATTCAAAATTTTGTAAAATGATTAATGATGTGATCATGTGACGTGAAAAATAATTTGATCATATTTATCATAAAATAAAAGCTTAGTGAATAACATTGATGGAAATAATATTTAGCCAAAACAAAATAAAAAATGATGGAAATCCAACCTTTGTCATTGAAGATCTCAAGAAAAAAGTTCATATGGATAACAACAAGTCATTGTTGATCATTATAGCACTATTAAGATTCTCATTCTTATGGTGTGATGAGTGTTAGGATGTATTAAATGAGATGTTAAACTTCATTCTTTTAACGACTATATCATATTTCTTATGAGTGATGTATGAAATGCAGAATATACTTGATGAAGTCACCTAAACGATAAGAATTATAGGGATATAATGTGACACGTGAGCCTCTAACTTACACCAAAGTGTTTTTGGATCACAGAAATTCTGTTTCACCAAAACACTCTTAGTTAAGTTTATTTATCTAGGATTTGTTTCATAGTCCAAAAGACATCAGATTTGATGCATTTACACTCATTATGTAAACCTAGTAAAACTTCTTTCTTATACTTTATTTTATTAAAAATTTTTAAAACCTTTTGAAATATGTGAGGATTGTTTTAAAATTAGATATTTCAAAAGACTTTAAATCTGATAATTAATTTTATTATTCTTTTAAATTTAAATATTTAAATTAATTTATAATTATCATTATAATTTTAAAATATTTAAAATTTATTATTAATTATTTATTTATTTATTGGAGGTTTATTATGATTTTATTCTTTGATCGTTGAAAAATTATTACAATTTTATTTCTTACCATTATAAATTTAATTTTTAACTATTGCAGTTTTAATCTCTAATCATTGTTTGCATAATTGTATCTAAGTTTTCTATATATATATATATATATATATATAATTGTGTCCTGCTGAGTTGAGATAATGAGTGTTGTAACCGTAATTACGACGAGACGACGAACTCGCTAAAATTTTGAAATAAGGAATTAATTTTGATAGATAAAGTGGAGCCGCCACCAAATTTTTATTTAAGGAAAAAGATTTGGAAAAACCTTAACTTGAAGAAGAGATTTAAGTTCGGGAGTCGGTTACGAACAAGGAAGGTGTTAGACACCTTACTCACCCATTCTGAAGAACGATGCCCTTAAACTGAGTGTGTGATTTTGATATTTTTTGAAAATTATTTGATCCCTTTAGTTTAGAATAAAAATAGATAGTTTGATGGAAAATAGTCTGACAAGACTTGATCCTGCTCCTACGTATTCCCTGGTGCACTGGGAAACTCAAGGTTTATGTAGTTCTGATTTGAAGGCTTGACTTTCGAATGTGCTGGAAAATAGAGTATTTTGAAAGTATTTTAAAGGAAAATCCTCGTTATTTTAGAGCTCATTACGTGAGACTTGTGATTTCATGAATTTAATTTGAAAATAATAAGGATAAAAGGGGATTGGGCTTAGATAGAAAAAGAATTGGGCTTGATTTAAAATAAAATAAACTTAGTTTGAAATGAACTTGATTTTGAAATGAACTTGATTTAAGATGAACTTGATTTAAAATGAACTCAATTTAAAATGAACTTGATTTAAAATGAACTTAATATAAAATGAACTTGATTTGAAATGAACTTGATTTGAAACTTGAGAAAAAGAATTTGATTTAGATTTGAAAAAGGAATTGAACTTGATTTGAATTTTGATGAAAGAGAATTAATTTTGATTTGGTTTTGAGGAAAAAGAATTTGATTTAAAAATAAAATATTTGACTAGAAATTTAAGGAAGAAGAATTAAACTTGATTTAAAGGAAGTACTTGATTTAAAAATTAGGCTTAAATCAGGCTTGATTTAAAATAAACTAAATTTGATTTGGATTTGACGAAAATAAACTTAATTTGAAATTTGAAAAAAAGGAAAAGGTTAAATTTGATTTAAATTAAAATAACCTTAATTTGAAATTTAGAAAAAAAAATTTAGACCATAGCTTGATTTGAAAAATGATGAACTTGATTCAATTTAAAATTGAAGAGAAGAATTTAACTTGACTTAAGGAATTAAAATTTAATTATGAGCTTGATTTAATTCTAAATTAAATATGAATTTAATGTTTTGACAACTTGGTTGGATTTGGGACAGCCTCGTAGCAAGGCCTATTTAAGAATCCTCTGGTTGGGTTTGAAAATTTAGACCAGAGCTTGATTTGAAAAAGGATGAACTTGATTCAATTTAAAATTGAAGAGAAGAATTTAACTTGACTTAAGGAATTAAAATTTAATTATGAGCTTGATTTAATTCTAAATTAAATATGAATTTAATGTTTTGGCAACTTGGTTGGATTTGGGACAGCCTCGTAGCAAGGCCTATTTAAGAATCCTCTGGTTGGGTTTGGGACAGCCTTGCAATAGGCTTGTACCTAGCCACCAGCACGTGGGGCGTGTGTGAGTACCAATTCTTGTTCGGGTAAAAATTCTCTTTAATTGATTAAATTACTAAACACCTTTAGAAATCAAAAGTCCAAATTATCAAAAGAAAAAAGAAAAAAAATACAATAAATAGATAAATACGTAAATAGATAATAATGAAATTAAAAATAAAATAAATAAATACTGAAAAAATAAAATTTAATTAGAATTAGTTGAGAGTTAGTTAAAAACAGTTAAGGTTATTACAATTAGGATTAAAAGCTAACCATAGATTAGGATTAAGGAATAATGATTGAGTAGGGATATAAATGGTATTTGGAAAAAGGGGGTGAGGAGGCTACACTTTTGGTACCAAAATTTGAAAAAAGGAAAAACTGGGAGCTGAGGCATTTTTGGTGGGTTTCCATCAAGCGTAAAAAAAAAACTCTCTGTTCAGTGCTTGGAGATTGCTATTCATCTTCAGTTTTTCTCAAGAATCTTGAAGAATTTTCTTCGATCCCTAGTCGTCTTTTGGAGTTTCGGTCATTGGCAAGGAGAGGAATAGTTTCTGGTTTTCCTCGATCGCTTCTCGTCTCTTTTGGCAAGGCCATACGGGATTATTTTGATCTCTGTTCAGTGCTTTGAGGTTAGGCTTGCTCCTCCTAACATTCTCTCGTTCACATTTGTTGCATTTACCGCTTTTTCCTATCCTGTGTTTGCTTTGGATATGTTAGAATCCACATTGAACAAGACATTAGAATGAGTGTTATATTTGTCGACTTTAGATTTAGCATGGTTCATTAGGATGCATGTGCTGATTGAGCCAGAATTCATTGATGAATTAATGCAAGGTTGATATCCTTATCTGATTATTATGGTCCAGTTCTTAAATTGCAACTGTAAATCCTTGAATTACTGGATGTAGCTGATAGGCGCGCAAAAAGCGAATATAACCCGGACTTTGAGGAGCGGAGGCTTATGCCTCTCTGTTCCTTAATTGATATTCAGACCTAACTCTGAGTTATTCAACGAATTCTGTTGTAGAAATCGCCAATGTGCTAGGGACCAGTGTTTTCCAATGCAGAAAACAAAGCAGGAAGTAAAATAGCTTCAATAAATCTCATCTACCTGATAAAGAACCTGGGTAAAATAGAAACTGGTAGGGTAGGAGATGTTGGTCTTATCACATAGTGCTACCTTTTAAAGGCATGGCTTAGATGTGCTCTGTAATTCAGTCCTGTGACTTCACTAAAGGAGTTTGGATTCAGTTTTGTTAACCCTGGTTCACTTAGAACTCATTAGTGGATACCAGTCGTGCATTGTTAGTCCCTGTTTAAAACCTGCCGGATAAGTCATGGCAATGCCTAGATGTATTAGAAGAAAGTCCTAGCTGGTAGAGAAATAAATTTGAATGAAAGAAGATTAAAAGCTTACAAAAGATTTTAAGTTCTGGAGTTTCCAAGTTACAAGACACTAGAATAAGTCCACAGCACTGTGATATAGGAACAGGTTATAGGAAAGGAAATCTTCAGAATATGAACTGATGGTGATAATTCACTTTACTGTAAAAATGGTGCCAAAACCATCTATAAGTGCCAGGCTAGGTATGTTCAGGTTGGGTAAGTGAATAGGGTGGTCTTACCACCTCTCACACTATCAAGCCAGATTTCAATAACCCTTATTTCAGCCATAGGTTGTGGAACACTACCTGATTCTCTTAACCAGTAAAGACCTGAGCATAACATGTTGAGGACTGTTAGCAAATGAGGTTTTAATGAGCCTTGACCCTTCTATATGTAGAAGCATTCATGAGAAACTAGGGATGGATTAAAAACTGAATAGAGTAGTTATGTGTTGGATATAAGGCCTTTGTGGAGGTTAGCAACCTGTCATGATATCTGTTTGCTAAAGGGCTTCAAGCCCAAAATCTGGCACTAACAGCTTGAGGATTGAATCTAAAGACTGTACTTAGACCAATACCTGTAAGTTTGTAAATAAAAGAGGAGAAGACACTGGTAGTGGTGCTTAGTTACTAAAAAAGGGGGGTCAAGTTCAGGATGGGACCATGATGGGAGATGGAATGTGTAGGTAGAGTGAAAAAGGCTCAAAGAATGCGAGTGCTTTGGTATGGTTGTTGAAACTTTCTCGAGCAGCAGTAGGTTTTGCTTGGATCAGGCTTACCCTTCTAAGCCTTTTATTTATAGGTACTGGGTTCCTCATTGCTTGTTAGAATCAGTTTGATTTGGTCTCAAAACACAACTCGAGATCTTTATGGCTGAATTTGATTTCAGTTTTTTTTTTAGTTACCTTTAGGTACTGCAGTCTACTTTAACCAAGGCCAGACTAGCAGGTTCCCATCCATTGGCCCCATGTTCCAGAATTGATTAGCATTAAAGAGTCTAGGTAACCTAAGGAAAGACTGAAAGTGTCAGGACTGAATTTGAGTGAATCAGGCGCTGATGTTGTATATCAGAGCATCAAGGCAATCACACGGGTTTGGGCTATTCCTGGTGAGAATTTAACAGTTTGGTTGAAACATGATATATAAAGCAGAAAGCTGCACAGGTAGCAGAGTGTCCTTTGTATCTGTGACATATTGAATCTGCTCCAGCAGGCTATCATCAAGTGTTGTGCAAAGATAATGCATTAGTTTAGTTAACAACAGGGATCAAAATTGGTTAAGAATAGGATATAGCTTTTCATCACTAAATCATGAAACCAGTCACTTAATGGATTCAGTCTTAGGCAATTTTAGGATGTTAAAAGACCCCTAACCAATTGGCTGGTTGACTTAGAGAATGGGAGTGAAATCTAGGCCTTAGAAAATTAGCCATTGGAATGAGGGACTATCCATGGTAGCAGCAGTAGGCTCAAGCTAAGGATCTGCTGATTACTGGTTTACAAATAAATGTAATAAGAACTTGAATTTTATGAAATTAGTCCTTTGCTGGACCATATACTCGGTCAGAACTGTGCATTCATAGGCTGTTGGTCAGTAAACCAATCTCAGCAGTAGGTTCAGTGCAAAATTAAGTCTCCTAAAAAGCAGAAACTTAACTATGTTGAATGAGCAGTGCAGATTGTAGGTCCCAGTCACCCTGTGCATTCTAATTCTTAGGCAAGTGTGAGTTTTCTAGGCATATTCATAGCCATATCAAATATAGCAACAGGTCTCGGAGCCTCTAAACTGCATAGATAAAAGCTCGACCTGTAGGGCACTTTAAAATAGCTCCCTATGTCCAGTTCAAGAAAATGCATAAGGGGCCTAAGATTTCAAAACCAGGATTAGTGTCTAGCCCGCATATGTCATGATAATACCGTAGAAACCCAAGTCTTGGCTAGGAGATTTTGTTAAATAATTGAATGCCAGGCTACCAATGTCGTCTGTAATATACCAGACAGAGTTAAGAACAGCATACAACACAGTAGCGGGATTTCCTTTTGCTTAGGTTTACCACAAACTTTGCCCTGGTCATAGACCACATATATAACTCAGGAAGTATGGTTTTAGCCGAAGTATAAACATAGTACAGAGTTAGCAACTTGGTTTGCCTGTTAGCCTTACACCTTTTGATAAGTGGTTGTGAAATGGAGCAGATTCCAAGAATCAGTTTCCTTTTCATTATGCAATCAGCATGGAGGTAGGCTTGGAAGCCCATCCCTGTTTGTCCCTCTAACCAAGTTAGTATCATTGCCCATGTCCCTTACCTTTTAACCTATAAAACCCTGCAGAGATTAGCATTTAGTTTGTAAATTCTCAGATAAACTCTTAACAGTGACAGTAGTTACAGGTTAGGGACTTTATAGATTGTTTTGGAAAATACACCTTTGGCACCCCAGATTGCTGATATATATTCTGGTTTGGTCTTGGGAAATACAAAGGGTAAGGACTAGGGACTCCTGATTCAGTAAAGGCTTCTCAGGCTTGATTCTGGGTTGGGTAAATCTACAATGACCTGATATCCTGTTAGCCTTTTGGGCTCTGCACTATTTTGGCAGATTCTAGGCCAGATTAGACTCAATAACAGAACTTCTTGCTCCAGGCAATCCTAGTTTATCCTTGGTATCCTTAGTAGATTGAGCCATCCTTACATTAACAGCCAAAAGTGTTGGCCTGTTTTAGACTGGTGGGTATTTTACAGATTTAGGATTTTGCTCATATCCATGAACTGAATCACTTATGTATAAGGTGATGACTCCAATCCCAGGCACTGAAAGGCAGTCCCCATTCTACCTTTCCGAATCAAGACAAACCTAGAACATTAGGCCACTGAGGTTCTGGCCCTGAATTATCCTTGATCAACACAGTCACAAGTTTTACACCTTTAAATTAGGGGAAATCAGAGTAATGGGAAGACATTCCATTAAGTTGGATGGGATTTTGGGGATAAGTAATTTTTGCACTTCAATCCCCTGAAACTGTGGCAGCAATTATACTGCACATTGGTCTTATGTTCTCGATCCTATGAAAAGGCTTAACTTGAGGGGTTAATGAGCCTGAACAGCAGGTCGATGACTCAGGTTTCAGAGAATAGTGAGGTTCCAGATAAGTTTTGTGATTTGCAAAACTATCACAAACTCTCACAGGGTTTATAAAGAAGAGGTGACAACACTCAATTATTGTGACTTGGAAATGTTTCTGATCATTAAATCTCAACTAGGCCTAGAGTGATTAGCCAGCTCATAATACTTTAAGTCCTCAACCAAGATATGAAACTTTAGCTAATAAAGAAAGGAGATTAGGGGAGCACCTGTCACTAGTGTAGGGTATATGGTAGGACTGCATGTACCTTTTGTGCTATTCTGGCCAATGTTTAGGGATCTGCTAGGCCATCAGTTTCAGCACCTTATTCTAGATTGTTTGATGGGCTAATGTTGGAATTTAGTGGCAAGCCACATGACTCAGGCCCATTATTTCTGAATTTGATTAGCTCCCTAGATTCTTGTTGGCCATCTTAATTTGGAGTAAGGATAGCAAGTTCCAATCAAATTAAACCCCTATTCCATAATAGAATTCAGGTGTCACATATGCAGTAGCAGGGAGGAAGGTTGTTTCTGATCCTATAATGTTTCTATTAGGAAACATAATAAATAGTCTGAATCTAGGGATCAGCTCAGGCTTTTGATGTACTGTTGGAACAGATCCTGTGAAAATTATTAATCAATCATAAAATAACTGGTGCTGGTGACCAATGGCAGATTACAACTGATAGATATAGAATCAGGTTTATCCCCTAAAAACTGAGAGTTGTGCAGTGAATTAGTAAAGAGTTAGAGGCATAAAATCAGCATCATCTCATGCATTAAACATTAGCCAAACTGTTGCCAATAAATGATAAATAAACTCCACTACCTCCTTGAATAAATTTCCTAGAAATGTCACTGTACCTAAGTATTGCATTATAAACCTGTCATTACAGTAACAAAATTCCAGGGAGGGAGATGAAGCTGATAGTAGGTTAGTCTAGCGCATGCTAAAACACATCCAGACCTTCCCACAATATTAGCAACAACCATATTGTAAACACCCATTTATGTCCGAGGCTCCCAATTATTTAATTAATCAAAAATCTAAAAATCAAAACAGAAAATAGACAAACAGAAAACAGACAATCAGAAAAACAGACAAACAAGTAAACAGGCTATAAATTTCCGAAAATTAAAAATAAAAAAAAATAAAATAAATAAAAAATAAATAAATAAACTTTAAAACCAAAATTTAATCAAGAAACCAAAAAATAATTTAAAACAATAATAAATAAAATGTAGATCAAAATCGGAAAAATGGAAGAAAAGAAAAGAAAAAAGCTAAAAAAATAATAAGAAAAAAGATTAATTAAAAATTAATTAAAATTAAAAATAAAATCAGAATTTAAAATTAATAAAATTCTGATATGAAAAGTTAATAAAAATATTAAAAATTTTAAAATCTAAAAAATATAAAAATTAAAATCTGGAAAATAAGATAAAAATTAAAAAATACTAAAATAAAATAAAAAAAAACAGAATTAAAACAAATTAAAAAACAGAAAACAAATTAAAAAAACAGAATTAAAACAAACTAAAAAACAGAAATAAAAAATAATAATATTAAAATCTGGAAATATATAACAAAAATTAAAGAAAAAAGAAGGGGATATAAAAGATGGAATAACAATATAAAAGGGGTTAAAGCCCCGAGAAATAGAAAAAAAGAGAATTAAGAGCTAGAGGGCCTGTGAGAGAAAAAGGAAAAGAGACTACGAGGAGACGCTTGGCGATTCAAGGACGACTCGCCTGAGAGAATCCGGAGAGGAGAACGCCGGAAGTAAATCGGAGAAGGAGAGTAAAAGTTCACATTGAAGATCTTCTGGCACCGACTGCATATCAGGTGAGGTACGAATCTTGTGTCAATCTTGTTTCCTTATGCGTAAGTTGTAAATTGCATATCAAGATTTATTGTTCATACCGGAATCAAGAATATTAGGATTATTTGTAATAGTATTCGAAATTAGCTTACTGAAGTGATGAGAGATCGCGTTTTCTAAAATTCGCAGAACTTGATACCCTCCGACTTGATTAAGTAGAAATAGATTTGCTAGAATAAAGTCTTGGTCCTCTTAGAATCTTCGTAATTTAGTTTAAATCCCTGGCACTATAATTGGCCATGACGTCGTTTTCGTCTAAGAAAATGGTTTTACATAAAAAAAAATATAAGAAGGAAAAAACGATCCATGTTTTCATTCGATCATAAAAGCGCATAAGAGGAAAGAACTCCCCTTACAAAGAAAACAAAGGAGAGGTTCGCTTAGAAGGCTTCATAATAAGTCTCTCATGTTCCTCTCGCTGGGGCATGATACTTGTCGAAGAACCTTTATCATCCATGTGGTTCGACGGGGTAGCTTACTGGGCTCGCCAAGAAGCTCTGCGTTAAGCCAAATTAAGCAAAACAGAGGCTCAGTATGTGCAAGATCTAGGCCATCATCGCTGTACCTGAGGCTGTTCCTACACCGCCAAACAGAGCAATATCTGGTGCACCTCATGTAGTCTACACACAGAGTGCACTCTTGTGTCTATAAAGCATGCACACAAAGTCTAATTTGAGGGGCCAAGCTGTTTTTGCTACTTGCTTTGAGTGATCAATTCATAATTAATGGGGAAGGTGGTTACTAACCTTACGTTAGGATGTAGAGACCCCAAGTAACAATGGCAGTAGGAAGCCTGTTGGTGTGTATGTTGCTCGGTTCCCTGAGACACAGGTGCTTGGCCAAAACGATACCCTAAGTCACGCGTCGAACGCTGTTAGAAGCACATGCAAAAGGATGAGACCCATGCTCGGCCATGCAGCACTCTGCGTCCACATCCAGATTATCAAGATATTAATCGACTTTGGCCATACATTACATCAATCGAACCTGGTCCAGTTGGTAAACACGCCCAAAGCCACATGAAGAGGAGCGACTTCGAGTCCTGTAGGTGGCAAATTTTTAAGTTTTATCCCAATGACCATACGTCCCTACACGTATAGCTAAAGGTGCATCGCAACCTTCGAACCCCACTACATTTTGGCCTATCCCTTTGTATGCCCCTCAAGCCTTAATTCCAAAAAATAATAATAAAATATTCCAAAAATTCAAAAATAAATAAAAATTCCAGAAATTCAAAAATAAATAAAAATTCCAGAAATTCAAAAAATTAATAAAAAATTCCAAAAATTCAAAAAAATTAATAAAAAATTCCAAAAATTCAAAAAATTAATAAAAAATTCCAAAAATTCAAAAAATTAATAAAAAATTCCAAAAATTCAAAAAATTAATAAAAAATTTCCAGAAATTCAAAAATTAATAAAAAACTCCAAAAATTCAAAAAAATTAATAAAAAAATTCCTAAAATTCAAAAATTAATAAAAAATTTCAGAAATTAAGAAATTAATAAAAAATTCATAAAAATTCAGAAATTAAGAAAATTAGCAAAAATTCTAAAATTCCTAAATAAACTCATAAGATTTTCAAATAAATTCATAAAAATTTCTAATAATCATCCTAATTTTCCATAATTGCAAAATTACGCCAAAATTCTAATTGAAATCCCAAAACTCAAAAATGAAATTCTTATCTCAAATTCGAGTTTCCTCTTATTCAAGAGTCAATATCATTTGCAAATCGTATCTTTTCAAAAAATTTAAAAATCTCTTTTCTAATGTTTTGGGATTTTTAAGTCTCACGCAATGGGCTCTAAATGGGGAACTGGCGGTTTACCTGCTGTTCAACATTTAGTAGTTCGTATAGGCCCCTGTGCTGCCTTAGCCGCCTCAGGTCTTGTGCATGAGTGGACTTGAGCTCCTCTTCAAAAATTTAAAAATCTTTTTTAATATTTTGGGATTATAGGTCTCACGCAATGGACTCTAAATGGGGAACTGGCGGTTTATCTGGCTTCAACATTTAGTAGTTCATATAGGTCCCCGTGCTGCCTTAGCCGCCTCGGGCCTTGTGCATGAGTGGGCCAAAAATCCCTCCCAAAGATAAAAATTTCTCAAAACAAGATCTTTAAAATAATCTTTTCTCAAGCATTTTTGAAGGTCAAGCCTTCACAAACCAAATAATCTTCTCTCAAGCACTTTTGAAGGTCAAGCCTTCATAAACCAGAACTACGTAAGCCTTGAGTTTCCCATTGCACCGGGGAATACGTAGGAGCAGGATCAAGTCCTGTCAGGCTAACCTCCATCAAATTATTTTTCACATTAAAGGGATCAAACAATTTTCAAAAAATCACACACTCAGTTTAAGGGTACCGTTCTTCGGAATGGGCGAGTAGGGTGCCTAACACCTTCCCTACTTGTAACCGACTCCCGAACTTAGAAGCTCATTCTCAAGTTAGGGTTTTTCCAAATATTTTTCCCTTAAATAAAAATTTGGTGGCGACTCCACATTAATTCAAAACAATTCATTTTAAAATTTTAGCGAGTTCGTCGTCTCGTCGGAATTACGGTTGCGACAGATGGCGACTCCACTGGGGACCCTAGAGAGTCAAGCCCATTTTATTTGAGTGTGCATTATAATTGATCCCTTCACTGTTTATGTGCATGATTTAATTATTGCATGTTATTTATTTGTTGATTTATTCTTGTTTTATTGTTTGTTTACTCTCTCTACACCCTAGGATAGACAAACAATAAATTTCTATATATATCTGTGCAATTTCCCCAATTGCAGGTATCCCAAATTTATGTGCCCTCATACATTGCATATGCATTTATCATGAGTGGGGCCCTACACCCGGGTCTGAGTGCTACCTAGGATAGAGGGATCTAGTGGTGTCACGCTGGGGCCTACGTCCTGTGTGGCTATCACGAAAATCCCAGCTAGAGTGCATCCTATTCATAATGCCCCACAACTAGTGGCTACTTCTACTGTTGTGGCAAGCATTGTGGACTGGAACTTGGCTCTAGTGACCTTATACCACAGGATTACAAACCACCTTTGAGAGGTTCATATAAAAGGCCATAGATCCTTAGGACAGGTAACCTACATAAGAAATAAAGAGGGCACACACACCCCTTTCAAGATGCAAGGGATTTGAAGGCTACAATTGGGGATACAAAAATAAAATCAAGAAAACCGAAATAGAAGGAGAAAATTCCTAGGAAAAATTAGGAAAATATTTTGAAAATATTGAAAAGACTCTAAAGAAAACTTAAATGGATGTCTTAGAAATAGAAAATTTAAGAAAACAATCTTTTGAAAGTATTGAAAAAATGAAAAGATTCAAAAAGAGAAAATGAAATTTCGAAAACCTAAAGAATGCTTTCTAAAAAGATTCTAGCAAAACTAAAAAGTTTTTTCTAAACAAAACTAAAGTTTTTTCTAGCAAAATAAAAAATACCAAAACTCCAAAAAATAAATTTGTTTAAAATCAATAAATAAAGCAACTCTGACTTATTTTCGAATAGTCAACCTTCAAGTATCTAAAACTTATTCATGCATAACATTCATTCATTCAATCACGAATTTATCATAAAAAAGATGAATAGATAAAACAACTCTAATTTATTTTCAAATGGTCAAACTTCAAAAATCATAAAATTTGCATAAAGCATTGATTTATTTATTCATTCATAGAATTTCAAAAAATCATTCCACATATTCATACCCATTGTGCATCAACATTTTTATCATTCAGGATTTTTGCATTCACACTATTTTTTAAAAAAATTAATTTTCAAACTTAAACAGAAAAATTAGAGAAAGACAACTTCCTCGACATCCTTATAGGACTCGTGCACAATCAAAAGTCATGGATGAGCTGGAGAGACAAAATGAAGAACTGAGAAATGAGGTCAAATCACTGAAAGAGCAGGTGGCCAAGCTAATAGAGGCCATCCAGCAGTCTAAACAGAAGGAGGAGATGAAATCCTTGCCGAAAGAAACAACTGACCTATCACACCCTCCTGGCTTCACTCCACCATCAACTATGCCTCCGCCAACCGAAGGAGTTCATCATGGGTTTCCTCATGGGCATGCACCTTCATATAACCAAACACAAGCCCAAACACAAGCCCAAACACATAACCTACCACTAAACACCACCTCACAAGCCTACCAAGCAGCCGTTGGGAGAACGCACCCTATGTTCACCCAAGGGCCTCATCCTGTGCACACACCATTTTTCCAACCTTACCCTATGCCTGAGGAATACCCACGTCATCCTTCGAATGAGGACATTAAAAAATGGAGAATCCTAGAGGAAAGAATCAAGGCAATTGAGGGGAGTACTTATGAAGCGAGATGCGAGTGACCTATGCTTGGTTCCTACATAGTAATCCCTCCCAAATTCAAGGTTCCTGAATTCGAGAAGTATCAAGGAACTAGCTGCCCGAAGAGCCACCTGGCCATGTACTGCAGGAAGATGTCTCCTTGCATGCACGACGATAAGCTGCTTGTCCATTTCTTTCAAGACAGCTTAACCGGGACTGCTGCCAACTGGTATACACAGCTAGAGCGGACCCACATCCGTTCGTGGAAGGATCTGGCTGAGGCCTTCCTCAAACAATACCAGTACAACATGGAGATGGCCCCCGATCGAACCCAACTCCAGAATATGGCCAAGAAAGGGGATGAGACCTTTAAGCAGTATGCTCAAAGATGGAGGGAGTTAGCCGCTCAAGTACAACCTCCATTATCCGAGAAAGAGCTGGTCAGCACATTCATTGACACACTCCAAGATCCTTTCTATGACAAGATGGTCGGCAGTATAACTTCTAGCTTCTCCGATGTCGTCATCATTGGAGAAAGGATCGAGGGTGGCATGCGTCGAGGAAAAATCACGCACAACGCCACAAGGACAGTTGATGCCTTTACAGAAAAGAAGAGGGCAGATGACGCTTATAATGTAGCTTCTGGTCAAGGACAGTATACACCATACACACCTTACACACCATATCCTTACCCAACGCAAACCCGACCGCCCGCACTATATACGGTCCAAACACAAGCCATGAGCTCAAATTCTAGCCGAAACCAAAAGAAGGAGAAGGATCCTGTCCAGTTTGATCCCATCCCAATGACCTACACTGAACTACTACCTCAGCTAATCGAGAACTCTCTAGTGGTTCCATACCCGCTAAAACCACAAGAACCACCATACCCTAAATGGTACGATGCAAATGCCATATGTAACTACCATGCGGGGTACATCGGTCATTCTACCGAAAACTGCCAGGTTCTGAAGCATAAGGTGCAAGGCCTGATTGATGCTAAACGGATAGACTTTGGGAAAATCACTCCTAATCCAAGTGCTGAATCATAAGAGCTCATCCGCTGGCTAAGAAATGAGAACAGCACGACCAGTTGCTTTGTGCAAATCAAACTGTCGAGGATACTCATCCAAAATTGTCGTACTTTTTAAAATCAATCTTTGTAAATAAATGTCAATCAATAAATACAAAATTACGTTTTTCATATCACTTGAGCACGTGCTTTACATTTTAGCTTTACTTCTAAAAATTTACCATTCTTTTATCTCTTCAACCCACTCCTTATCCCTACACCCAAACAATAAAATACCAATTGGTGAGGATGCTAGTGCTGTAATAAGTAATCTTGAATGTCGGATTAATCAAGCTTAAAAGAGAAAAGCCCAATGAGAAGGCAGAATAAACAACAAGGGATTCTAGATCACCATTCAAGGTGTATTGTCAAATAAAACATCCCGCTGGAATCAAGTTTAAATCCAGGCAAAATTTAGGGATGCAAGAAAGGATCCGCTGAATTAGAAACCAAGATGACCCCGGCAAGATCAATATTCAACTACACAAAATTCAAGAAAAATAAGAAGACCCGCTGGATTAAAGTAAATAATAATCCAGGCAAAATTAAGGTCAAAACATGAAATTCAAGAAGAAGAGAAACCCGCTGGATTAAAAGCTAAAAGAATCCAGGCAAGAGTAGGGTTAAAGTTCAAAATAATGATTGACAAAGTCACGATTAGAAAAAGGTCTTGCCGGTTTACAACAACAATTCAGGCAAAAGTCAGGATCATATAAAGAGCCCGCTAGGTCGAAAGCCCGCAAGGACGACCTAGGCAAAAGTTAGGGCACGATCAAGAAAAAGCCCGCTAGGTCAACAATCAAGAACGACCTAGGCAAAAGTTAGGGCACAATCAAGCAAAAGCCCGCTAGGTCAACAATTAAGAACGACCTAGGCAAAAGTTGGGGCGCAATCAAGCAAGAGCCCGCTAGGTCGAAAGCCCGTAAGGGCGACCTAGGCAAAAGTTAGGGCACGATCAAACAAAAGCCCGCTAAGTCAGCAATCCTCAAGAACGACTTAGGCAAAAGTTAGGGCACAACCAAGCAAAAGGCCCGCTAGGTCGAAAACCCGTAAGGGCGACCTAGGCAAAAGTTAGGGCACAATCAAACAAAAGACCCGCTAGGTCAACGATCTTCAAAAGAGACCTAGGCGAAAGTTAGGGCATAATCAAACAAAAGCCCGCTAGGTCGAAAACCCGTAAGGGCGACCTAGGCAAAAGTTAGGGCGAAACGAAAGACCTGCTGGATTGAAAGCTCAAACGAACAATCCAGGCAAAATTAAGGTCGATTCAAGAACCCTAGGACAGCACGACATTTCTGCACCTCATATTCTCTAAAACTGGGGCAAGATTTTGTCATTTCTCAAAAAGTTTGGCTAATTTGACAATCAAGATTATGAAAAGCAGCACTGACATTCTTCATCAAAAGGTGCCATCTGGGCAATTAAACCTACACCTTTTGTCATTTTTTCTTTTCAAACACTACCTCAAACATCCCTTGCAAACTTTCTCTATACTTTTCATTAACCATCCATAAACCATTTCGCACCCCTCAATAGCGCACATGCCAAAGGAGATGTGAAAAATGTAAAAATAAAAAGGATTAATTTTGAAAAGTTATGACAAGTCGGATGAATCCTTGACCGTTGCAACACGATAGAATTGTTTCCCAAAAATTCATCTTCCTACCAGCCACGATGCCACAAAAAGGAGTGTGTCTTACTCAATAATATTGACCACCGTTGGATCTCGAAGATCTTGGAAAAGAAAGTTCCAAAGTTGATCAGAAGCCAAGAGATTGACCAAAACACCGAACTTAAGTCAATCTAGCTCGTCTTGATTTTTGGTTCCTGTCACACCAACTATAAGGTTGTCGAGAAAGGATGTGTCATAAAAATAAAAAAATCAAGAGTAACAAAAGTTTTACACTATTTCATGGTTTGCATTCATCCCATGGCATTTGTTTCATCAAAAAATTATTTCAAGCATTAAAATAAGAACCCTGCATCATTTCTGTATTTATTCAAGCATCATTAACATCATATTCTTCTCACTCAGCCAAACAACACATAAGCATCTTTTATTCAAGCATTGCACGACCTACTTTTCAAAATTAATTAAGATCCAGGTAAAATTGCCCGAATTAGTCATAATTAAAAATGATCAAGTCCAAACTGGGGCAAACGTTTGCCCACAAAATTTAATTGGAGGTTATCCTCAAATTCTCAGTCAAGTCCAAACTGGGGCAAAAGCTTGCCCAACAAAATTCGATTTGAAGTCATCCTCAAATTCTGAACCAAGAGCAAAACTGGGGCAAACATTTTCCCAGAAAAATCAGGTTGAGGCAATCCTCAATTCCTCAACGTCAGAAGAATCAAATTGTGGCAAACATCTGCTCACACCATCCACTTTGAGCCATCCTCTAAATCGAGTTCAAACTGGGGCAAACACTTGCCCACAAAATCTTAATTTGAGGCGATCCTCAATTCCAAATTCAAAATAAGGCAAACAAGTGCCCAAGGAAACTCAGGTTGAGGCAATCCTCAATTCTAGAATTCCAAAACACTGGGCAGACGCCTGCTCAAAATCCTCTCAAGTTAAGGCATTCCTCGACTGCCAAAAGATCTTCCAAACTGGGGCAAAATGTTGGCCCAAAATTCTTTCAAATCAAGACGTCTCTCAGTTATCAAGAAATTTCCAAACTAGGGCAAAATGGTTGCCCAAGCCTCTTCAAGGAAATAACCTTCAAAGCGCAAGGTAGAATACACCAGTCATTCTTGGCCTATGTTGTCAGGCCTCATCAAGTTTATTTTTCTGCATCTTAGCCTATGTTGTCAGGCCTCATCAAGTTCACTGTTCTGCACCTTGGCCTATGTTGTCAGGCCTCATCAAGTTTATTTTTCTGTACCTTGGCCTATGTTGTCAGGCCTCATCAAGTTTACTTCTCTGCACCTTGGCCTATGTTGTCAGGCCTCATCAAGTTTACTTTTCTACACCTTGGCCTATGTTGTCAGGTCTTATCAAGTTTACCTTTCTGCATCTTGGCCTATGCTGTCAGGCCTCATCAAGTTTATTCTTCTGCACCTTGGCCTATGTTGTCAGGCCTCATCAAGTTTACTGTTCTACACCTTGGCCTATGTTGTCAGGCCTCATCAAGTTTATTTCTCTGCACCTTGGCCTATGTTGTCAGGCCTCATCAAGTTTACTTTTCTACACCTTGGCCTATGTTGTCAGGTCTTATCAAGTTTACCTTTCTGCATCTTGGCCCATGTTGTCAGGCCTCATCAAGTTTATTCTTCTGCACCTTGGCCTATGTTGTCAGGCCTCATCAAGTTTATTCTTCTCTGCACCTTGGCCTATGTTGTCAGGCCTCATCAAGTTTACTTTTCTGCATCTTGGCCTATGTTGTCAGGCCTCATCAAGTTTACTTTTCTGCATCTTGGCCTATGTTGTCAGGCCTCATCAAGTTTATTTTTCTGCACCTTGGCCTATGTTGTCAGGCCTCATCAAGTTTACTTTTCTGCACCTTGGCCTATGTTGTCAGGCCTCATCAAATTTTTTCTGCACCTTGGCCTATGTTGTCAGGCCTCATCAAGTTTACTCTTCTGCACCTTGGCCTATGTTGTCAGGCCATAACATTACATCTGCATCTTGCTCACTGGCCTATGTTGTCAGGCCATAGCATTACATCTGCATCTTGCTCACTGGCCTATGTTGTCAGGCCATAGCATTATATCTCTGCATCTTGCTCACTGGCCTATGTTGTCAGGCTATAGCATTACATCTCTGCATCTTGCTCACTGGCCTATGTTGTCAGGCCATAGCATTACATCTGCATTCTTGCTCACTGGCCTATGTTGTCAGGCCATAGCATTACATCTGCATCTTGCTCACTGGCCTATGTTGTCAGGCCATAGCATTATATCTCTGCATCTTGCTCGCTGGCCTATGTTGTCAGGCCATAGCATTACATCTCTGCATCTTGCTCACTGGCCTATGTTGTCAGGCCATAACATCACATCTGCATTCTTGCTCACTGGCCTATGTTGTCAGGCCATAGCATTACATCCTCGTATTTCTTGCTCACTGGCCTATGTTTTCAGGCTAAAGCATCGCATCTTTACTTTCCTGCTTTTAGGCCTATGTTGTCAGGCCGCCCTAGATTAGATTCTTGCTTTTCAGGCCTATGTTGTCAGGCCGCCCTAGATTAGATTTATTGCTTTCAGGCCTATGTTGTCAGGCCGCCCTAGCTTAGATTTACTGCTTTTTAGGCCTATGTTGTCAGGCCGCCCTAGCTTAGATTTACTGCTTTTCAGGCCTATGTTGTCAGGCCGCCCTAGATTAGATTTCTTGCTTTCGGGCCTATGTTGTCGGGCCGCCTAGATTAGATTCTTGCTTTTTCAGGCCTATGTTGTCGTCACCGCCTAGATTAGATTCTTGCTTTTTTAGGCCTATGTTGTCGAGCCGCCCTAGATTAGATTTACTGCTTTTCAGGCCTATGTTGTCAGGCCGCCCTAGATTAGATTTACTGCTTTTCAGGCCTATGTTGTCAGGCCGCCCTAGATTAGATTTACTGCCTTTTTAGGCCTATGTTGTCAGGCCGCCCTAGATTAGATTTACTGCTTTTCAGGCCTATGTTGTCAGGCCGCCTAGATTAGATTTACTGCTTTTTAGGCCTATGTTGTCAGGCCGCCTAGATTAGATTTACTGCTTTTCAGGCCTATGTTGTCAGGCCGCCCTAGATTAGATTTACTGCTTTTTTAGGCCTATGTTGTCAGGCCACCGTCAAGTTTAGTTTTCTGCATCATGGCCTATAGTGTCAGGCCGCCATCAAATCTACATTTCTGCATCACGGCCTATGTTGTCAGGCCTCATCAAATTTTTTTTTTCTTCTCTGCACATATCCTGTCAAGCAGGATCTCATTTGCATTCTCCTGTCAACAACAGGACTTCAAGCACGTTCATTTTCTATCCACCTGTCAACCAGGTTTGCATTTATCCTGACAACAACAGGATTTCATTTGCATTTTTCCGTCAACAACGGGATTTCCATCAAGTTTAAACTTCTGCATCACGGCCTATAGTGTCAGGCCACCATCAAGTTTCCCTTTCTGCATATTCAAGTTTTCTTTTCTGCACTCCGGACTATAGTGTCAGGCCACCTTGTACATATCTCACATTTTAGTTCTCGCATGCCCTCCCGCCTCAAACAGGCCTCTCTCACCTCTCTTTTCTTGTATTCATAGCCTAATCAGGTTATGCGATCAAGCCTTGTATATTTAAACTCTATTAACTTAGCACATCAAGCTAGCAAGGTCACATAAAAAACCACCATCTATGAGGTTCACTTTAAGCTCAAGGCTTCTAGTGCTTCTCAGATTTTTTTCAAAAAAAAACCCGCCTCGGACATAAAGTGTTCACGTCTTTACTCATTTCCTATCCCGATAATTTAGAGAATTAATTCTCATATTATCTGATTGAAAATGAGTAAAGAGGGGCAAACTGTAAACACCCATTTATGTCCGAGGCTCCCAATTATTTAATTAATCAAAAATCTAAAAATCAAAACAGAAAATAGACAAACAGAAAAACAGACAAACAAGTAAACAGGCTATAAATTTCCGAAAATTAAAAATAAAAAAAAATAAAATAAATAAAAAATAAATAAATAAACTTTAAAACCAAAATTTAATCAAGAAACCAAAAAATAATTTAAAACAATAATAAATAAAATGTAGATCAAAATCGGAAAAATGGAAGAAAAGAAAAGAAAAAAGCTAAAAAAATAATAAGAAAAAAGATTAATTAAAAATTAATTAAAATTAAAAATAAAATCAGAATTTAAAATTAATAAAATTCTGATATGAAAAGTTAATAAAAATATTAAAAATTTTAAAATCTAAAAAATATAAAAATTAAAATCTGGAAAATAAGATAAAAATTAAAAAATACTAAAATAAAATAAAAAAAAACAGAATTAAAACAAATTAAAAAACAGAAAACAAATTAAAAAAACAGAATTAAAACAAACTAAAAAACAGAAATAAAAAATAATAATATTAAAATCTGGAAATATATAACAAAAATTAAAGAAAAAAGAAGGGGATATAAAAGATGGAATAACAATATAAAAGGGGGTTCTGGCTTCAGAAATAGAAAAAAAGAGAATTAAGAGCTAGAGGGCCTGTGAGAGAAAAAGAAAAGAGACTCTGAGGAGACGCAACTGATTCAAGGACGACTCGCCTGAGAGAATCCGGAGAGGAGAACGCCGGAAGTAAATCGGAGAAGGAGAGTAAAAGTTCACATTGAAGATCTTCTGGCACCGACTGCATATCAGGTGAGGTACGAATCTTGTGTCAATCTTGTTTCCTTATGCGTAAGTTGTAAATTGCATATCAAGATTTATTGTTCATACCGGAATCAAGAATATTAGGATTATTTGTAATAGTATTCGAAATTAGCTTACTGAAGTGATGAGAGATCGCGTTTTCTAAAATTCGCAGAACTTGATACCCTCCGACTTGATTAAGTAGAAATAGATTTGCTAGAATAAAGTCTTGGTCCTCTTAGAATCTTCGTAATTTAGTTTAAATCCCTGGCACTATAATTGGCCATGACGTCATTTTCGTCTAAGAAAATGGTTTTACATAAAAAAAAATATAAGAAGGAAAAAACGATCCATGTTTTCATTCGATCATAAAAGCGCATAAGAGGAAAGAACTCCCCTTACAAAGAAAACAAAGGAGAGGTTCGCTTAGAAGGCTTCATAATAAGTCTCTCATGTTCCTCTCGCTGGGGCATGATACTTGTCGAAGAACCTTTATCATCCATGTGGTTCGACGGGGTAGCTTACTGGGCTCGCCAAGAAGCTCTGCGTTAAGCCAAATTAAGCAAAACAGAGGCTCAATATGTGCAAGATCTAGGCCATCATCGCTGTACCTGAGGCTGTTCCTACACCGCCAAACAGAGCAATATCTGGTGCACCTCATGTAGTCTACACACAGAGTGCACTCTTGTGTCTATAAAGCATGCACACAAAGTCTAATTTGAGGGGCCAAGCTGTTTTTGCTACTTGCTTTGAGTGATCAATTCATAATTAATGGGGAAGGTGGTTACTAACCTTACGTTAGGATGTAGAGACCCAGTAACAATGGCAAGAGGAAGCTTTGTTGGTGTGTATGTTGCTCGGTTCCCCTGAGACACGGGTGCTTGGCCAAAACGATACCCTAAGTCACGCGTCGAACGCTGTTAGAAGCACATGCAAAAGGATGAGACCCATGCTCGGCCATGCAGCACTCTGCGTCCACATCCAGATTATCAAGATATTAATCGACTTTGGCCATACATTACATCAATCGAACCTGGTCCAGTTGGTAAACACGCCCAAAGCCACATGAAGAGGAGCGACTTCGAGTCCTGTAGGTGGCAAATTTTTAAGTTTTATCCCAATGACCATACGTCCCTACACGTATAGCTAAAGGTGCATCGCAACCTTCGAACCCCACTACATTTTGGCCTATCCCTTTGTATGCCCCTCAAGCCTTAATTCCAAAAAATAATAATAAAATATTCCAAAAATTCAAAAATAAATAAAAATTCCAGAAATTCAAAAATAAATAAAAATTCCAGAAATTCAAAAATTAATAAAAAATTCCAAAAATTCAAAAAAATTAATAAAAAATTCCAAAAATTCAAAAAATTAATAAAAAATTCCAAAAATTCAAAAAATTAATAAAAAATTCCAAAAATTCAAAAAATTAATAAAAAATTTCCAGAAATTCAAAAATTAATAAAAAACTCCAAAAATTCAAAAAAATTAATAAAAAAATTCCTAAAATTCAAAAATTAATAAAAAATTTCAGAAATTAAGAAATTAATAAAAAATTCATAAAAATTCAGAAATTAAGAAAATTAGCAAAAATTCTAAAATTCCTAAATAAACTCATAAGATTTTCAAATAAATTCATAAAAATTTCTAATAATCATCCTAATTTTCCATAATTGCAAAATTACGCCAAAATTCTAATTGAAATCCCAAAACTCAAAAATGAAATTCTTATCTCAAATTCGAGTTTCCTCTTATTCAAGAGTCAATATCATTTGCAAATCGTATCTTTTCAAAAAAATTTAAAAATCTCTTTTCTAATGTTTTGGGATTTTTAAGTCTCACGCAATGGACTCCCCAAATGGGGAACTCAAAGCGGTTTACTTGTCAACATTTAGTAGTTCGTATAGGCCCCCTTGTCCTTAGCCTTAAGCCTCAGGTCTTGTGCATGAGTGGACTTGAGCTCCTCTTCAAAAATTTAAAAATCTTTTTTAATATTTTGGGATTATAGGTCTCACGCAATGGACTCTAAATGGGGAACTGGCGGTTTATCTGCTGTTCAACATTTAGTAGTTCATATAGGTCCCCGTGCTGCCTTAGCCGCCTCGGGCCTTGTGCATGAGTGGGCCAAAAATCCCTCCCAAAGATAAAAATTTCTCAAAACAAGATCTTTAAAATAATCTTTTCTCAAGCATTTTTGAAGGTCAAGCCTTCACAAACCAAATAATCTTCTCTCAAGCACTTTTGAAGGTCAAGCCTTCATAAACCAGAACTACGTAAGCCTTGAGTTTCCCATTGCACCGGGGAATACGTAGGAGCAGGATCAAGTCCTGTCAGGCTAACCTCCATCAAATTATTTTTCACATTAAAGGGACCAAACAATTTTCAAAAAATCACACACTCAGTTTAAGGGTACCGTTCTTCGGAATGGGCGAGTAGGGTGCCTAACACCTTCCCTACTTGTAACCGACTCCCGAACTTAGAAGCTCATTCTCAAGTTAGGGTTTTTCCAAATATTTTTCCCTTAAATAAAAATTTGGTGGCGACTCCACATTAATTCAAAACAATTCATTTTAAAATTTTAGCGAGTTCGTCGTCTCGTCGGAATTACGGTTGCGACACATATATATCAACAGTTTACGCCCAGTGACTTACCTCATTAGATTTTTTGGGTGTGGGACTACGTTCATCAGAAGACCTACCAAATTGTATCAAGCTTGTTTTAATTGCACCTAAACCTCAACTGCCTATAATTGTTAAATCCAGGTTAAGCACAATGGACCCTATATACATATGTAGAGCAAAATGTTGGCAAATATACCATTGTTATCGCATGTTTTTTTAGTTCTCTCTCTCTTGAGACTGGTTATATGTTCTTGACTCTTGTTTTGGATAAAACATAAACCTGAGAAGCCTTTTTAGCTAACTATCCCAACATTTGTTTTCTTAGAAAATCTGTTTCTCAAAATTCATTCGTTTTCTTAAAAACTTCTGTTTTAAATTTTCCTAAATTGTGCAACGAATTCCAATACGAGCAAGTAGCATTCTCTACTGCTTCGTGTTCTAGTTCGTGCAAATTCAAACACAGCTTATGACGGTTTGAATTTTGCTCGACATCTGGTTTCTCAAAATTCTTTCGTTTTCTTAAAAACTTTTGTTTTAAACTCTCCTAAACTGTGCAACGAATTCCAATACGAGCAAGTAGCATTCTCTACTGTTTTGTGTTCTAATTCGTGCAAATTCAAACACGGCTTACGACGGTTTGAATTTTGCTCGCACATCTATTTCTTAAAATTCTTTCGTTTTCTTAAAAACTTCTGTTTTAAATTCTCCTAGACTGTGCAACGAATTCCAATACGAGCAAGTAACATTCTCTACTGCTTCGTGTTCTAGTTCATGCAAATTCAAATACGGCTTACGACGGTTTGAATTTTGCTCGCATATCTGTTTCTCAAAATTCCTTCGTTTTCTTAAAAACTTCTGTTTTAAAATCTCCTAAACTGTGCAATGAATTCCAATACGAGCAAGTAGCATTCTCTACTGCTCCGTGTTCTAATTTGTGCAAATTCAAACACGGGTTACGACGGTTTGAATTTTGCTCGCACATCTGTTTCTCAAAATTCCTTCGTTTTCTTAAAAACTTGTTTTAAAAGCTCCTGAACTGTGTAACGAATTCTAATACGAGCAAGTAACATTCTCTACTGTTTCGTGTTCTAATTCGTGCAAATTCAAACACAGCTTACGATGGTTTGAATTTTGCGAGCACGTTTATTTCCAAAAAAATCACTTCTTACCTAAGGTTACCCTCTTATTTTCTAAGAGATCAAGTTTCTTAACCAAAACTACGTAGCCTTGAGTTTTCCATTGCACCAAGGAATACGTAGGAGCCGGATCAAGTCCTGTCAGACTATTTTCTATAAACCTATTTATTTTCTATTCTATTTTAAGGGATTAAACAGTTTTCAAAATATCACACACTCAGTTTAAGGGTACCGTTCTTTGGAACAGGCGAGTAGGGTGCCTAATACCTTCCTTACTCGTAACCAACTCCTGAACCTAGATTTCTTCCTCAAGTTAGGGTTTTTCCAAATGTTTTCCCTTAAAATAAAATTTGGTGGCGGCTCCACAATCAAATTGAATCCTTTTAAAATTTGTAGCGAGTCCGTCGTCTCGTTGTAATTGCGGTTATGACAGCGTGCATGGTACGTGTGAGAAAATTCCCACATCAAAATAGTAGCGTGCAGGGTTGAACGCTGGACCAGGGGTACTAGGCAGCCTGCCAACCACGAAGCTAGGCGTTTGGTTGAAGATCTAAAGTCTTGAATTAATTTTAAAATACACTCTAGGGAGTTTATATTCATCACTTATGGCACGTACAGTTGCATGTATGCATGGCATTCAGCAAGTTTTCCTTCTCCACGAGCGACTGAATGAGACATCATCCTCACTGCCTTATTGCCTCAAACAAAACCAATATGCTGCCAATATGTAGGATATTGGGACTTCTTTGATACCATTTGAGAAGCCTTCCATCCAAAGTATAGCCTGAGCCTGCAACATATACTTGTCATTGCCTCCTTGACTGATAACTTCCTTGAACTACTTTGCACCCATCATACAGCTGTTCCTGTTGGGTTTTATTTGCATTCGATTGCACCACTTCTGCTTTAGTTTGCTCAGCTCATCTAGTGCACCCAATCCAGGATGGTCACATAGCAGTCTCGGTACACTCTCAAGGATTTTCAGGGCGAGATTATCAGCATAATCAATGAGTCATTGTGTGTCCTGCAGCAGAAATCCGTAGGCTCGAAGACTTTAAGTACTGATCATTCCTTAGTCTTTGCACGTGAATCAACATGATCGTTGAAAAGGAGCCTAGTCTGGAATTCTGAAACCAACAAGAGCCAAGCTAATTTGGCCACTGGCGCCACAGTTACTTTCATCAAGTATTCGTAGCCTCTTGTTAAAGCTTTGACAAACTGCCACATTCCCACACTTCCCACCAATGGCTGTGTATTTGTGCCCTTTTGTAATCATCCCAGTCTTCAACTATCTCCTGCCATCTAAAAATTGAAGGATTGAGAGCAAACAACAGGAATGACCAATTTTTTTTTCTAGCTGGAGTGATCATGGGGTGCATGTAAACTGATGACTTCAACCACAGGTGACCACTGCAAACCTTGGACCGAATATACAGTGATTCCAACGTCTCAATCAGTGTAGGATTCTACTACACACAAGCACATGAAGCCATTAGATCTTCATCCGTTGCTCAAGAAACCTAACAAGCACCTCAGGGAATGGTTGATGCACTTAGGGGATTGTAAGAAGAGTAGAGAATATAGAGACCGATTGAGTGCTAGAGATCATACACCATAAGAGAGCTTCTCTCCAAAATCTAGGGACTCTATCATGACGAAATCTATGATATGGTTGCTTAAATTTTGATACCCGATTTGAACCATGCTCAGCGTTTCCAAGTAGGATTGTCAAGGACAGTAAAGTGGCCATAATGCTAAATCCCCAAATGCAAATACAATTTCTGTTTATATCATGACAGACTTTCTATGCTAATGATCGTAAATACAAGACCCTAGTCTATTATTCCAGATCGTTTCAGTCGCACGACTTTAATTATCATGTTAGCAAGCCATATGAGAAAGAATCAGGACCTTACCGGGTGGATTTTGAATGAACTTTGGTGTCAATCTTGCTTGATCATTGCTCGTTGCTTCTAGTGCCCTAATTCTTGATGAGAGACGGAGAGAAGTCCGAGAGGATCCAATTCAAGCCAAGAAGGTAGTTAGGAGGAGTTTCTATCCTTGAATTATGTCCAGCGTCCCTAAACCCATGCATTTTCCCGCTCCTCTTCTCATGCCTCCAACCATGGCTAGGACCTTGAACTGAGAGAACCAATCTTGCTGATGACCCCTCGAACCCTCTCCCTTATGGCTCTAGGCGTTGTAGTCACTTGATCAATGGCCTTCCAGTCTATCTCCCTCCCCCGTGATGATGAGATGATAAAATTTGTCCTGAGAATATGGCTGCCTAGGCATGCAGAGAGCCTCCCCAGATCACTCCCCCCCCCCTTTTTTTTCATTTTCCTTTCTGTTAATTTTGTTATTTTGTTTTTTCTTTTCTTTTATTTTGCAGTTTTTCATTTTCTATTCTTTTTAGTTTTTTTCGTTATTCATTTTCTTTTCTTATTTTTTTTACAGTTATTTATTTTCTTTTATTTTCTATTTTTATTACTTTTTATTTATTTTATTTATCTTTTTTCTGTTCTTTTATTTAAGAAATTTCTTTTATTTATTTTCTACTTTTTTTTAATTTTTCTATTTTCAGTTTATTTATTTATTTTTATGTTATTACTATTATTTTTTTTGTAGTTCAATTTTATTTTTCAATTTTTCTATCACTTTGTTTTGTCTTTATTTTTTTTTGTATTTTATTTATTTATTTTTATTTCCTTTTTCTATTTTTAGATTTTTAATTTTTTTCTTTTGTTGTTTTCTGTTTATTTGTTTTTCTCAGCTTTTTATTTATTAATCTTAATATTTACTTATTATTTAAATTATGGTTTATTCATTAATTAATTTTAAAAATAAAACTTCAAACATAATTGAATGTTTACAAAGAGATTTTTTATTATTTTTGTTTTTTGAATAATTCAAAATAAATTATTGTATTTTAAAAGTTTTTATTATAAATACACAAATCCTTAAAAATAAGATTATCATACACTTTGATCAACAAGTCACTAAATTTTCCCATAAAAATGACGCTGTGAATGGATTTAAAAGCACAAACATGACTTCAAGATAAGACCTTACATTGATGTATACGCTTGCTCTTTCAAACTAATGTCGATGCCTTTGAACATTTCGTCACCAGCATATGCCTTGATTTGGGAAAAAAACAAGGGTCTTGATTTAGGGGAAAATGAAATAAGCTAGCAAAACATATGGAGGGAGAGTGGAAAAGTCATTGATGATTTTCCCAGGTTATTTTGCCACAATTAACCAACACGTAGCAAAATGAGCTTTTGGGTTAATAATTTCTATGATTAACTAAAGTGTGGGAAAGTAACCGTAGTTAATATATTACATCCACTAATTTAGACAAGTCAATTTAGCTTAACATAAAAAAAAAATTAGAAGGTATAATAGAACAATAAATTTATATAAATATATACATATTGTAAGAAAATAAGACACATCAATTTTAAAATTTATTCTCTCACGAACAAATGTTATTGTGACTTTTTGTTTGCTGAATAATGTGCTATAATAAGTAGTAAGGACATGCTGATACCTTAGTTGTTATCATTCACAATCAATTGTATGGAAATTCGGTTAAAGTTACGAATAATTTTTTTTTTTTTTGGATTCTATGTTGATTAAAATATTTATTTACTTATTTTGTTTAATTATAATATATTCTCACATTTCATCTTAATTTTTTCCCCTTTTTAGAAATTGAAACTGTAAAGCAATAGGTTATAATTTGTGTATTTTTATCTTAATAATAATATAGTTTATGTAACCCCTAAATTTTCTTAACGTATACATTAATATATCAAAATAATAATATTAAAATTAAATTATGTGGGATAAAAATATTATATTATTAACTTTAACTATGTAGGTATTTAATTTTATCTAATATTCATTTTTAATTTTAAATAATAAATAATAATAATACTTTTGATAAATATTTTTTAAAAAATTCTTTATTTTTTGTAATTAATAAAATATTTTCTCTTTTTCTTTTGTTAGAAATAAGTTTTAATTTTAAATTTAATTTAATTATAAATATTTTAAACATGTAACTTAGCAAAAGAAAATATTCTAGCTTTTTCTTAATTTTTTATGTTGTTTTTTCTTCCCTATATAAACGTTGAAAAATAGAAAATGAAAAGTTTGTTTTTTTTCTAATTTAAAATTTAGTTACTAGCTATTATCATCTAATTTTATTTTTGACTAATATTTTTTTTTATAAAATAAAATTTGAAATTTAAAAAATATATAAAAAAACAAAAGTAGTGCTCATTCATTCACTTATAACAAATTCACAGCACCAAAATTTTTTTCTCACAGCTCATGCACTCATCTCCCACTCACTATTCACCCACATGTACTAAAAAAAGACACCCATTCTCATTCTTTTTCTCCCACTCATTCTCTCTGCAAGAAGCTTGTTCTCATGCATAGTACACACAATCACATGCGCCAAACAGAATGCACCATGACTCCACTAACAAAAAGGCACTCTCCTTTCCCGTAGGAAAGGTCACCATTTAGCACCCCACGCTCAATTTGGGCTCATTCTAGTTCCCAGCACATGATTTTCAAACTCTTTTTTTTTTTTTTTGGAATTTCACGCACTTCTCTCGGGTACGAATTAGTGTAATATTTATAAATTTTTATAATAAAATTTTGAAGTTATAAATAATATATATAAAAAATTAAGTAAGATTAAAAACCAAATATAAAAAAAATTAGAAAGTTTAGTATAAATGAAAAAAATGTTCATATACCTGAACAAGTCAAATAATAAATAATGTATAAAAGAAATATAAAACAAAAGTTTAAAAAAATTTAGAAAGTTTAAAAACATCAATAATGATAAAGAGTAATGAAAAAGAACTTAGAAAACTAAGAAGTGACGAAAGAAAATGTCTAAAACGTTCCTAGAAAGCTTTGCTTTCTGCATAGAACTAATCAGTTTTTAGAAAAATATTAAATGATCTTAGATTAACTTGGAAATGAATAAAAAAATGTTATAATTTTTAAAGGAGCAATTTAAAATTTTTTTGAGTAATGTTGAGAAAAATAACAAATACGCCCCTGATTCATGGTGTGCACAAAATTTTCATGTGGAAATCATGGTGATGATTCATCATGTGAAGTCCATCAAAATTAAACTCATAAAAGAAAAAAATAATTAATGCTAAGATTTTTCAAACTATGGTTAAAGCTAATTAGCCTTGATTAAATAAATTTAACCATATTTAGGACAAGATAAACATGATTAGTGACAAAATAAGTCTTATTAACACTAATCAAATTCTAAAATGATAATTCCTTAAATTTTTAATTATTTTGGAAAATAGAAATTCTATGCAAAATTAATAAAATACCTTTAAGTGAAAAATTAATCTAACTTTACCCTTATTTGGCCGAATTCACTAAGCTACATAGGGGATCTCATTTGGTTCAATTTTTACTCTCTAAACACTTAACAAAATTCTCCAAACTCTCTGCAAGTTGAACCAAGTCCAAAATCTTAACTTTTCACCTTAAGCTTAAGTTTCCATCTTTGAGATTTAAGTTAAGGTAAAACTCTAAACACTAAGTCCCACCATTTTCACCAAGAAGCTCTTTGTGGACCATCAAGGGGAGACCAATTTTAGCCACCACAACCTCACCACAACCCCACACCAAGTCATTATCAAGTAAGATTTTATACTCTTTCTTTTTAAGCTTTAAATCTTACTTTTTATGGTTGATTTTCTTTCCTTTGCAGATCATTTCTCTAAAATTCATCGATCTCCTTTTGTTTGAACTCATGAGGGTTCAAGACTATCTTTAAATGGTTCAAAATGAGCATAACTATTTTTAGTAATTTTTGAAAAATAAAATAAATTTTGATTGGTTTAAAGTGCTTCTAAGTAACTTAGAAGAAATTTAATAGATGAAAATTCTTTTAAAATCCATTTTGATGCTTTGGAAAGTTTTAAGAAGTCATGAGTAAATTTTTTAAATGTTCTTGGTAGGAGATGTATGGATCTTGGAGTAGACCTTGTGGATCTACATTTTGTTGCTTGAAAAAAAATACTACTTTGCATGTTTTTATGTTTAAAGCTTGAAAGTTGCTAATTTTTTTTTACTATGGTGGACTTGTGTAATATTATGTCTAGATCTAAACCTATGGATTTAAATATTAAAAAGTGAAAAAAAATAATTTATAAGTCCCAAAAACTTGATTTGAGCATAGATCTAAAAACTATTAAGTGAAAGTTATAATTTTGGGACCATAAATGACACAAGCCTCACAAGACACTTAAGACTTAATTTGATCATGACCCCGGCTATGAAGTTGGACAAGCCTTGTATGGATCAATTGCTTAAGGTTCCACCCATGTACAAAATTAAGGAACGACCTTGGAAAGTCAAAGAGGGCATTCGGCCATAATTGTGAGCTCAAGAATAAAACTTCTTAAAATTTTTAAAAGTGATACAAATCATGTAACTAAGTTTTAAATGATATGAAACAACTTTTGAAAGAAGAGGATTTGAGATAAAATATCCTAAAAACCACTAAGTGTGCATTCAGTCATCCTAGTATAACTTAAGAAGAAAAGAGCTTAAAATTTGGTTAATGGTTTATTAAGGATTTTCATTAGGTAAATGGAAAATTTAGAGGTGTAAGTAAGGTCTAAAAGTGGCATAAGTTGGTAATTAAAAATGAACCATGGAGTTATGTGGAGGAGAGAAGTCATTCGGCCACTAACCTCAAAATTAGAGGAGAAGACTTAAAAATTAACTAAACTTGGTAAAACTTATGGTCTAAACTTCAACTAGAAGAATTGATCAACCTAGGTTAATTAGAGATAAACTTTGATGCCCCTAAACTTTAGAAGTGGCATTTGGCCACCTTGAGATTAATTAGTCAAAGAGGAGTTTTAATTATTAAGAACCTTTAATTAAGGATCCTTGGCATGTAAGTATAAAGGATTAAAAATTTGAGAAAGTTTTAAAGAAGTTAAAGGATCCATTTGACTACTTTAGGGTAAATTGATCAAGAAGGAGATTTAATTCTTAATTAGCATTAATTAAACATCCTTGGTATATAAGTAGAAGAGATTAAAATTGAGAGTAAGCTTTAAAAAGGTTTAGGAGCTCATTTGGACATATTAACTAAGTTAGTGAAAAGAAAGTTAAGAATTTACTATGATTCAAGACTAAATCTAAACATGCATAAATTAAATGATTAGAAACGAACCATGAGATTGGAAAACTACATTGAACCATTCGATCACGACTTTCAAGTAAGAAGAAGAAGTCTTAAAAATTTTCAAGTTAGGTACTAATTAATGAACTAGACTTCAATTGATAAAAATCAACTCCTAAAACAAAGAAAAGAAAGCTAGAAGGTCTTAGGAATCAAGGACTCACATTTGGCCATTTAAATTTAAATAGGAAGAAATGAGTTTGAAAACTTGGCTAGGTACCTTAAGAAGCCTTGTTATGTAAAAGTAAAATATTAAAAGTTTAAATGAAACTTGGCAATGACATGAGCATCATTCTGCATTGCATGCCCAAATTGACTTAGGTAAGTTAAAAATTTCCTAACACTTAATCTTTAAACTTAGTATGAATAGAATATGCATAAGACTTGCAAATTGAAAAGCACAAAGAATAAAAACTTAAAAGGTTTCATTCGACCACCTAGAGAAAAACTTCTAAGTTTGTAAAAAATCATGTGAAACTAATGGAACTTTGAGAAAAGGAAATGTTGATGAGTAACTTCGAAGGTTGAGAGAATTAAGTCCCTTTAGTGATTCATCATAAAAAGTTAGAGTTAAATAAGTTAGAACATATATTAGATACATGTAATTAAGTTATCCAAATGTGATTTATAAGTTAACTTGTGATGTTTTATGAATGCATATTGTTTAATATGAGTTAAATATTGAATGCTCATAAGTATTGAGAAGATGATGTTATGTATGATGAGTTTATATGATTGATGATTTGATAGAAATTTGAGATCTAAATGTGCATAATATATTGGTTGAGTATTATTTGATCATGCATGATTATCTGGTAGCCTTTAAAATGAACCTAAATGATTTAAGGGATCACTAAAGAAAACTTACATGAAAAGTTAATATACTCTCAATGTGTTTTGTGCACATCCAAGGGACACCTAGAGTCCCACTGAAGAGGAGACAAAAGGGTTCTTCTAGTAGACAAAAAGATTCTCCAAAAATTCTTTTATTGTGAAGACAAAAGAGTTTTTCACTTATTATGAGATGGTGACGACCATTTAGGAATGAACTTATATCTTTAAGAAGGGAAGGTAAAGTAACAAAGCCAATGAGAAGATATTGTTTGTGGGACAAAAATTAAAATTCCCTGAAGTTGTGGAATAGAAATTAAAATTCCTCGAAGTTGTGGAATAGATAATGAAAGAGACAATGTATAAGACATAGAACAAAATGAGTCAAATAATATCTGTGTTGTGATCCTGGATTTATGAATTTTAAGACAGATATATGCTTATGGAATAAAGGTTATTTTTGTATAAAAATAACTTACTTCAGTAGGAGTAGAAAGATGTATACATGTCATGATTTTTATAATAAACTGAAGTCATTGAGATGAAAGTGATGACATTAGATGTAGAGTAGAAACCTACTGAGAAACCTAGTCTCTCACTCCTTCTCTCCCCACTTTCTTCCCAGACAACAACCATGTCATTTGCGACAACGGTGGTTCACATCGACATTAGTAACATCGATTAGTTGGAAAACCTTCACAGTCTCTTAATCACAGCACAAGCCAACGTTAGAATCTATTTCTTGTTAGGACATTTGTTCATCTCTAAACTATTAAGCTCGAAATTTTCAACAACGAGATTTGCTATTCCTTTGGAGTCATTTCACCCTAACGGAGTCTTTCCACCACCTCCTATGTAATGGATAGCCACTGCTAAAGAATCCTCTTCTTTAAAAGAAGAAATTGACCCTCAAACTCCGTATCATTAATATAGCTCGTCCAATCTATGGTTCTCTCAAGGAAGCTAACCTTACCCAATGTCGTATCCATTTCAATCCTACCAGGAGATTCCTAACAAAACGTTCATGTTATTGGATCCAAGTATATGGATGGAGCGCTTCCATCATTAGGCTTGGAAAGGTTCGCTGATTTCACAGTTTTGTTTCAAGGAAGTAAAAGTTTTGGAAAGTCATACCAATAATGTAAATATTTGTAAATAGTTGGATGTAAGCATCCTAGATATTAGTATGTAGTAGTATGCTAGACTATGTATAGTTCATGTATTATAATGTGTAGCAAATATGTATGTAAATTCGATATGTACATTATGTTGTGTATTAAAGGGTATATAAAGGCCTCAATGCATAAGACTTTTATATGTATGTAAATGGATTGTATAACTATACAACGTTTGTGTGTTATATGAATTGTTTATGTTCAGTGGTTTACCATTGATTAAAGACAAATGAATTAAAGCAAATGATACATGATTAAAGTATTTTGTATGACCGCAAGAATACTTAATAAGTTATTTACTATCACGTACGTGGTGTTGATGAGGCTCACATTTTATAATAAATCATTTTAAAAAATTACCGTATTTTCTCTAATAAGTATTTTCTAAATATTTTTACATTATGCGATAACAAACTAATAATGGAACCGCATGAACGACTTAAACATAAAATCTATTTTTAGGATGTTATAGCTATCATGCCCACAATACACAAAGTCTTTTTGTCACCTATATGGAGACCGCCCATACAAGCTCTCTGGGGAAATTGCTGGTTGAGAAAGAAGCTAGAAATCCAATCAAAGTTCTTCGTACAAATCGTGGTGGAGAATATATCTCATAAGAATTTACAAAATTTTGTGAGACTCATCAAATCAAGAGGCAAATTACAACAACCTATACACCTCAACAAAATGGAGTTAGTGAGTGAAAAAATCGCATAATTTTGAATATGGTTTGAAGCATTTTGGTGAGAAGCGGTATTCCAAAAAATATTTGGCCTAAAGAAGTCAATTAAAGCATTCATCTTTCGAATAGAAGCCCATGAATTTATGTTTAAAATATGACACTAGAAGAAACATGGAGCGGAGATGGTGGATTATTTTATAATTTTTTGGTGTGCTGCCTATGTTTGTGTCCCGAATCAGAAGCAGACAAAGCTAGATGATATAGGAGACAGGTATATTTCTCTTGGTGTTAATGATCATTCAAAAGCTTATAAATTATATAATCCTAACACTAAGAAAATTGTTATAAGTTGAGATGTCATCTTTGATGAAGAAGAGTTTTGGAGATGGAGTAACGATGCTTTTGGATAACAAATTTCCACTACTTTTGATGGAGAGGATAAGGATGAAATGTTGTAGCCAGAATAGAATAAAGATCAATCCATTCTAGATGTTACGCATGAAGAGGAAAGATCTCAATGACTTAAAAGAAGATTGGTTTGGATGGTTGATTATAAGGTAACTGGTATTGATCATTCTGAAGACCCACATATGCACTTTGCTTCATTTTCATGTTATGATCCTACCAATTTTGAGATGGCTGTTAAAGAAGCCAAATGGAGGAAATCAATGGATGAAGAAATTATAGCAATTAAAAGAAACAATATATGAGAGTTGCTTGATCTTTCAGATGGGAAGAAAAACGATTGGTGTTAAGTGGGTTTTACAAGACAAAATTGAAGGAGAATGGAGAATTTGACAAGTACAAGGCATGCCTGTCATCAAAGGTTATAAGTAGGAGTTTGGGATGGATTATGAAGAAATCTTTGCTCCTGTCGTACGACAAGATCAGTCAGACCAGTAATTGCACTAGCAACACAACAATCATGGCCAATATACCAGTTAGATGTGAAGTCGGCTTTTTAGCATGGTGATCTTCAAGAACAAGTATTTGTTGATTATCCTCCTGACTATGTGAAGCTTGGAAGTGAAAATTAGGTTTATAAACTTAAAACAGCTTTATACGAACTAAAACAAGCTCCACATGCTTGGTATAGTCATGTTGAAACTTATTTATTGGAGGAAGTAAGATTCTTATTGTGTGTTTATATGTTGATGATTTGATTTATACTAAAGATGACATTTATATGTTGATGATTTGATTTATACTAAAGATGACATTTATATGTTTGAGAAATTTAAGCAATACATGATGGTTGAATTTAACATGATTGATCTTAAAAAGATGCATTATTTTCTTGGCATTGAAATGGTGCAGTCTATGGATGAAATTTTTATTTCACAAAAGAAATATGCTCTAGAAATTGTTTCAGATGAAGAATTGTAATTCTGGTAACACACCAATTGAAGCTGGTTTGAAGCTTGTTAAATTTCCAGAAGGAAAAAAGGTTGACAGCATCCTTTACAAGCAAATTGTTAGAAGTTTAATGTATTTCACTACTATAAGGTCAAATCTCATGCATGTTGTAAATCTTGTCAGTAGGTACATGGAATGTCCTAAGGAGATGCATATTCTTGTTGCAAAATAATATTTTACTATTTACAATGAACTATTGATTATGGCTTATTTTATAAGAAAAGGTGAAAATCAAAATTTATTTGAATTTGTTGATAGTGATTAGGTTGGGGACTTGGATAACAAGAAGAGCACCTCTAGTTATGTTTTCATGTTTGGTTTGGAAGCAGTCTTATGGTCCTCAAAAAAGTAAGAGATTGTCACTTTATCAACAACTAGAGTAGAGTTTGTAGTTGCAACAACTTGTGTCTGTCAAGCAATTTGGCTAAGGATAATACTTGAAGAATTGTATTTCAAGCAACTGAGAGAAACTGCAATTTATTGTGATAATATTTCTACCATTAAACTCTCCAAAAATATAATCTTACATGGAAGAAGTAAGCACATTGATGTGAGGTTTCATTTTCAAATGGACCTCACAAAGGATCAAGTGATTGATCTTGTCTATTGAAAGAGGGAAGATCAAATTAAAGACATAATGACAAAGTAGTCATTGAAATTTTTCATATTTCAAAAATTAAAAAAATTGCTTGGAATTTCTACCATTGAAAAGTCTGATTAAACTAAATAATTATTTTCAATTTAAAGAGAAAAATGTTAAACATAATTTTTATTTTCATTATATTTCAATATTTTAATATGATTTAAAATAATTGTAAAAGTTCATTACAATGTCAATTTATTTAAAATTTAATAGAGTTATTAGTTGCATCTTTTTAATTTTTATAGTTTATATTTTATTTTAATAAATAGAACACATTTTGATTGTATAAAAAATCAAAATGTAGTAAAATATTTGAATACTTTCAACCCCTTTCCTCCTCTTTACGTTAACATATCTACACATTCTTATTGTTAGGGTTCCAGACATGTAGAAAGGTAATAACATCTCATCGGAAGAAAATGTTCCCCTTTTCTCTCCCCTAATTCTTGGTGCTTGTCTTATTAGATTCATTTATTTTACTATAAAGTTTAAAATTGTGTTTATTTGATTATGATAAAATAGACTAAAATCAAGCTCATAAGATAGGAAAGCTATACGTATGACAGGTTGGACTATGTTCTAAAACTTTACATTTTTATTATTATTAAAAATAAATTTTACAATATTCAAAGTTTGAATTTGGACCAAGAAACCTTCAACTATACAAGTTGCTATTAACTTAGGAGATAGATCATTATTAATTTATGGTTATTGAAATAAAAAAACATGCAAAATTTTGGTTTAGTTTTTTTTTTCATCGCTTTGGTCACTATTTAGTAAGTTACCATTTTAATTTATTATCTTTATTAATAAGTTATCATTTCATAAAAATTATTTTATTAATAAATTATCATTCTATTAAAAATTAATTTTATTAATAAATTATTATTTTATTAAAAATTATTTTTCATAATAAGCTATCATTCTATTAAAAATAATTTTTGTCAATAAGTTACAATTTTATTAAAAATTATATTCTTACTTAAATATTTAAATAATATTTAATTTTGATCTAACATTCTTTAGCTACGCATATTTTTGAAATCATACAAAAATTTACAATGCAACTGCATGTTGCTTTAAGCTGTGTGTAGATGTGGATTTGAAAATATTTATATCTAAATAATAGTAATAAATTAAATATTTTATTATTTAATAAATAGATTTTAAATTTAGATCTCATATATCGAGCCTTAAAATTGTCTACGTAGTAAGAATTTACACTGCAACCATCATATTGTCTTATATCCTATACATATATGAATTTAGATGTTAATAATTTAATATCAAAAATTAAAATATTTTATGGTTAAAAATAATTATTTTGAGAATTTATTTTTAAAATTTAATTATAAATAATTTTTTTTACATTTAATATTTTACAAAATTTCTTTCTCAACTTATCAAAAATCCAATGACTTAAAAAAATCATTCTATTTCAAAATTTCTTTCCAAATTAAATTTAAAACAAAACATCTTCAAGATATTGTCAACTTATATTTTTTTCACCGAATTATACAAAAAGAATTGTGTATGTCTTCAATTTTTCATCGCATCCGAAAACATGTAGAAGCATAATCAAAATTTTGTTAGATTATTTTTTATACATACTATATTTTATTTATTTAAATTTTATCTTATCATTTTATAAATAATTTAAATATTTAATTTTAAATTAAATAAGTTCTTTAAAATTATTTTAAAATTGTATGTTTAATTTTAAATACCGTTTTTTGGAATGGATAAATAATTGTTTTTTAATCTAGTTTTTTCAAATTTTAGCTTTAAAAATAAGATTTAATGGCAGCTTCATATTTTATTATTTTAAACAAAAATTATTTTTAAAAATTTGTTTTTATATCGTAATTTAGGATGCATCACTAGCTTTTTATTTTTTTTTTATAAATAACCATATTCTTATTATCCAATTAGTAATTTATGAAAGAGAATTAAGAAGGGATAGAATAAATTTATATTTTAATTATATATATAGCAATATATATATATATATATTTATAATATAAATTAATATATAAATTAATTATAAAAATATTAGATTACTTAACTATCATATAATTATAATAATATAAAATTTTTAATTATAAAATTATTATAATTACAGTATTATTGTAATTATTCTATTTATTTTATTTCAAAT
The DNA here is from genome assembly GCA_026541065.1 of Canavalia ensiformis. Taxonomy (NCBI): domain Eukaryota; kingdom Viridiplantae; phylum Streptophyta; class Magnoliopsida; order Fabales; family Fabaceae; genus Canavalia; species Canavalia ensiformis. Next base: position 229,895 of record JAMKYM010000699.1, on the reverse strand, counting down.
TGTTCTAATCATAACATTATTAACTCACAACAAGAATATTAGATTTTAGAGACGGTTAGTGAAAATAACTGCCATTAAATATATCTAATTTACTTTCAGTTTTAATTATTTTTAAGAATATATTTTTTATGTGCCTGGTATACAGAGTAGTGAATTCTTTTAAAATTTTCACTGTCGTTTCATATACCGTACTCATCTATAGCTAATTTTTTTCGCGATATTTCTTTGTTGACGTTTTCATTGAATCGACTTGACGTTTTCGTTGCGCATCTCCACCGGTACCATTGATGCGAAAACGCCACAACTATCATCACTGGAGATTGTGCGAATCCGTTCTCTGTCAAACGAGAACCTACATTCCTCTTTCTTTTTTTGTCATGCGGTTATAATTTCAAAACAGGTTTTGTTGTTATTTCTATTTTATCTTCTCGTTAATTCAATTGCATATTTTTTGATTTTTTTAAGTCGTTGATTCATGTGAAGGTGGATTCTTCAAGAGATTTTTCACCTATGTACCTAAAATACCATAAATCCTATCGATTTTGGGTCTCATTGGTCTCGTTTCAGTTGCAGCCTTGGTGATGTTCCTTCCAATTTTGGGTTTGAACCATGGATATTTACAAGGTACTTCTCTCTCTTTTTCTTTCTCTGCCATAACCATTGTTGTCCATTATATTCATTCATTATGCATGATTTCTATTTTTCTTTTGCAAGTGTTTCAAGTGAGAGTTAATTTTTTTGAGAAAAAATTGCAGAAACAGGAAGCAACGCAAGAAAGGAAACATGAACTTGGTGCTGATAAGATTTTTTCCATGTACTCTGACATTGGACGTTTCTTCCTTAAGGTCGATTGTAGGCAATATATGATGGACATTTTGTTCATTCAAAACCCAAATAAAAGGATTTAAAAGGAAAAAAACACCTTAGATTATCAAAATGGATGGAGTTTGCTAAAATAGTTGCTAATTTGGGAAATTGACATTAACATTTTAATAATTTTAAGAGTTTTTAAAATGATATTTTTTTTTTAATTTCAAGATACATATGAATTGCTAATTTCTGAAAACTTATGTTGTGCATTGATGTTATTTGTAGTAGGACCTTTCCTTTTGCCAGCAAAGATACAGTTTCAAGCTTACTTTGATAGTAATCAGCACCCATCATCATGTTATCCTGGATAACAGACATTGTAAAGGTATCACAAAGTGCATAAAATTTTAACTGAATAGTTGATGCTACTAGGAAAGCAAACAGTTAAAAAAACATGGAAGGAAGTTTGTTTTACCTGCATTGATGCTGAGGAATTCTGCCTAGCTCAGATTTGTGGTCACAATGCCATTATTTAGGTGGCATCCTTTTCTAGAATGCTTTTTATTTTTTATCTTAATAATCATGTTCTCCTTTCCTTACTCCAATTTCAAAATAAAACCAATAACCAATATCACACATTATTCCTTTAAGAAAGGAAATATAGAAGGAGAAGTGAAGCACAAAAGACAAAAATTGTGTTTGTATGGAATGAGTACCTAGAGCAAATCAGATTCTTTCTTTGGAAGTATAAGAAAGGTTGTGTAAAAGGGTTGAGTCTGTCATAGTGAACCAACACAAATCTTCTTTATTCCTTTCTAATTAGCCATGTTTTGCAGATAATCATAAAAAGCTATGTATGGGTTTGGAACTATTTCATATATTCTTTGCTTGCATTGTATGATTCTTGAGAGGGAACTTGTCTTCTCGATTCTAACTTTGAGAGCCCACCTTTGAAATCTCCAAACATAGTTTCCAAAAAGACATCTTCAAGCAGAATTTTCCTCTCTGATTTAAATCTTAGGCCTAGATTGGAAGCTTAAACTGTTGCAGTTAAGGCCTTAAACTTGGATGGAAGACACGGCCATAGAGAGTGATTGGTAAGAATTTGCTAAACATCTCAATATTATTACCTTCCATATTATTGTGTTTCAGTTGATGAAAATGACTAATTTATATTATTATAGAATTTTCTCAGTTCATGAACCGCGGTTGTTGGCTTGTGGCTCCCTTGTATTGCGATGATGATATATATTCTCGCTGCTGTTTTCCCCTGAATCATACTACTCCATGTACCATCCCACTTTCTTCTTCTATGGTCTTGCCACATTTCATTCTCCCCTATGTTCCTCGAACCTTCTTCTGCTCTTTGTAGCAACTCACCACTTTCTGCACTTTCTTCTCTTTAAAAACACACTACAAATCCACGTTAACTATTTTTCTACCTTTGGTCGCGCTTCATTTTCGCTGCGTATATATTGATATTTTTTTTTTGAGTTCCAAGCTCGGCTTTCTGATTCAGGTTTGTTCTCAAGTGAACCTGCAGATCTATTTTTAATTTTCACACAACAATCGCAGTGATTCAATATTTGTCTATTTGTGATAGATATAGCTTGCTAGAATGCTAGCTGATGAAATTCGATTTTATTATTTTTTTATAACTTTGGTTTCGTGTACTTTTGTCACTTTTGCCTCCAAGTTCCAAACAATTGTTTTGGCGAACCGTGTTTTGGCTAAAATCATTTATTTTGATTGAAATTTATTGTAGAATATTGTTACTATTTCAATTTCTAGCTTTGCTTTGCTGCATAGAGTTTGAGTGATTGCTAGCTTGTTAGGAACTCACAATATTGTAACTTTATTTTTATGCAGGATGAAGGCAAGCTTCTATTGATTGAAGGGTAAAAAACGTTTACTTATTTTCTTTGTTCTCATGTCCACAACTATCATTATTTGGTCATGGGAGAGAACACTCCTTTTCACATTTCTTCCCTCTCAAACATTGATGCAGTTTTCTTCAGGTTTGCTTTTATTTTTTGTAATATTTTATTTTAAAAAAGCTGATATTATTCCTTCAAGATGGAAATATTATTTTATTTTTATTTTTTGAAGGCAGAAATATGCATATTGTAAAGGTTTCTTATTAATTTATGAGTTAGTATTTAAAGACTGAATGACTGACTTGCATAAAAATTTTTATTTCCTCAAGTCAGCTTAGAATTAAATAATTTCCGCAGATCAATTTGATGGTAAAATTAATTTTTCTTTCAAGTTTAACATACTTGACAATTAGACATATATGAAAGCATACACAAATATACTTAAATCTAATGTTTTGCTCAATTTTTTATTAATCACTAGTAAATATATTTTTTTATTAATTAAAAAATATTGTGGCGGTTTTTAACCACCAGTAAATATATTTATTTTTTGGCGGTTCTACCCGCGGTTAAGTATAAACTGCCAGAAATATTTGTGGCATTCGTGATTTTAGCGTTTTTTAAAAACGCTGGTATTAACTTTTGTGGCGGTTTTTAACCGCCACAAACTTTATTTTTAATTGCTAGAAATGTTGTATTTTTAATTGCTAGTAATTATAATTATAATAATACTTAAATCATATAATTATAATAATATAAAATTTTTAATTATAAAATTATTATAATTACAGTATTATTGTAATTATTCTATTTATTTTATTTCAAATTGTTCTAATCATAACATTATTCTCTCAACATAGAATTCAAAACTCCCTCACAACAACCCAGAGCATAATTTGAAAGGAAGAGCACTGAATCTAAGATAAAAGGCTTAACAACCCTGGAAAACTTGTCGTAATATTTTTATGTAAAACTTTTAACTTCGAAATATTATTTTATTTTAATTATAACATTATTATAATTATATAACATTAATATGATTATTTTATTTATTTACTTTTTCTAATTATAACATTATTAGCTGTTTACATAAAATTCAAATTTCCCTCTCAACTAACCTGCACCATAATTTGAAAGGAAGAGCACACTACAGCTTAAGATAAAAGGCTCGACAAACCAGACTGGACAACTTGCCTTCATTTAAGTATTCTTATACTCCATGCATACAATGAAATGATAGCCGTTACTAATGTTCATAATAAAATAAAATATGGAATATCAAGGCTAACAAAAATTTATAATTTTTAATGATAGCAGTAATGATATAACATAACCATTTACATAAACAATTCTGATATAAGAACAGAAAGTGAAATGATATAATTTAGATGATTGAAATTTCTTAAAAGAACCAAGAACACAGCACAGCGAATGAGGCCGAAGACTCAGACTGGTTTGAGATTATATAAGCAATTTGTAAAATTACTAAGGATTCAGTTAAATTATTTAGAGGATTGTAAAATAATGAAAAAAATTTATTAAACACATAAATAGTAACATATATTTATTTATATTTAGATATAAATAATTAAATTTATTTAAAAAAATTATTTATTATTAAATAAAAATATAAATAAATAGATAAAAAATAAATTAAAATTATATAAAAAAGTTTTGTTTACCTGTGATTGACAATTAGATATAATGAAGCAGCGACATATTTCACGTGCACTTGGTTTGAAAATTCAGGAAGACATGTGAAAACGACTCCATAGAGATTCGAGAAATGATCTATACAGCTAAGCACTAAACATTTTCTGTGCATGTAATAATAGTTGTACAAAATAGTCCAATTCTAGTTACGCTTATAAATAATAGTTGGTTGTGATTAAATGGTTAATGATCCATTCATAACTAGATAGTATATATGTTACGATCAACACTACAATGGCTTCATTAGATCTTACAGAGTACGAGTTAAGGGGTGAGCAAGAAGTAAGTGAAGAGGAGAAACTAAGGGACGAATGTAAGGATCTAATTCTCTCTCTTCCAAGAGAAAAGGGTTGGGCAACCCGTTATGTCTATCTATTCCAAGGCTTTTGGGGCACAGAAAACACAATCCCAGGGATAAACAGTTTTATGAATCATTTCCAAGCAAAAGACAGTGATGTTGTTGTGACTTCCATTCCAAAATCAGGTACCACTTGGTTGAAAACTCTTACCTTTGCTATTATGTACCGTCAACGTTTTGCCTCCTTTGAGAACCATCCCTTACTTACTTCCAATTCCCATCAACTTGTTCCTATCTTTGAATATGGTATTTATGGAGAGATGAAAGGCCATTTCCCTCACCCCTCCAACATGATTGAGCCAAGACTTTTTTCTACTCATATTCCCTTTCATGCATTGGTCAACTCAATCAAGGAGTCCAATTGTAAGATAATTTATATTTGTCGAAACCTGTTTGATACTTTTATCTCTACTTGGATTTTCATGAACAAACTTAAGCAAGATTCTACACCTATGTTGACATTAGATGAAGCTTTTGAAATGTTTAGCAAGGGGATACATACTTATGGTCCATGGTGGAATCATATGATGGGTTACTGGAAAGAAAGCATAGCTAGACCACACAAGGTTTTATTCTTGAAATATGAAGATCTTAAAGAAGATGTCAATTTTAATGTTAAAAGAGTGGCAGAGTTCTTGGGTTGTCCGTTCACTAAGAAGAGGAAAGTAGTGGAGTCATTGAAAGCATAATCAAGTTGTGTAGTTTTGAGAAAATGAAAGATTTGGAGGTAAATAAATTCGGAGCATTAAACAAAAGAATTGAGAACAAGCACTTCTTTCGGAAGGCTGAAATAGGTGATTGGGAAAACTACCTTTCACCTTTAATGGTTGAGAAGTTATCTAAAATTATAGAAGACAAATTAAGTGGATCAGGCCTATCATTCAGAGTGCACTCTTGACATAAAGTAGCTAGTAAGATCCCACAATATAGTGGTAATCATATATCATAAATATTTATTTTTCTTGTTGTTAAGTGGATCATAAAGGTGTTAGAAATTATGTGAATGAGAAATGTGTATTTAATTTCACAATAATACAAATGCACTTTTCCTTTTTTCTGAATTTCTATTTTCAAATGGTTTATTCTCTTTCTTGAGTTTAGAACTATAACTTGATAAATAATAGTTTTTATAATATTATGTTTTAATGTATTTATATTGAAATAATTTTACTAGGCTTGAGAAATACCATGATATAGTTTACTAAATATTTATTAACAGTGCCTTTAATAATCAACGTGCCTTTCATACGTTCTCCCTTAAAAAAATTTCTTCAAGGATTCTTATTATAGTGGCATTGTATAATTTGCGTAAGTTCCTTCCTGCAAGAGCCTGATGTATCTTCGTGAGGATTATGCCGGAAAGCACCCGTGACTTGTAAACTCAATTTGTAACTAAAAACTTAACTTCTCCTTCCATTTCTTAAAATAATCATATTTTATTTTTATCCTTAAAATTGATATGGTACTTTCTTGTTATTCCTATTAAGAATCATAAAATTATACATTCAAACTTTCACCCGATTATCTCAACATAAGTCACTAAGATCACATATTAACTATTGCTAACAATGACTGTATAAAATATTGTTCAATAATAAGAATTGAAAACAAAAAGGTTTCTTTATTTAAAATTAATTTAGGATAAAAAAATAACCACAACATGCACAATTAATGTGTTAAATACTACTTGATGACACTCATGAAATTTTTGTTTACCACAATTGTAAATAATTCAATATAGAAACATGTGATATAGTATATAAATTTTTTTAATTCAATTAATTGATATAATTTTTTTTTACATCGAATTGAATGAAGGAACCAAGATATAAAATTTATATTTTTACATTGATTAAAAAGATAATTGAAATAGTAAATGAAAAAATTTATATAATTTTGTTTGTGGTTATGTTAACCTCCAAAATATTTAAACTATATATAAAAATAAAAATAAAGATTTTCCTTTATTCTATCAACTAAATTCTAAATAATAATGTATCAAATGTTCTTGAACAGAATCTCATAATACAAAAAGTATTAAGCATGTATAATTTCTAAATAGTACGTATGTATTTAGAAAGCTATTATTTTCTTGGAATATTAAGTCATAAGACCCATATCAAAATATAAAAGCACAACTATACACAGACAAAATGTATATTTTTCCTTTAATTTGAACTAAATTTTAATTTTATCATATAAATGTCGCAATTATAGATAATAGTACAAATAAATATATTTTCCTATTTTTTACATGGACAAAGTATAATCTAAAGAACTTGTCACTAGTTTGAATATAATCATGTTAATATTTCATCATAACTAATCCAAAATCAATAAAATATAATGAACAAGTATAATATTTTTTCTTTAAAATTGAACTAAATTTTATATACATTCCAAACTTATTTTAAAAAGTTTAGTTATTTTATTTTTCAAACTAATAAAAAATTAGAGTATGGCATATGAGATTTTAGAGAAGGATCTATTTTTCCTTTTCGTTCTTGATAACTTGCTTAAATATATGTATATAGAGATGGAAATAGATCGAGACAAGTTAGATTTCGAATGTTTTAAGTCTGACTTGTTTAAAAATTTTGAGTCATAAGTTTGGATCTATTCTTTCTTATAAGTTTTTTTTTTGTTGTTATTTTAAAGTCTACTAAACCTACAAACCTGTTTAAAATCCTATAATATAAAAGGATAATAAATAAGCTTAAATCCTGTATAAATGATAGATTAAAAAGACTTATAAATTTAAAGTTTACAAGATAAAAAATTAATAAATATATCTAAAACTTATATATAAAAATTATTTAAAAGTCTCACAAACTTAAAATTTTTTATGAAATATATTTTAATATCATTTTTTAAGTTGTAGAATTTGTCAAACCAACCTTGACTAGTAACACTTGTAAAAAAAATCAACCAAAATTATCTAACAAATAATGAATCCAAGATATCATTTTAAATTTAGTTAACACTATAACTTGTATCACTTACACAATAAAATACAATATACAAAATAAAAATATGTCAGTAAATACCATATTACTAGATTATTTGTAATACCATAACAAATTTGATAAAGACTTATGTCTTAAAATACGAAACAAATTAATAAAAAAATACTTAATTTTTAAAATATAAAAATTACTAAAGACAATAGGTAATAAGTCAGCAATCTAAAATCACTCGAGGGACCAGAGATTGAGTAAAGGTATATCACTTGAACCGTATCTTACTCAAAATTAGGAATGTACGGAGTAGAGCTATGGAACCATCGAGATAGACAAAGACGGTAGAGGAGTGTTCTATTTTGAGGACAAAGAGAAAGTTGTCTATGACTTCTTTTGTTTGAAATTAAAAATTAAAAATTTAATTTTTAACAAATTATATAAATATATTAATATTATATAAATATAATATATTAAAATAAATATAATAAATATAAGTATATAATATATAAAAATAAATAGACTCCTAAATAGGTTAAACAAGTTTTTTTTTCTAAGTCTAATTTATCCAAAAAAAAAATTAACAAACATAAATTTATCTATTTATAAAATAAGTCAAGCTAAGTTATCCTTTAAAAAAGTTAAGTTATAGGCTTTGGTTAGACAACCTCAATCATTTCCATCACTATGCATATATCATTTATCATTGGCTTTAATTTTTATTAGATTTTTAGTTGTAATTTTTATATTAGTGTACAATTTTAATTTTTTCATATTTTTTTATAGATTTAGTTTATTAAGCTTTTAATTATTTCAACAAGGTTTTTTACTACTTTTTTATTTATATAAAATTATCAAATCATTATTTTTTATTCAAATAATTAGATATTTAAAATAATTTTGAGAAGAAAATTACTTGAAAAGTTTAAAATTTTGAAAAAAAAAATTCATAGCATGTTAGATTAAAATTTTAGAAAGGGGAATTTCTTTTTTTTATATTTAAGAAAATATAATATCTTGATTGAAGAGTTTTAAGTGTAAAAATATGTAACATATTTTTTAAAAAATAAAAATTAAAAATTCCTATTAGTGTTGTCAACAAGAACATTAATGTGAGGGAATGGAAAATTAATTTTTGACTTTGCTTTGTTCAGGTCTGCGATCTACATATATTCTAACATTTCCATCATTCTTAGACACCGTCACAATATGTTCTATCCTTGGATGGATGTTCTGACACTTCTACAAATCCTTTCTTCAACTGCATTGTCATGTATTCTTCAATTTTCAAGGATATATTTAGATGCATCCTTCTTAACCTTCTTTTTTTGTATGTGTGTGTTAGGATACAATGCGATTTTATGTGTCTATCATATGATCCAATCCTGGCATGTCATCATAAGACTAGACAAATACATTAAGATACTCCTCAAACAATGTTCTTATTTCCATACATCAGGATTTATCACCATTTTCAATTCTTTTTTTTTCTTTTCAAATCATAAGTTAATCACATCTACCTTTTCTTCATTCTTTTTAAAATCTTTTTAGATCGTTCTAGCAATTTTGCAAGTTCTTCAACAATCTTCTCCTCATTAGTAGATTCAGAGTGACATTCATCAAAGGTCAAAGGGAAATCAATTGATAAGTTCTCAAAGTCCTCTTTTCATGAGACAAATTTTAAGACATATGAATTCCTAGAAAGTAATCAATATGGAGTTGGAAACAAAAAAAAAATTAAGAACAACACAAAGACAAACAAGAAAGGGACTAAAATTAAGAAAGTAACAATATGATTAATGCTATGAAAAAAAAAGGATAAGTATAAAGAGAAGCAAGAGAAAGTCTAGAAATGCATGCAAATTCATTCAATTATCATCTTAAGCAAAATAACATCAGTTTTAAAATATGAGTGGCAAAACATTGTCCAAAATAATACAGACAAACAAATTACTTTGAAGCAATCATCTCCAATACTGGTTTGACATCCTAACTCTTCAATGGTTGTAGAAAGGGTGAAGGTTAGGGTTTAATGTTGGTTCTTGGTACCTAGATGTTTGTAAACACTTAATTATGTCTGAGGTCCCATTTTAAATTAATTAGTGAATAAATCATAAGTTAAATAATTAGTAAATATTAAGATTAATAAACAGAAGACAGAAGATAGAAAAATAGACAAATAAGTAGAAAGTAGAAAAACAAATAAATAGAAAACAACAAAATAAAAGAAGAATAGAGAAAAAGAAAATCAAAATAACAAAAATACAAAAATAAAATAAAGTGATAGGAAAATTAAAAATAAAATTGAAATACAAAAAAATAATAATGATAATAATAAAATAATAAATAAACATGAAAAAAAACTAAAAATAGAAAAATAAATAAAAATAGAATAAATAAAAATTACAAAAAATAAAAATAAAAATTACAAAAAATCGAATAAAAGAAAAATAAATAGAAAATATAATTAGAAAATAAAGAATAAAAAAGGAATAAAAAGAAGAAAATGAAAAATGAATAAAGAATATTTTAAATAATAAAATGGAAAATAAATAAAATAATAAATAAATAAATAAATAGATAAAATGAAAAAAGAGAATAATAATAATAATAGCAGAAAAGGACGAAAAATGGAAAAGACGAAAAACAGAAAATAACTGAAAAGAAATAGAAAAAGAAAACGGAAAAACAAATAACGGAAAGATAAAAAAGGAGAAATGAGGAGAAAAGGGGGAGAGGAAAGGAGGCTAGGCGTTCTGGCAAGGGGGCAGGGGGGAGAACGATCGACTTTCGGAGGTGAAGAGGAAGCCTGAGGCGACAATTCTTGCTCCTGGATTCATCTTGAAGGTGATTCACCATTGAAGAAGAAGAGAATCAATTCCATGCAACGCTTGTTCCTGCTGCAACCGAAAGGAATCCATCTTCCATAGAGATTTACTTCGCTCAAGTTAGCATCTAAATTCATTTTCTTTTTGATCTAAGCAGCCAAATCATCATCTCCTCACAGGGAAGGCCGTACCTACTAGTTGATGCACTAGTATAGTGGTAGGGATACCAAGAAAAGGAAATCCATGGGTGACGGTAATGGTAACTGTATCTTTCATCTAGAATTTAAACCTAAAAATGTCCATATAAAACCTTCATACACATTCGAGTAAATCTTAATGTTAATATGTGCACAATGGGGTGGGTCTTCTCTTCATGATTAGCAAAAGAGTATCCATATTGGCACCTCTATGTTTCTTTTTCATGCTCTGTGGATCCGTAATGGGTGACAAGTCATATAAATAAATCAGTTTTAACAATAGCCAGGAGATTATGTCAACGTACTTGCTTAGGTCATAGCTAAAGGTTTACTTCGCTCAACCATGCCTCTTGACCATCCTTTGCTTATCTTGCGTCCTTGGTGGCTTTGCCTTTTCCTTACTCTTTTAAAGTCATCATAAGGGATCTCCCCAAGTAGTTATCTCACCCTTACCACATTACCACTAGTTGAATGTAAAGGTCGGTTGATTAGGTTGACTCAAAGAATGGTTTAGCATATGTGAAAAACTGAACTACCCGTCCTTACCTCACTTGTATCCCATTCCTGCTACACCCTACACATCACATGTTATTCTTTCTGAGAGACAGGGATGTAGTACAACTTGTTTGTCGAGTATGGTTGTTAATTAAGCCCCAACAATGAAGACACGGGAGATCCACTGGAGAGGTTGGAATTGGAAGGTGTTGTTGCTGGACGTAGGTCAAGACCAATTGTTGTAACAAGCGTCTAGGGCACACCCAGCAATAATCCAGTGTCGGCTCAGAAGGGTGGCAAGCTGCTTCCTTGGTCAATACCAATAAGAAGTGTAAGTCTGGTTGGAGCCTTTTACATAGAAAAGGGCGAGGCTTATGCATGCATGCAAGCGCAGTGGCCGAATCCAGTCACCTCATAAACTAGGGGACCAGTTTCTTTGCCATGCACACTTGGGTTACTAGAAACTCAGGCTCGCTTAGACAATATCTAGCCTACGACGCCACAGAGGCTGGAAATATCACAAGGTGAAGCTGCTGCTTGGTGATTCTAGATATGGCAACATGCACCCGAAACTGGAGAGTATTAATTATGGATTTCACCTTATTTCATCTATTTTGGTTATTATAGACTTAGCCACTTTTAGATTTTACTTACATCCTTAAATAATCCATTTACCTAATGAAAATCTTTAATACACCCTTAACCAATTTTAAGCTCATTTTTACCTTAAGTTACTTTAGGATGGCCGAATGCACACCTAATGGTTTTTAGGTCATTTTAGCTCAAATTCTCTTCTTTCAAAAGTTGTTTCACATCATTTAGAATCTAATTACATGGTTTGTATCACTTTTAAAAATTTTAAGAAATTTTATCCTTAAGTTCACAAGTATGGCAGAATGCACACTTTGACCTTCCAAGGTCACATTTTCCAAATTTTCTTCTCATACAACCTTGGTTCCTTGATTTTGTGTACTTATAGCACCTTAAGCACCTGATCCATACAAATATTGTCCAAACTCCATAGCTTGGATCATGGTCAAAATGAGTCTTAAGTATCTTGTGAGGCTTGTGCCATTTATGGATCCAAAGTTTCAACTTTAACTTAGTAGTTTTTATGATCAAAGCAAGCTTTTGGAACTTATAAATTAATTTTTTTCCATTTTTAATATTTAAGTCTATGTGTTCAGATTTGGACACGATAATACACAAGTCCACCATAATAAGAAAAATCACAACTTTCAAGTTTTAAACACAAAAACATGCAAGGTAGCATTTTTTTTCAAACAACAAAGTATAGATCCACAAGATCTACTCTAAGATCCATCCATCTCCTAACATGCCACTTCAAAAAATTTGCTCATGACTTCTCAAAACTCCCTAAATCTTAAAAATGGATTTTAAAAGAATTTTCATCAATTAAAGTCCTTCAAAGTTACTCAGAAGCACTTTAAACCAACCAAACTTCATTTTATTTCTTAAAAATCACTAAAAAAAGGTGATTCTCATTTTTAACCATTCAAAGGCAGGCTTGAGCCCCATGAATTCAAACAAAAGGATATCTACAAATTTAGAGAAAGAATCCACAAAAGAAAGAAAAACAAACATAAAAAAATAAGATTAAAGCTTAATAAAACGAAGTAGAAAATCTTACTTGATGGTGACTTAGTGTGGGTTATGGTGAGCCTGTGGTGGCTGATCTTGGTCCCTCCCCTCCTTGCTAGTCCACAAGAGTCTCTTAGTGAAAGTAGTGGAACTTAGTGTTTAAGACTTGATTTTAGCTTAAATTTCAAATGTGGATATTTAGGCTTAAAGTGAAAGATTAAAGTTTTTTGGACTTAGTTCAGTTTGGAAAGTTTTGTTAAGTTTTTAGAGAGTAAAATTTGAACCAAATGAGGTCTCCCATGAAATATATTGAATTCGGCCAAGCAAGGATAAAGTTGGATTAATTTTTCACTTAAAGGTATTTTAGTAATTTTGCATGAAATTTTTATTTTTCAAAATAATTCAAAATGTAAGGAATTATCCATTTAGACTTGAATTACTGTTAATGAGGCTAATTTTTTCTCTAATCATATTTATCTTATCCTAAGTATGGTTAATTTTTAATTAATCAATATTAATTAACCTTAACCATGGTTAAATGAATCTTAATATTAATTATTTTTATCTTTTATGGGTTTACTTATGCTAACTTCATTTGATGACTCATCACCATGATTTTCACATAGAAATTTCGTACACACCATGTGGGTTCCACTCTTAACTTCTTCCTCACACTTTCTTCCCCTCCCAACCTTTCAGGAACATTTTTGTAATTTTTCTCAACATTATCTGAGAAGTTTCCAAATTTTTTCTATAAAATTATAACACTTTTTAATTTGTTCCTAAGTTAATTTAAAGTCATTTGATATTTTTATGGAAATTGACTAGTCCTAAGCAGAAAGCAGAGCTTTTTAGGACTGTTTTAGGCGTTTTTCAAAGTTTTATGAAGGCGTTTCCATCCCTTCTTTGTTTTTAGGTTTTTATCATTACTTTTGATCATTCTTGTTATCCTCTAATCCCATAAAATATTTTTTAACTCTTGTTTTATATTTCTCTTATATGTTATTTGAGTTTCCCAAATATAAAGATATTTTCATCATTTGCATCAAACTTTCTAATTTATCTATTTTTGTTTTCTAATTTTACTTATCTCTTTCTAAATATTATTTGTGACTTCAAAATTTCTTTATAAAAATTTACATATGTTATACATAACCTAACCACTATAGGAATGGAAGTTTTTACTCATAAAAAAGCTAACTTTTTCTGATAAAAAAGAAAAAAAAAATTATTCTATTTAGCTTAATATAACCAACAACAATAATTCTTATTTTTATTTTCAATTGTAACAATTAATTACAGATTTCATACACTCAAGTTGTCCAAAAAGAGCTAAAAATGACTTGGAAAGCTGGGAAGTTAGTAGTTACGTATTGGATGAATAAAAGAATCAATATTTATTTTAGATGATGGATCTAAATGAGGAAGACACGCTCTCCATTTAGCAAGATAACTATAAAAAAGATTTCAAAATGATTGACCAACAAGTATTAATTCTTTTTAGCATCGATAGCATTTTAGGAAACGCGGGTACGGCATAGAATATGAAAATAGTAAAGGTTCAGATCCTTTTCCATTAATTTTTTTATAATCAAATAGATTTTATTCTAAAGAAGTATCAGTGGTACTCAAGAATTAACAAGGGATAGAGAAGTGGTGATAAAAAAAAAAAGGGTTAATGCACCAATCTCCAAATAAGTACACAGCACATACTTCTAAATTTAAAGCTTTCCAATGAGAGAGCTTGGACCCTATCTATCAGCTACGACGTATCCCATTTTCTGTTTTTAAAAATTATATTGTAATTTTCAAATCTCCCACACTATCATCATCCAAATTGCAAGTCCTACCTTTTGTTAATCTAGAGATTTATTTAAAAAAATTTAAAAAATGTATATAAAAAATGATGATTTGCCTATATCTTTGTCACAGTTATTGTTCAAAGTAGAGAAAGAAGCCACAGAAAATGCAAAAAATATCCTATTTTGTTGTGTTCTTCTACCTTATTTTATTCTTAATTATAATTAGGTGTTGGGTTTAAACTACTAGCTTTCTAATATAGAAACAAATCAATTAAGTTTAGAATTACATATCTTACGCAAAAAATAAATTCATAAACTTTTCCTTCTCATAGGTTAAATTTTTTTATTATATTATTCAAACTTTCTCCTAACATCTATGAGTTAACTAAACAAGTACAATCAAATAAAATTGTTTATGGTTTAAACCTACATAATAATCTTTCAAATTGATTTTTTTTTTTTGCAAATGTTATTGGCACCTTATCTAATAACGTGTAGGAGTTAATTGAACAAGTACAACCAAATAAAATTGTTTATGGTTTAAACCTGCATCGAAGTTGAAATATATTTTTGCAAATGTCATTGACATCCTATCTAATAACATTAAGAGTTTCATCCCTTTCATATATTTTTTACTAACAAAAGAAAAAAAAATACAACACACATTTCAAAGGTTGATACATGAAAACTATCATTGAAAAAATTAATGTAAAAAAATATATCAATAATAATTTATTCTTATTTAACGTAATTGTATTATATTTATTCCTAAATTAAATTATTGTAATTTTTAATAATTATTTCAATATTTAAAATTTTTAATTAGACTGATGATAATTGCTTGTGGTCGTTAATAAACCGTCAAAAATATAAAAAGCATTGATAATATTATGAGTATATGTATATATATTGTAATCGTTATGTTTTTTTTTAAATGAAGATGGCTACGTGCAGAGGCAATGTTTTTGGAAAATGACCATGGTAGGAACGGAGAGATAAAAGAAAAATGAAATATATTAAATTATAAATATTTTTGGATGTATAATAATCAAAATTTATATCTTTTTAAGGCGTTGATGGTGCTAGATTCACTTTTCACGTTCTTCTTTTTTCAGTAAGACTGTGCTGGATTTTGCGATGATCTAGAGAGAGCATATTTTTCAAAACGAGGAATGAGATAACGTGAGATGCAAGTAACAGAAGAGAAACGTGTGAAATGTGACATGAATTCAATGAGTTGTTAAAATCTGATTAGGATTCTCATCCAGTTTTGTGATGTGTTTAATAAATAATTCCTGAAAACTCGTTAAAATTTAATTTTAACCTAACTTATCTAAAAATTAGTTTATAAAATAAAATTTATTTTCATATTATGTATCTATATTTAACTTTATTTTTTTAATACAATGTGTTAAATTCCGTGTTATGCATTTTGATCCTGCTTTGTGATATGATATTAAATTGCTAAATCAGCAGGTCGGACTAATTGAAGTAGACACTCGTTTCTTTTTCGAATTAATTGAATTATAGAATTGTTTTAAAAAAAAAATCAATAAAATTGGTAAATCAATGTTGAATCAATAAAATTAATAAAAAAATTATTTAAATATAAATAATATTATTTTAAGATTTTAAAAAATAAATAAAATTATGTTATATTTATTTAATTTTGTATGTTTAATTTATATTTTAAAAATTAAAATTATATAAAATTATAATATTAATATATTTTATTATTATATATATATTTATATTTTTAATATAATATATATTAAAAATAATATTTAATTAATACTAATTCAATTACAATTAAATCATTAAAAACCTTCATATCTACATGATATTTAAAAACCTTGATATCTATTGATATTTATCTTCATTAGTGGTTCTCTTTTATAACATGTGCATTATTTTTTTGTCCTGTATTTTCGTTTTCTGTTGTTGAAATTTGTCATGTAATTCTACCCATAGAACAATAACACATCACTTTTTTGAGTTATACGGCAGAATGTTGATTTTATCGCTTTTATGTAATGCTTTTTTTTATGTTATATCTATTGAAGAAATGGCGTGAGCTTTTTGTGCTCTGTGGTGCTCAGATTGGACTCATCGAATAATGAAAATTATAGGAACCAAATGCGTACCAGTTGTAAATGAAAGTACAGTCTGCATAAATTAAATTTCTTCAAATTTAGAAAGAAATAAACAAAAACAACAAAAGACATCAGAAATTTTCTTCTACATACGGAATGAAATCGATAGAACAAACAAAAGGCGTGGAAGCCCCATTACTGCATGTCTCGATGAAAGCTACAAACAAACAAAAAAAGAAAAAATCAAAAGGAAAATTAAACGTATAAATACTGTATATAAGTGGAAGGTTTATGTAACTTATAAGAAAAACATATTTTACGTGATAAATACAAAAGGACATTTATCACGAAAAGTTAAAAAAAACAAAAAAAAGTCGTAACTAGTTTGAACCCAAACTACTAGCCACAAAAATCCAAATGAATGAATAATACTAGTTAAAAGTACGAAAGCGTGGATACTTGTAAAATTGTAAATTGAAACTAAGTCGAAAAAATTAACTTCCCGTCACAACTTCATTTATTGAATAAAACGGAGAAAGAAAAAGTTAAGAGACGAAGACAAACATCACATGAGATGCTCTATTTAGCACACCTTGTCACGGATAGATAGATATTATTTATTTAAATCTTATATCAAATAATTTTTAAAATATATAAAAAAATTATAAATAAAAAAGTTTTATATAAATTTTATCATTTTAATAATGTATTTCTTTTAGTGTTGAATCTGGATGGTTGTATATTATAAAAAGATTTATAAATTTTGTTATTTTAAAAAATATAAAAAAGGGTTTATAATTCTTTTTATATAAAATAACAAGTGATAATTTTGAGATTATTTTTGATTTAATTGATTACCATATATTTATTCAGAATTTTTTATAATTGGATTGATACTCTTTAAATATTATATTTTTTAATTAAATACATTAATGAACAAATGAATAAAAAAATAAATTGATAAAACAAATAAAATAAGTATCTAAAACAATACATTCAGAAGAATGGATTTATTCTTAAAACATCCTTCGATCACTTTATTCAACTAAAAATAAGATTACACTTGCAAGAAAATTTTATGAACACAAACAATAATTTTTTTTATTAAAATTGCTTCTGTCATTTTTATAATTTATTGGACTTATCTATAGGATTTAGATACAAAATAACTACCTAACGACTACTTAATTATAGTATGACAGTGATATATTATTATTTCATACTTTATGCAAATATCACATTTACTATTTTACACAAATATTGCCATGTACTATCACAGATTACTAACTACTATTGAAAAACATTTAAGTCTTTTGTGTCTCATATCAATATTTTTTCTTCGATCAAATCTTCTCATCTTTTTCGACCGAGTAGATGTCACTTCAATCGAGAAAAACGGTCTTTTGACTTGAGCAATGGAATCCAAGACTTAGAACATTAGCTTGAGAAAATGAAGAAAGAAAAAAGCCTGATTCAGAAGATGACTCATCTTGTAAAGAGAAAAAAAGGGAGATTAAGATGTTGAAAAACTTAAATAATGAGTTTCACCCATAAAAAAACGAGATTAACAAAACTCAAACGGGTTTCTATGTGGTGTTCAGTACTCTCGAAACTTCTTACAAGTCTCTTCGTACAAAGCCTCCATTCTAGGATATTTATAATTTTTGTTTTTATTTAAAATGATCAATTTTTTTTTATTTTTTTTTTGGATGAATCAATTTTATATGAATGAAAATTTCTTCGTACCAATTTAAAGGTCTTTATTTCATATATACTTTATCCATATTTATCATCAGTTGATACCTTTATAAATATTTACTGTTTATAAATAAAATATATAAATTATTCAAAATATCTTAAATTGAATATGTATTATTAGACAATGTTTATATTATTAATTTTAAAAGGTTCTTCCAAATTTGGAGACTACTTATCAAAATTTTGGTGTTATTTCTCACGAGAAAAAATAGCTTTCCAAATTAAAACACCTTCGATGAATGTTTTAAGACGAACCTTCTTATGATAAAATTGAGCAACCTTTTCTTTCTGCTTGACTACATTTTCTAATGTGTTTAAACGTTCTTGGTCAATTAAATTTGACTTATCAAATATCAGACCCGAAATAATCTAGTGTTGGTAACTCACTTTATCTCTAAATTTTTGAATAGAATGCAAATTTATATCGATTAGAAAAACCACATCATTGCCGTATGTTATCGAAATGGTGTTGCACCTGTGACTTTTCGAGGAGAATTACAATTATCCCAAAAAACTTAGTCTAAGGTTTTATGCCAATTTTTTTGACTTTTTACCTATATGTTTTTTTTTTAATTAAGCTGATAATAATATGCTTGACAGACTCAACTTGACTATTAGTTTGAACGTTATAAGGAGTGAAATTTATAACTTTAATACCTAAATTTGCTGCAAATCTATATACTTTTTATTCGACAAAAACCACTCTCTATTCAATTGTTAGAGTTTTCATAATACCAAAAAAAAATTTATTTATTTTTCAATAAAGTTAATTATCTCCCTTTGATTAACATTTTTTAAAACAATGACTTTGAATCATTTAGTAAAATAATTGATGGACCCTAAAATAAAACAAAGTCCATTAGAAGACATCACATGAATTAATCCTCTAATATCTAAAATTCAACCTCTAAATAATCAAGGTTTTATTAATAAAAGTAACTTTGATGCTGGTACATGTTATAATGGTAAATGTTTTTAGTATTCTTCACATGATTTTTGAATATTATATACAATCTTTTATGCGAATAAATATCTAGATCTTTTGGATAGTTTATAATTAAAGTTCTTCAATACTTAATGATTTGGAAAGAATCTTAGGATATATCTTGTATGTAAATGATAAACGTGTTAATGCATTGGCTTTAGTGTTTTTGATCCTAATGATATGTTTAAATATTATTTGGTGGAAATGATATTTACAATAAAATATATAAATTATTTAAAATATATTAAATTGAATATGTATTATTAGACAATATTTTTAGATGAATCAATATCACAAGAAAGTAATCCACGTTATAGGTTTATTATAGAATCTATAAAAATAATTAAAAAATAAAGTTGAGGAGAATAAGATGTTTTAAATAAAAAATTTGAATGAGTAGTAATAGTATGTTTATACATTTCTATTAACATCATGTATATAAATCCTGTACATAACTACACAAATCTTACCATGTGATATATCAATCTGATCCAAAGTTCAAACAAATGTACATGAATTTAATCTACATCTTCTTATAAAGTTCCTATGATGATAAACTTAAGATTAGACTTAGGTTTACTATATTTCATACCACAATAATTTTCACTAATTTATAGTTGATTATCTATACAATATGCACATGCATTTGGCCCCAAATCATCATCATCTCTTTATCAAAACAATTGGGGGTATCAGGATCCAATTTCCATAAAAAAAAATATGCTTACAACAATACTCAAATCATCATCCTTTCATAAAACCAAAAAATTGCTCGACAAGTAATGATTTTCTCCAAGATCTCGTCAAGGCAACTAAGTTTGACCAGAACAGTATCTGCTACAAGGAGCAATCACAAGCTATTGGAGAGGCTTAAATCTATCTCACGTACCTCTAATTCCCATTTTTCATTAACTATGATCTATTTTTATATGAGTCGATTCTTAGATTTTTTAATTTTGGTACTTAAAGGGCCTCACAAATTCCTTCATATTAAAAATTTTCAAAATAATATCTTATGCATACGATGCATGATTGACAATCAATTCAATTATTTTATCCATCATTCTCAAGTCAGACTTCTCATTCTTCTCAAAAGTCGAGATCACATGGTCCTCTTCCACTTATCATATGGACTTTACTCAATTTTTATAGAAATGTAATTCAAATGACTACTACATCACATGAGACCTCAATTCTCCCTTCATTATCTTGTCTTATATACATATATCATTCACATATATACTTCACTTAAAAGTTATATAATATAGTATATAATTTCCATATGTCAATTCCTTTACCTTGTGTTTGGATGGAGAATTTTAACATTTCAAAGAATTTAAAATACTTGAAAATTTAAAAGCTTTCAATTTAAATATTTTCATTTTAAAAATATTTTGTTTGGATAAAGGAATTTCAATTTATTATATTTAAAATTCCTTATTTGGATGGTAGAATTTAAATTCATTGAATTTTAAATTTTAAATTTTTTTATTTAAATTAAATAATTTAATTTTTATTATATACAAAATTTTAGGTTTACATATTCATAGATTTATCTTAATTTTTTTCTTATTTTTTTTTGTTCATAACAGAATTTAGATATATAAGTATTTTTATTATACAATATATTTAATTAGGATAATAACCCAACAAATATACATAATTAAAATGATAAAAATATACAATTATTTTATTTGATATTAAAAATATTATGTCTAGATATGACAGATGAGAAAAAAATATATGAGAGAACAAAAAAAGAAGAATAATAATAAATAAAATAGCATAAATACAAAATAATGAGAGGAAGACACATGAAGGAATTTCAAATTCCATTTATTTTGGAGGAATTCGAAATTCTCTTATTTTAATCGGTTAAAATACCCTCTAAAAATTCCTTCAATTTGAAATTTCTTTCACAATAATAGGCAAACAAGCTATTTTAATTGCTATAATTTTAAATTCTTTCAAAAATTACTTTCCCTCCTTAAAATACCTTATCCAAACACAAGGTTAAGTTAACAATAATAATCATTGTTAGCATTTTGGACTTCCAGTCCATTTTAATAAAATCTTACAGAATTTTTTTATCTTCAAATAAGGTATGCATTTACTTAATTACTTGCATGAGTATATCAATGCAATGTTGTATGGCAGTGTGGGCTCCAATATACACTAATTTTCTTCATATTTGCATGTTCGTTTTGATATTTGATAAATGTGTTGATCTCCACCACATTCATGTTATCTTTTGTTTTACTTATCTTTATTATCATCATTTAGTAAGATCTCGCTTAAAATATGCATGGTCATGCTCATTCATTTAATTGGATGATGCTTATTCATTGAGTAGGATCATGATCGTTTATTTAGTAAAGTCGTGCTCATTCACTAAGCATATTCGTTTTTCTAATAAGACTTGCTCATTTATTTAGTAAAACTTTACTCATTCATATATTTTTTTCTTAACATAATCATACTAAATTTTATTTTAGTCATGCTAAATTTATTCTTAACACGCCATGCTAAATTAAAATTATAAATTCACTTGATGTTGTTATAATACAGTTTACTAACTTTTTGCATGATTTTACTAAATTTAATCCAAAAATTTATATAATTCAGTTTTGGTATAATTGTATTAACTTTTAATTGTACTAACTTTTATCTCGATCATACAAAATTTTAAAATTTATAAATTTATAAATTTTTATTCTAAACCATAAATTTATAAATTTGTATGAATTTATTTTTAATATAAAAAATCTCTAAACCAAAAAATTAATCTAATTTGACGTTGACATAGAGATAGTAATTTTTATTGCAATTGTATTCTATAAAGCTGAATCAAAATAGCATATTTAGAAACATTAAAATATAGTCAAAACTAAATTTTAAATATCATTGTACATCAATTATAATTTTTTAAAAAACAAATAAACTTTATAGCTGTAGTCTACTAAACTTCTCCCTCACCATCTTCGAGGTGAAAGCAATGTAAATCAAAACGTAGAAAAACAAGGTAAGAGAAAGTGGCATTTATATATATGGTTTCGTAGAGTATATATCATTCAGATTGAGATGTTACGCTGTAATGATGAGTTATACTATTCCATGCCTTGTCCCTCAATGGATATCGTGTAATGAACTTAGCCATATCCAGCCCCACCCTAGCCTTTAATTTTTTTAAAAGTCCCAATTGGGGTTTAAATCCCTTAATGTTGCCAACGACGTCTTCATAATGAAACTGAAAATATGCTTAAGGTTTATGACAAAACCCCATAAGCCATGGGTCCAAGTTTTAAAAGGGAAATACACTACAGATGTAAAACTTGCTTAGCACATAATTGGCAAGCATCCATGAGCTAGCCACAGTTAATGAGATGAGATTTTTAAAAGCTATAAGTGTCTTTGTTGATGAGGTTATTGACAGAATCAAAGACCTTCCATCTTATATTGATATGAAAATGTTTTTTTTTTAATGAAAATAGAAGGAAATTTTTTTTATCGAGCTTATATAAAAAATAATCTCCCTCTTAAATGAAAAAGTGAGAAAAAAAGATTTTTTCTTTTTATTTATATTAAATTGTAAATTTTTCTTATATTTTTAAAAATAAAAGTTATATTAATAAAAATATATAATATAAAAATTAAATTTTTAAAAGTTATATTTTATGTTTTGTAAATTTATATTATTAATATATTTTTTCTTATTTTTTTATTTATTTGAATAAAAAATTCTTTCTTTCTTTTTTTCAAATTTGTATTCATTCAAACAATTTATTTTTTATTTTTCTTCAATCATTCAAACCAACCATAGAAAATGGAAGGGACCACAGTAATACAAAATTTATGTGAAAATTAAGCCATGACAGGTTGCTAACTAATAGAAGATAAAGCAATTGAGGGATTGTTTGTTACAGAGCTGTCATTTTGGTCCTCAACCTATTGGCTGGTCCACTTGGCCCTCCAATTATAGGCTCTCCATTTGATCCTGCATGCTGGTTCTGTTTTATTTCTGATAATGAGGGCTGATCTGTCCAATATAACCACATAATTAATGGATTGAAATGGGTTAGATATTGGTTAGTCCCAATCTCTACTCAAATGAGGTAACAGAAAAATAAATTAAAATTGCATTTTGTAAAATGTGTGCTGATGGCCTATTGCAAACACTACATTCATGCATATTTGACAAACAAATATCACTGTAACTTGTATTTTATTACTTTCTTTCCTTATTCAATTCATTGCCTTTTCTAGATATATTCATTTCTAATTACTGTACAAATGTCAATATGTTTAAATTGAGGTAAAAACAATTTATTTGTATGGATTATTGTTATAAAAAATAATTATTATTGTGTTAGATATTATTATGTGTTAGATATTATTAAAAAATAAAATAAATTTTACTTTTTATAAAATAATTAAAAATAATGTATAATCTGTTTTATACGAATAAAAATATTGTTTTTATAAATATTTTATAAAACAATTTATATAAAAAGAAAAAATTAAGGTGACAATAGGAAAGTCTAATGAACACGTAGATTTTTAAAATTAATAGTAAGTAATTTATTAGTAGTTTTGTTTATAATTTTCTTCATTTTTTATTGGTCGGAAGGTGTTGAACTTCTTAAGAAGGTTTAATGAATGTTAAGGAAGTATAAGGTTCTTCAACTTTCTTTTCTATTTTGAATTCTTATTTTCAGTCAAGAAACTATGTAATTTAATTTACATAAAAGTGATGGATTATATACTTCTATTTTTTAGAAATTTGTATATAGATTATTTTTTTATCATTTTATTTAAATTATATTAATTTTTTAATTTGAAATCTATTGACGATCCTTAATCTATATAATTTAGTTGGTTTTTAATTTTATAGATTTTCTAGATATGAACTTTGTGAATATGAGATCTATTTAATCCTAACCTACATACATCAAGATTAGGTTATGATCCATATGGCTTCATTTCTTAAAATTTTTCTACACATGTTTCTTAATTTGGAAGTGGAGGAATAAATAAATGCAAATGAATTAGTTAATTCTACACCCTCACAAGCATTTATGGTAGATCTCAATAAGGTGGCGCAACCCTTCATATGCAGGCACAGTGAAAAATCAAACTATATTCATTAGCTGGATTCTACCCCTAGACACATGGATAGAGACAATACAAGAAAATCGATATATGGATATTCGATATGGAAAAATAAGTTTGGGCATATAAACACATGTTTTGCTCCCATTTTGAATTTACAATAATTATAATAATATTAAACTTTTATATTTTATTAAAAACATTATTTTATTATTAAATTTTTTTATTTTTTTAGTTTCTTAATACTTATTTTATATGTTATTTAAATTTAAATATATTTAATATATTATTTATTAAAAATAATTATTATAAATAAAAAATAAGCTATAAATTTTCTACAAATTTAACCCGATAGGATGAATAGGTTAAATTTCAATTTTTCATTATCTTCTTTTCTAAACTTGCATCAGAACATACTCAAATCTTTCATAGGATGAAGATAAGAAAAGTAATATTCGAACGTGACTCGTGTTATTGCCATGCTTATAATTCTTTGTGAGATCAACCTAATTATCTCAATTGTCTCTTATCAACAATGAATTAGGAGATAAGCATAATAATATAATATTTTATGACACGATTTTAATTTTAATATTATTGTTTTTGATATATTAATATATAAGTTAAGAAAATTAGGGTATATATTACATAAACATAATAATATTATTAAAAATGCACAAATGATAATTTATTGTTTTACCGTTATAATTTCAAAAAAGAGAAACAAATTTGATCGAGATGAATGTGAGGGCATCTTACAAACAATTCAACAAAATAAGTAAATAAATCATTTAGATCGCCATAGAAACCCAAAGTAAAAAATTCTTTATTCAGATTTTTAACATAATTTTCACACAATTGATTCTGGATGGTAACAACCAAGGTATCAAGATGTCCTTACGACTTATAATACCACTTTCTTTAGTAAAAAGAAAAGGCAATAATAACATTTGTTCCATACATTACATCTACATGCTCAATTCTTGTCTAGCTAAATTTTAAATGATAGACCTGATCCACTTAATTTATTTTCAATAATTTTGGATAACTTTTCTACCATAGAAGGAGAAAAGTAATTTACCCAATCCCCTATTTCAGCTTTTCGAAATAAATATTTTTTTTCAATACTTCCTCCTACTATTCCAAATTTATTCACTTCCAAATTCTTCATCTTTTCAAAGCTACATAGATTGATTATACTTTCAACCATTCCACTACTTTCCTCCTCTTCAGTGAAAGGACAACCCAAAAATTCTGCAATTCTTTTCACATGAAAATTGGTGTCTTCTCTAAGGTCCTCATACTTTAGGAATAGAATCTTGTTTGGTGTAGCTAAGCTCTCCTTCCAATAACCCAGCATGTGATCCCAAGATGGACCAAACCCAATTATCCCCTTGCAGTACATTTCAAACGCTTCCTCTATTGTTAATGTAGGTAAAGACTTTGGCCTAATATTATTGAAGAAAGACCATGATGAAATAAAGGTGTCAAATGGGTTCCTATAAATATAAACTATCTTACAATTGGACTCCTTGATTGACATGGGCAAATAAGGGAATGGAATGTGAGTACCAAAAAGTCTTGGCTTGTTCATGGTGGATAGATGAGAAATTAGTTCATGGATATCACCACGGAAGATCAATTCTACAAAAGGTACAAGCTCATGAGGATTGGAAGTAAGTAATGGATGATTTTCTAAAGGGAAGCGTTTGTGGTTGACAATGGCAAAAGTAAGGGCTTTTAACCATGTAGTACCTGATTTTGGAAAGCTTGCAATGATAACATCACTATCTTTTGCATCAAAGTTTTTTTGAAAATTGAATACACCTTGAATATGAGTTGATGGGCACCAAAAACCTTGAAATAGATAGAGATAAGGGGATACCCAACCTCTTTCTCTGGGAAGGGAGACAATTAGCTTGTCTTCTTCATTTGCTTGTTTCTCATCCCTTGAAGCCATCTTAGTATTTAGAATATGAATGGTAATTTACAAGTGGGTATTGAATGACAATTTATCTCACCATTGTATATTTTTATAGCATCGGTCAGTGCTTCAAATTAAAAGAAAAAATCGAATATTGGCAAAAGTTATTCACACATGCATGAAGGAGCTTATATTCGGAGGTAAGCTGTTGAATTTATTTATTTTTAAAAAAAAATATGTAAACCATTAAATTTAAAATACTGTAAATAGATTTAGAATAATTTTTTTACGTAAATCAATTATTGATTAACTATTTGTACTTCTTATCTCTTCCACATTATTGTTTTGACAAATGCCAACCATACACACAAAGCTTTTATTTTTATTTTTTTGGTAAGAAAACCTTCTAAAGTTTGCAACTTGTTAAAATTATATTTAGACACTATGTTATATTATATTTTTTTTACCATCTAAAAAAATATTAAAAAATATAAAAAATATATTATTTATTAATTTTAATAACATTTTAAAAAAGTGTTAGATTTGATTAATATCATAAGATATTATTAATAACATTTTAAAAATATTATAAAAATATAAAAAATGTTATTTATTAATTTTAATAATATTTTTAAAAAATATTAAATTTGATATATATTGAAAAAAATATAATATATAATAATAAGATGTGTTAAACAAAACATCTAATGTAATTGTTAGCCTAATGTAATAATTTTTTTTTTCTCCATTTCATTCAATAAATGGAATTGTTATTGGAAGTTAATTTTTCGAGGAGTTTCAATACAACCAATGAATTTTCGCAAGTATTCATATTTCCGACTTTTTAACTAGTATCACTCAGTTTCATTTGAATTTTTGTGGCTTGTAGCTTGGGTTCAAATTAGCTACATTTTTTTTTTAACTTTTCATGATAAACTGTCTTTTGTATTTATCCCACATTCGTATAAAGTATATTGTTTTTTAATATGTCGCAACCGTAATTCCGACGAGACGACGAACTCGCTAGAAATTTAAAAATAGAATTTAATTGTATGTGGAGCCGCCACCAAATTTTATTTTAAGGGAAAACATTTGGAAAAACCCTAACTTGAGGAAGAAAATCTAGGTTCGGGAGTCTGTTACGAGTAAGGAAGGTATTAGGCACCCTACTCGCCCGTTCCAAGGAACGGTACCCTTAAAATGAGCGTGTGATATTTTGAAAACTATTTGATCCCTTAAAATAGAATAGAAAATAAATAGGTTCATGGAAAATAGCCTGACAGGACTTAATCCTGCTCCTACGTATTCCCGGGTGCAATGGGAAACTCAAGGCTACGTAGTTCTGGTTTTGAAAATTATTTTGGTAGAGGGGAATAATTTTGGAAGGAGGTTAAAAGGAAGATCCTCAGTCCACATGCACAGAGTCGAAGGCAAGCGAAGGTTGCACGACAACTCCTATGATTTTACAAACATCGAAAGACAGGGTATGCTGCACTTTCAACTTCGGAACTCATTGCGTGAGATCTTGGGTCTTTTTAGGAATTTTGGAAATTATTTTGGAAGAAAAGGAAAATTTTGAAAGGAGATTAAGAAGAAGATCCTCAATCCACATGCACAGAATCGAAGGCAAGCGAAGGTTGCACGACGATTCATATGATTCTCCAAACGTCGAAAGACAGGGTATGCTGCACTTTCAACTTTGGAACTCATTGCGTGAGATCTTGGGTCTTTTAGGAATTTTGGAAATTATTTTGGAAGAAAAGGAAAATTTTGAAAGGAGATTAAGAAGAAGATCCTCAATCCACATGCACAGAATCGAAGGCAAGCGAAGGTTGCACGACGATTCATATGATTCTCCAAACGTCGAAAGACAAATATCTTTGCACTTTCAACTTCGAGTTCATTGCGTGAGATCTCAGATCTTTTAAAGCTTTGAAAGTTTTCGTTTAGAAAAATGGAATTTTTGAAGATTTGATTTATAAAGGAGGACATATAAACATAAAAAATAGAAATAAATACATATAGAAGGATCCACACATGGAAACTAATACCTAAACAAATTTAAAAGGACAAGATCTAAACAAGAACTTCAAAAACACAAGAGATTTTAACACCAAAATTTGAATTCAAATATCAGAATTTTTAGAAAATATTTTTTGGTATATCTAAAAATTCAAACCAACCAATTGAAATATATGGATCATAGTAATCAAACAAAACAAGTTTGACACAAATCTAACAAGAAATGAGCAAGGTATGCACAAATCAAATGAGCTAGGTTCATTTACACATCAAGATGAACATACTTCAGTAATCAGGTGATAGAAATTTTATTTTAGATCCAAATTAGACAAATAATATCATTCCTGAAACTAGAGAGAAAGAGGAAGATAAAGAAATAAAAATCACTGAAATAGGAGATCTTTTACCTGATCAAAAGTAAAAACGAAAAACAGAGACGAAAATGAACTTCAAGAACACCGAGTTTTTGGCGCCAAAATTTGAATTCAAATCTCAGAATTTTTAGAAAATATTTTTTGGTAGATCTTGAAAAATTAAAAGAAAAAAATTGAAATGTATAGATCATAGGAATCAAACAAAACAAATTTGACAAAAATCAGGCCAGAAATGAGCAAAGTATGCACAAATCAAATAAGCTAGGTTCATTTGCACATTAGGACGAACATCCTTCAGTAATCACGTCCTAGAGACTTCATTTCAGATCCAAATTAGACAAATAATATCATTTTAGAAACTAGAAATAAAGACGAATAGAACGCAACAAAAATCACTAAAATCTGAGATCATTTGATTGATCAAAAACAAAAACGAAAAACAGAGACGAAAATGAACTTCAAGAACATCAAGTTTTTGGCGCCAAAATTTGAATTCAAATCTCAGAATTTTTAGAAAATATTTTTTGGTAGATCTTGAAAAATTAAAAGCAAAAAATTGAAATATATAGATCATAGGAATCAAACAAAACAAATTTGACAAAAATCAGGCCAGAAATGAGCAAAGTATGCACAAATCAAATAAGCTAGGTTCATTTGCACATCAGGACGAACATCCTTCAGTAATCAGATCATAGAGACTTTATTTCAGATCCAAATTAGACAAATAATATCATTTCAGAAACTAGAAAGAAAGACGAAGAGAACGCAACAAAAATCACTGAAATCGGAGATCATTTGACCAATCAAAAATGAAAATGAAAACAGAGACGAAGATGAACTTGGAAATCCGAGAAGACGCAAGAAAATTAAATGAAATAGAAGCAAGATCTAACCTCCATTGATGTTCTTGAATGCCACTTGATAGCATCTTGGAAGATGATGAATAACTGGTTCCATGGAGGCCAAGGAGGTGCTCAATTGGATGTAGAATTCAAGAGTCTCTTTGGTGCTCCCCTTAGAAAAAATCTAAAAAGCCCCCTTTCAATGACCCAAAGTGCTCCTCTGTCTCCCTCATTAGAAATTCTAAAATTTTTCTTAGAAATGAAGAATCCCCCTTCAACTAAATGAAAGTCCCTATTTATAGATAAAATTTCAAAAAAGGAAAGGGAAAAATGAGAGGGAAAAATTTTCTAGAAGTAAAGAAGCTTCCCCTTTTGTTTTCTAATTCTTCTCTTTTTTGTTTTCTTTTCATTATTTTTTCTCTAACTAATTCTTAACCATCATTCACTAATCCAACTAACTTTCTAACTAAATTCTTAACTAAAAAATTATTTTTCTTTCTTTTTCAATTCTTTTTTTTTCTTATTTTTTGATTTTAGACTAAAAAACAAAATGATTTATTTTGGGTTTTAAATTTATCCTCGGACATAATTCAGTGTTCACAGTTTGCTCCTCTTTACTCATTTTCTTACCAGATAATATAAGAAACAAGTTTCTAGATTATCACGATAGGAAATGAGTAAAGAAGTGAACAAAATATGTCCGAGGTAAAAGATAAAAATTGGCATGGGTGCGAGCCTTATTGGCAAGTCTTGAACATGTCAGGAAAATGATGCTTCCGGGGTACCAGAAAAGTTCCGGGCTTGACCGAAAACTTAGGAATGCCTGCCCTAACAAATTGGAGGATGGTAGTTCAAATGTGGAAATTTTGCATAAGTTTTGCAAACCTTGTGTAATGAGCTGGCGGGCTTAAATATGCAGGGGCCTGATACGGTAGGCCAAAATGCGAAAATTAAAAAGCAAAGGCTCGATGTGATAGGTTTGGACAGAAATTTAAACATGAGGGGCCTGATGTGATAGGTCAGAATGCAGGAAACTAAAATGCAGAGCCTCGTGTGATAGGCTGAAATGCAGAAAATTAAACATGCAGAGCCTCGTGTGATAGGCTGAAATGAAGAAATGTAAACATGTAGAGCCTTGTGTGATAGGCTGAAATGCACAAAATTAAACATGCGAGCCTTGTGTGATAGGTCGAAATGCGTAAAAATTAAACATGCGAGCCTCGTGTGATAGGCTGAAGTGCGAAATTTAAACATGCGAGAACCTCGTGTGATAGGCTGAAATGCGTAGAAAATTAAACATGCGAGCCTCGTGTGATAGGTCAAATGCGAAAATTTAAACATGCAAAGCCTCGTGTGATAGGTCAAGTGCAAAAATGTAAACATGCGAGCCTCGTGTGATAGACTGAAATGCGAAAATTAAACGTCCGAGCCTCGTGATAGGCTGAAATGCGAAATTTAAACATGCGAGCCTCGTGTGATAGGATGAAGTGCGAAATGTAAACATGCAGAGCCTCGTGTAATAGGCTGAAATACGTAAAATTAAACATGCAGAGCCTCGTGTGATAGGCCGAAATGCAGAAAATTTAAACATGCGAGCCTCGTGTGATAAATTTGAAGTGCGGAAATTTAAACATGCGAGCCTCATGTGATAGACAAATGCAAAATTTAAACATACGAGCCTCTTGTGATAGGCCGAAATGCGAAATTTAAACATGCGAGCCTCGTGTGATAGGCTGAAGTGTAGAAATGTAAACATGCAGAGCTCGTGTGATAGGCTGAAATGCTAAAATTAAACATGCGAGCCTTGTGTGATAGGCTGAAATACGTAAAATTAAACATGCGAGCCTCGTGTGATAAATAACTGCGGAAATTTAAACATGCGAGCCTCGTGATAGGCTCGAAATGCGAAATTTAAACATGCGAGCCTCGTGTGATAGGCTGAAATGCAGAAAATTAAACATGCGAGAGCCTCGTGTGATAGGCTAAAATGCGAAATGTAAACATGCGAGCCTCGTGTGATAGGCTGAAATGCTGAGAAAATTAAACATGAAGAGCCTCGTGATAGGTTTGAAATGCGAAATTTAAACATGCGAGAGCCTCGTGTGATAAGTCAAGTGTAGAAATGTAAACATGCAGGGGCCTTGTGTGATAGCCGACGTGCGAAATTTAAACATGCAGAGCCTCGTGTGATAGGCTGAAGTGCGGAAATTTAAACATGCAGAGCCTCGTGTGATAGGCTGAAGTGCAAAAATGTAAACATGCAGAGCCTCGTGTGATAGGCTGAAATGCAGAAAATTAAACATGCAGAGCCTCGTGTGATAGGCTGAAATGCAGAAATTTAAACATGCAGAGCCTCGTGTGATAGGCTGAAGTGCAGAAATTAAACATGCAGAGCCTCATGTGATAGGCTGAAGTGCAGAAATTAAACATGCAGAGCCTCGTGTGATAGGCTGAAATGTAGAAATTTAAACATGCAGAGCCTCGTGTGATAGGCTGAAGTGCAGAAATGTAAACATGCAGAGCCTCGTGTGATAGGTGAAATGCAGAAAATTAAACATGCAGAGCCTTGTGTGATAGGCTGAAATGCAGAAAATTAAACATGCAGAGCCTCGTGTGATAGGCTGAAATGCGGAAATTTAAACATGCAGAGCCTCGTGTGATAGGCCGAAATGTAGAAAATTAAACATGCAGAGCCTCATGTGATAGGCTGAAATGCAGAAATTTAAACATGCAGAGCCTCGTGTGATAGGCTGGAGTGCAGAAATTTAAACATGCAGAGCCTTGTGTGATAGGCTGAAATGCAGAAAATTAAACATGCAGAGCCTCGTGTGATAGGCTGAAATGCGGAAATTTAAACATGCAGAGCCTCGTGTGATAGGCTTAAATGTAGAAAATTAAACATGAGGGGCCTGATGTGATAGGCCAGAATGCAAAAAGTAAAATGCAGCGCCTGATGTGATAGGCTGAACAGAAATTTAAACATGAGGGGCCTGATGTGATAGGCCAAAATGCAGGAAATTAAAATGTAGCGCCTGATGTGATAGGCTTTGACCAGAAATTGACAGGGTAAATGCAAATGAAATCCTACTTTACAGGATGTATGCAGAAATTTAAACATGAAATCCTGCTTGACAGGATAAATGCAAAATGACCTGTTAATACAGGTGAAATGTAGAAAAAGTGTTGTTGATGACAGGAAAGATGCAAGCCTGCTACACAAGAAAAGGAAAATGAAAATGACCTGTTAAGACAGGCAAAAATGTAAAAGTCCTCTTGTTGACAGGATGAAAGCAAGATGCTTGTTAAGACAGGCACAACAGAATAGTGATAACCTGTTAAGACAGATGAAAATGTAAAAGTCCTGTTGTTCACAGGATGAAAGGAAAACGTGATGAAAGGAAGACGTTTGTTAAGATAGACATGATAGAGTGGTAAAAAAAATTGTTAAAACAGGAAAAGCGGGATGACGGAAACTTGTTTAGACAGGTAGAAAAAGGTCCTGTTGTTGAAAGAAAAAGCAAGCCTGTTAGGACAGGAAAAACGTAGAAATGGCCTGTGAAGACAGGCGTAGCAGAGATGGTCTGTTAAGACAGACAAGGCAAGAATGATCATACTTATTAAGATAAGTCATGTGAAAACAAAAATAAGATTGACCTGTGAAGACAAAGGAAAAAAATTGTTAAGACAGGCAAAAAGTAGAAATGGCCTGTTAAGACAAGCAAAAAGTATAAGTGACTGTTAGGGCGAGTGCACGAGAATGAAATTTGTTGGTGCAGACAATGAAAAGGTGGAATGATGTTTGACCTGTTAAGACAGGTAAAGGAAAGACATCCTGTTAAGACAAGCGACAAAGTTGGTTTGTCATGCCAGACAAAAAGCGCGGAATGACCTGTTAGGATAGGTATGGAAAAGAGAGGCTTGTCAAGACAAAAAGACGAGTACAGAAAAAGAGATGTCTTACCGAGACAGAATAACCTGTGGAGACAGGTGTGGCAACATGAAAGTAATGGCCTGTTAGTGCAAGTAAAAGAATGACCCATTGAGACAGATGTGGGAAGTAATATGATGTGCCTTAGGGATGCACGAGAGTGGAATATGGACTTCTTCGTCAACTGCCTCGGAAAATATTATTTTGAAATTATTTATTACTTATTCTTCCTTGAACATGAGGGTTTTTTAAGCACTTGATAATTATTCTCTAAAAAAAAAATTGGGCAAACATTTTGCCCCAGTTTAGAAAATTCTTGATAATTGAGGGGTGTCTTTATTTGAAGGGACTTTGGGCAAACATCTTGCCCTAGTTTGGAAGATTTTTGGCAATTGAGGAATGCTTTAACTTGAGGGGATTTGGGCAAGTGTTTGCCCCAGCTTGAATCTTGATTCATACTTCGAGGTTTGCTTCATCTTGAATTTTTCAGGGCGCATGTTTTCCCTAACTTGATTTTTGATTTGAAATTTGAGGACGACCTCAAATTTGATTTTTGTGTGGGCAAGCATTTGCCAAAGTTTGAGCTTGACTCAAAATTTAAGGATGCCCTCAAATTGAATTTTTGTGGGCAAGCATTTGCCCCAGTTTGAGTTTGACTAAGAATTTGAGGATGACCTCAAATTAGACTTTTTGTGGGCAAGCGTTTGCCCCAGTTTGAGCTTGACTCAAAATTTGAGGATGACCTCAAATTGAATTTTTGTAGGCAAGCGTTTGCCCCAGTTTGAGCTTGACTTAGGATTTGAGGATGACCTCAAATTGAATTTTTGTAGGCAAGCATTTACCCCAGTTTTGATTTTGGTACGGGAAATTTTCCCTGGTTTTACTTAGTATTGACAATAGATTATGAGATGCCGGATGCTTATCATGATGTTTGAATGAATGCAGAGGGATGTGATGTTTTAACTTGATTATTGCTTCTTAATGCTCGACATAATTATTTAATAGATGCTATGGAATGAATGCATGCCATGAGATGGTGAAAAACTTTTTGTTTCTCTTGATTTTATTTTTTATTTTTTTGATAGGTTCTTTCTCGACAGGATAAGCTGGATTGACTCAATCTCTTGGCTTCTTGGTCAACTTTGTTACCTTCTTTCCAGGATCTTTGAGACCCATCAATAGTCAGCATTATTGGATGAGACGCACTCCTTTTGTCTTGACAAAGATTATGGCTGGTAAAAGGATGACCTTTGGGAAACAATCATGTCGTGTTGTGATGGTTGAGGACTCATCCGATTTTTCATGACCTTTCAAAATTTATCTTTTTATTTTTACATTTTTCACACTCCTTTTTGGCCTGTGTACCTTTGAGGTATGCAAATTGATCTTGGATAATTAATGGAAGGAAATGCAGAATTTTGCAAATGATGTTTAAGGTAGTATACTTGAAAGGAAAGGGCGAAGGATGTTGGTTTGATTGCCCAAATGACACCTTTTGGTGAAAAATGCCAATGCTGCTTTTCATAATCTTGATTGTCAAATTAACCAAACTTAAGAAATGGCAAAAATTTTGCCCCAGTTTTGGAAAGTATGAGATGCAGAAATGTCAGATTGTACTGGGATTCTTGGTTGACCTTAACTTTTGCCTAGGTTGTTCTTTTGATTTTTCAACCCAACAGACTTTTGTTTGTCCTAACTTTTGCCGAGGCCGCCCCGGTTTTCAACCTAGCGGCTCTTGATTGTATGCCCTAACTTTTGCCTAAGCCGCCCTTTGAGGGTTTTCGACCTAGCGGGCCTTTGTTTGTGTGCCCTAACTTTTGCCTAGGCCGTCTTCGAGGGTTCTCGACCTAGCGGGCTTTTTGTGCCCTAACTTTTGCCTAGGCCGCCTTTGCAGGTTTTTGACCTAGCGGGCTCTTGATTGTATGCCCTAACTTTTTCCTAAGCCGCCCTTTGAGGGTTTTCGACCTAGCGGGCCTTTGTTTGTGTGCCCTAACTTTTGCCTAGGTCACCTTTGAGGGTTGTCGACCTAGCGGGCCCTTGTTTTGATCCTAATTTTTCCTGAATTGTTTTTAGAATTTTAATCCAGCAAGACCTCTTCTGATCATGACTTCATCGATTTATTTTTTGAATTTTAACCCTACTTTTGCCTGGATTATTTTGTTTTTTAATCCGGCGGGTTTTTTTCTTGAAATTTTTTCTTTTCTTGAATTTTGCTTGGTCAGATATTGGTCTTGCTTGGACTGTTTTGACTTTCAATTCAGCGGATCTACTTCGCATCCCTAAATTTTTCTTGGATTTGGACTTTTGATCCAGCGGGACATTTGTTATTTCTTCTATTGGACCAGAGAAGTTCCAGTGGAGGGTGATTTAGAATCCATGGTTGGCTTTAGGTCTTGTTCATTCTGCTTGCTCATTTAATTTTCTCTTTGAGTTTGATTAATAAGATGTTCAAAATTATTTATTACAGCACTGGCATTGTCACCAACAGGTATTGATTGTTTAGGTGTAGGATAAGAAGTGGGTTGAATGATGAAAAAAAAATGGAAACTTTCAAGAAGTAAAGTTAACATGGTAAGGTACATGCTCAAGCAACATGAAAAATGTAATTTTATATTTCTCATTGAGATTTATTTACAAAGGGTTGATTTTGAAAAGTATGAAAAATCTTGGATAATTTCCTCGGTACAAAATCCACCCATTTTGCATCAATCAAGTTTTGTACTTTACGCTTCAGTGCTAGGCAATCCTCTGTGGAATGACCAATGAATCGTGCATGGTAATCGCATCTAGTGTTTGCATCCTACCATTTAGGATATGATGGTTCTTGAGGCTTTAGAGGATAAGGAGCGACTAGCGAGTTTTAAATTAAGCGAGGTAGCAGCTCAGTGTAGGAGATCAGAATAGGGTCGAATTGGATAGGCTTCTTCTCTCTTTTTTTCAGGCTTTGATTAGGGTTTTGGCTCATGGCTTGTGTTTGTATCATGTATGGTGTTGGTGGTCGTACTTGCATTGGATAGTTGTAAGTAGGATGGTACGGTGTTTGGTAGGTGGTGGCGATATAAGGATATGGTGTATAGGGTGTGTATGGTGATGGTTGGTAACTGGCTGGACCATAATGTGCCACCGCGTGTGTATCGCCTTGACCGAAGCCACATTATAAGCTTTGCCTCGCTTCTTTCTTTTCCCGATCCGATGGAAGCATTGACTGCCCCTGTAAGCTTATGTGCAATCTTCCCATGGCACATGCCACCTTCGATCCTTTCTCCAATGATGACGACATCAGAGAAGCTAGCAGTCATACTACCGATCATCTTGTCATAGAAAGGATCTTGGAGTGTGTCGATGAACATACTGACCAGCTTCTTTCTCGCAAAGGGAGGTTGTACTTGAGCAGCCAACTCCCTCCATCGTTGGGCGTATTGCTTGAAGGTCTCCTCTCCCTTCTTGGCCATATTCTGGAGCTAAGTTCTGCTAGGAACCATCTCCAGGTTATACTTGTACTGCTTCAGAAAGGCATCAGCTAGGTCCCTCCATGAATGGATATGTGTCCGTTCCAGCTGAGTGTACCAATTTGCAAACTTTGCCTGGCCGATCGTCTTGGAAGAAATGGATGAGCAGGTTGTCATCATAAGCACAGACGACCATTCTTCTACAATACATGGTCAAATGGTTCCTCGGACAACCAGTTCCTTGATATTTCTCGAATTCAGGAACCTTGAACTTCAGAGGGATAACCACGTCTGGGACTAGACATAGATCAGATGCGTCTTTGATATCATAAGCACTTCCTTCAATTGCCCGGATTCTTCCTTCCAAGATTTTCCATTTTTCAGCATTTTTATTAGAAGGATCATTTGGGTACTCTCCTGGCCTATTATGAAGATGGGAAGATGGTATGTATATAGGGTGAGGCCCTTGAGTGAACATAGGGTTTGTCCCCCCAATAGCTGTTTGGTAGGCTTGGATAGGTTGTTGTGTGGTAGTGTTTGGGATGATTTGGTGAGTTTCTGTAGGATTTAAAGGTTGGTTTTGTGTTTGTGTTTGTATTTGGTTGAATAAAGGTGTATGTCCATGAGGGAATCCATGGTGAACCCACTCATTTAGTGAAGGCATGGTTGATGGTAGAGAATTTGGCGGACCATAGCCGTGAGGATGTAATGGGCCAGCGGATTCTTCTGGAAGGGACCTCGTCCTGTGCTTCTGTTTTGACAGCTGGATGGCCTCCATTAATTTGGCCATTTGATCTTTCAAATTTTTGACCTCATTTCTTAGTTCCTCATTTTGTCTCTCCAACTCATCCATGATTCTTGATTAGAAATCGAGTTCTATAAAAAGTGCCGAGAAGGTTGTCTTCAATTTTTCTGTTAAATTTTAAAAATTAATTTTTTGAGAAACAATGCGAACGAATGAAAAAAAATACTAATGCTTCTATAAGTATGAAAATTTATGGGATGATTTTCAAAATCTCCTTTTTCATTGATAAATTAAATTTATTTTATGAATGAATGAATGTTTGAAATGCACAAATAATTTTAGAGATTGAAAGGTTTTGAAAATAATTGGGTGTTTCTTTCTTATTTTTTTTAGCAATTGTATATTTGGTATTTTTTTATTTTGCTAGAAAAAACCTTTGGTTTTGTTTGAAAATCTTTTAGTTTTGCTAAGATTTTTCTAAAAACAAAAAAAGCGTTCTTTAGGTTTTCGAATTTTCATTTTCTCTTTTTTGAATCTTTTATATTTTCAGTGTTTTCAAAAATTATTTTTCTAATTTTCCTAGAAGTTTTTATTTTTCTTGATTTTTTTCCTAATTTTTATATTTTCTTTCTTTTCCTTTGATTTCCTTTTTTGATTTTGTATCTTCCCAATCTTAGATTTCCTTTTCTTCTCCTGCCACCTTGGGTGACTCTATTCAACTGCCCGTGAGCAGTATATGAGTCTTTGTATCTTAAAAGGGGTGCGTGCCCTCCTTGCCTCCTATGTGGGTTACCTATCCTAAGGGTCTATGACTTTTAATGGATGAACCTATCATAAGGGTGGTTTGTATTCTTAAGGTATCAAGGTCACTAGAGCCAAGTTCCAGTTTACGATGCTTGCTACAACAATAGGGAATGCTATCAGTTGTAGGGCATTGTAAATAGGACGCACTCTAGCTGGGGTTTTCGTGATTGTCAAACAGGACGTGCATCCAAAGTGACACCACTAGACCCCTCTATCCTAGGCTTCACTCAGACCCGGGTATAGGGCCCCACTCATGAGATGAAATGCATTAATGTAATGTGGAGGGCACACAAATATTTAGGATGCCTACAATTGGGGAAATCGCAGCAGATATATATAGCAATTTATTGTTCGTCTACCCTAAGGTTTACACAATGAATAAACAAACAACAATAGATAGATAAGCAAATGAATAAACCGTGCAATTAATAAATCATGCAAATAAACAAGGAAGGGATCAATACAATGCACACTCAATTGTACGGGCTTGACTCTCTAATATCCCCAGTGGAGTCGCCATCTGTCGCAACCGTAATTCCGACGAGACGACGAACTCGCTAGAAATTTAAAATTAGAATTTAATTGTATGTGGAGCCGCCACCAAATTTTATTTTAAGGGAAAACATTTGGAAAAACCCTAACTTGAGGAAGAAAATCTAGGTTCGGGAGTCTGTTACGAGTAAGGAAGGTATTAGGCACCCTACCCGCCCGTTCCAAGGAACGGTACCCTTAAAATAAGCGTGTGATATTTTGAAAACTATTTGATCCCTTAAAATAGAATAGAAAATAAATAGGTTCATGGAAAATAGCCTGACATGACTTAATCCTGCTCCTACGTATTCCCGGGTGCAATGGGAAACTCAAGGCTACGTAGTTCTGGTTTTGAAAATTATTTTGGTAGAGGGGAATAATTTTGGAAGGAGGTTAAAAGGAAGATCCTCAGTCCACATGCACAGAGTCGAAGGCAAGCGAAGGTTGCACGACAACTCCTATGATTTTACAAACATCGAAAGACAGGGTATGCTGCACTTTCAACTTCGGAACTCATTGCGTGAGATCTTGGGTCTTTTTAGGAATTTTGGAAATTATTTTGGAAGAAAAGGAAAATTTTGAAAGGAGATTAAGAAGAAGATCCTCAATCCACATGCACAGAATCGAAGGCAAGCGAAGGTTGCACGACGATTCATATGATTCTCCAAACGTCGAAAGACAGGGTATGCTGCACTTTCAACTTTGGAACTCATTGCGTGAGATCTTGGGTCTTTTAGGAATTTTGGAAATTATTTTGGAAGAAAAGGAAAATTTTGAAAGGAGATTAAGAAGAAGATCCTCAATCCACATGCACAGAATCGAAGGCAAGCGAAGGTTGCACGACGATTCATATGATTCTCCAAACGTCGAAAGACAGGGTATGCTGCACTTTCAACTTCGGAGTTCATTGCGTGAGATCTCAGATCTTTTAAAGCTTTGAAAGTTTTCGTTTAGAAAAATGGAATTTTTGAAGATTTGATTTATAAAGGAGGACATATAAACATAAAAAATAGAAATAAATACATATAGAAGGATCCACACATGGAAACTAATACCTAAACAAATTTAAAAGGACAAGATCTAAACAAGAACTTCAAAAACACAAGAGATTTTAACACCAAAATTTGAATTCAAATATCAGAATTTTTAGAAAATATTTTTTGGTATATCTAAAAATTCAAACCAACCAATTGAAATATATGGATCATAGTAATCAAACAAAACAAGTTTGACACAAATCTAACAAGAAATGAGCAAGGTATGCACAAATCAAATGAGCTAGGTTCATTTACACATCAAGATGAACATACTTCAGTAATCAGGTGATAGAAATTTCATTTTAGATCCAAATTAGACAAATAATATCATTCCTGAAACTAGAGAGAAAGAGGAAGATAAAGAAATAAAAATCACTGAAATAGGAGATCTTTTACCTGATCAAAAGTAAAAACGAAAAACAGAGACGAAAATGAACTTCAAGAACACCGAGTTTTTGGCGCCAAAATTTGAATTCAAATCTCAGAATTTTTAGAAAATATTTTTTGGTAGATCTTGAAAAATTAAAAGAAACAAATTGAAATGTATAGATCATAGGAATCAAACAAAACAAATTTGACAAAAATCAGGCCAGAAATGAGCAAAGTATGCACAAATCAAATAAGCTAGGTTCATTTGCACATTAGGACGAACATCCTTCAGTAATCAGGTCCTAGAGACTTCATTTCAGATCCAAATTAGACAAATAATATCATTTCAGAAACTAGAAATAAAAACGAATAGAACGCAACAAAAATCACTAAAATCTGAGATCATTTGATTGATCAAAAACAAAAACGAAAAACAGAGACGAAAATGAACTTCAAGAACATCAAGTTTTTGGCGCCAAAATTTGAATTCAAATCTCAGAATTTTTAGAAAATATTTTTTGGTAGATCTTGAAAAATTAAAAGCAAAAAATTGAAATATATAGATCATAGGAATCAAACAAAACAAATTTGACAAAAATCAGGCCAGAAATGAGCAAAGTATGCACAAATCAAATAAGCTAGGTTCATTTGCACATCAGGACGAACATCCTTCAGTAATCAGATCATAGAGACTTTATTTCAGATCCAAATTAGACAAATAATATTATTTCAGAAACTAGAAAGAAAGACGAAGAGAACGCAACAAAAATCACTGAAATCGGAGATCATTTGACCGATCAAAAATGAAAATGAAAACAGAGACGAAGATGAACTTGGAAATCCGAGAAGACGCAAGAAAATTAAATGAAATAGAAGCAAGATCTAACCTCCATTGATGTTCTTGAATGCCACTTGATAGCATCTTGGAAGATGATGAATAACTGGTTCCATGGAGGCCAAGGAGGTGCTCAATTGGATGTAGAATTCAAGAGTCTCTTTGGTGCTCCCCTTAGAAAAAATCTAAAAAGCCCCCTTTCAATGACCCAAAGTGCTCCTCTGTCTCCCTCATTAGAAATTCTAAAATTTTTCTTAGAAATGAAGAATCCCCCTTCAACTAAATGAAAGTCCCTATTTATAGATAAAATTTCAAAAAAGGAAAGGGAAAAATGAGAGGGAAAAATTTTCTAGAAGTAAAGAAGCTTCCCCTTTTGTTTTCTAATTTTTCTCTTTTTTGTTTTCTTTTCATTATTTTTTTTCTAACTAATTCTTAACCATCATTCACTAATCCAACTAACTTTCTAACTAAATTCTTAACTAAAAAATTATTTTTCTTTCTTTTTCAATTCTTTTTTTTTTCTTATTTTTTGATTTTAGACTAAAAAACAAAATGATTTATTTTGGGTTTTAAATTTATCCTCGAACATAATTCAGTGTTCACATAATACAATAAAAATAAAATAAAATTTAAATTCAAAACTTTATACAAATTATATAAATCTTTCACTGTTTATTTGTAGAGTAATATTTACTCATTTATAAACCGTGCACATCACTTATTTATATCCTCATTCAACGGACAATTTAAAAAAAAAGTAACGAATATAAATATAAATTACTGAATATACGTGGATGCAATATTTTCCATATTTGTACCTAGCTTTTCGTCTGAGACATGCAATAATGAAGGGTCCACTGAACATTGAGACATGCAATAATGAAGGGTCCACTGAACATTGAGACATGCATTAATGAAGGGTCCCATGAACATTCACCGGATCATGCTTTTATTTGTTTTGTGAATTTCATTCCATAAGTGGAATTGTGGAAGTTAGCTTTATCACTTGTTTATTTCTTTTAAAATTTTAAGAAATTTAACTTTCGTACTGTCATTTACAACTGGAATTTACATTTCTTCCTATAATTTTTTTTTTTCAAAATTTTCATCAAAATTTTTTTAAAATTAAATAACATGAAATATAAAATTTAATAAAATAATATTTTCAATAACTTTTATTAAAATAAATTTTATTATTTTAATTAAATTTAAAATTATTATAAATTAGATTAAATTTATAAAATTTTATATAATTTAAAAATTATTTAATATTTTATCACCTCATTTAATTTTAATAAATAATATATTATTTAAAATATAAGTTGATTCTTGTCCATATATATATATAGATAAGTTTGTTAATAAATGATTGGTAAGTGACAACAATTGCAACAATGATTTGTTCTACATCTTTACATGATATTTAATTATATTTTAATTGGTTTTTATTTTCTAACGATGGTATCATTACTAGTTAATCGTTGTATAATTAATATTTAAAGGTTGTATATTTAGTTGTCATTGAACAATTATTTTGCATTTGTTGGATACTAAGTTTCTACTCTCCCTCTAACTCTCGACAATACTATGTGAGATTCCAATGTATGTAACTTTTGAATTCATGGTTTCGTGTATGCTGCTGTGTTAATCCTGGGAAGCAATGGAAAATGGTTTTTCCACGATATAGCGTCTGTTTTTTCTTCAACAATTTAAAAATAAAAATATATATTTAAAAATATACATCTTTTTTTTCAATAATTTGAAAGTAAATATATATATATATATATATATATATATATATATATATATATATATAAAAGATACATCTCTTTATAAAATTTTTTTGTAATAATAAAAAGTAATATAAGAGTAAAATTAATATCTTTTAATTGAAATATTTTTTAATTACTAATATTTCTATTACTTATGAAAAAGAAAAAGTAAAAAAATTGATGAATTTTATTATATGATATTTAAGAAATTGATGATTATAATTTAGATAATTTATATGTGAAAAAATGTTAAAATTTATAACTTAATTTATTTGAGATGATTGATTATGATTTTTTTCTTAAATAATAAAAAAAATATAAAGAAGATAAATTAAAATTTTAAAAAAATTATAAATACATGATTCTTATTTAAAATAAAATAAAATAAATTTAGATGTTATATATTAATATGTTAAAGAGTACATACGAGATCATGTTACTCAGATCTGTAATAATTTTTTTTAATAATAAAATATAAAAAAATTATTGGCCATACGATAAAATTTATTATTTGAAAAAAAAAATTTTATTAATCATAACCTTA
Source organism: Canavalia ensiformis (assembly GCA_026541065.1). NCBI lineage: Eukaryota > Viridiplantae > Streptophyta > Magnoliopsida > Fabales > Fabaceae > Canavalia > Canavalia ensiformis. The sequence goes on along the minus strand of JAMKYM010000699.1, from coordinate 186,135 downwards.
TAGATGATTGAAATTATTATATTTGATATAATATTCTTATTAATAGTTTTGATATATATTTTTTTGAAATATTTAAATATAAAAAATTTTTGAGATTGAAAATAATTGAATTTGAATAAATATATAAAAAATAATTAAAAAATATTAAATAAATTTCTCTGCATTAATATTACTAAATATAAATAATTAAAAAGATATATAATTACTTTTTTTTAATAGAGTTAATTAATCGTATCATTGTCTACAAGTATACCTAGTTGACTATAATGTTTTTTTCACATGATATATGTATATTTTTTATTTATAATAAATATTAAGTATAATTTAATCATTAAAATTTATTAAAAATAAATTATATTTAATTTATAGGTCACCATAAATATATAGTTTTAAAATTATAGATATTCTGCAAGAAAATATTTTATATTAAAAATATCTTTAATTTTATATAATTTATTTTATGATAACAATAAGCAAAAATTAAAAGAATAAAAAATTTATTATTTTATTTTATATATTATTTTTAAAATTTATTTTTATTAACTATTTTACTAAAGTATCATATCATATGAAATGAAATATAAAGTTTTGATAATTGTGATATTTATTTAAAATTAATTACATATAAACTTTTATTTATTCTTAACCTACAACTCAAATTTAGTAATAAATTATTAGAAAATATAATATAATTATAATTTATACTAATTTATTTGATAATAGAAAGTGAGAATGTTATATGTTTAATTAAAAGAATTAATTTTAAAATATTTAATAAATGTTATTATTTTTAATATTTATATACATAAAAATATTATGTATTTAAAATTTAAATACTTTTAAATATATTATTTATGAATATTATTTTGATGACATATAATTTAAATATTTTATTGATATTAAAAATATGATTATATATATAAACACTAATATATTTAAATTCTAATGTTTTTTATATTATAATTTAAGCTGATTATTTGTTTATATATAATTAATAAATTTAGTTAAATAAAATAATAAAAAAATTAACGTTATTTTGATAAAATATAATTTTGATGTAAATTCATACAAAATTTATTATAAATAATTGTGTTAAAAGTAGCAACCATATATTATGCCAACCTTGAATCTACAAATTTAAACACCTACTATGAGCAAGTAACACATAATATGTCATGTGTCATAGATGGGTACATATTTAAACTAACCTCATTAGACATCTGCTCCTTCATAATTTCGATTGATGCATCACCTTCTTTTCCTTACGGTTGTTCTTCCTTAGGTAAGAATACACTTCGACTGTTTAATTGTCAATATGAAATTGGTTAATAGAATTAGTTTACATTTAATTGCACTTTATATTCGGTTAAAGTTTTAAAATAGAAATACTACCTCAGAGATATAATAATTATCCTATAAATACGTCTATGTTCTTTAGGGTTGTGGTCTATGAGGGGTCTCTAAACGAGGGAAGGAAATGAGTCACTCATAAAGATTTCGTTTGGCTTTGTCTTCCTATTCGTTCTCCTAGGATGCAAAACTTTCTTTTGGCAGCCATTGATAGGAGTGTGTGAAAGGAGATAAGTGTCAACAATAAATTTTTAAGATTACACTACTAGAAAAATAAAATTAGCACTGTTGTGAATTTTAAAATTCAATCGTGTATAAAGACTAAGATAGTGTCTGAATACGATCAGAAAAATATTTTTTTTATTTATCTATTAAATTTGAAATCGAAATATTATTATAAAAATAATAAATTTAAAATAATAGATAAATTCAATTGTTAAATTCTTTTTAAATATATTAATATTTATTATTTTATTTTGTAATTATTAGATTATAAGATTACGTTAATTTATATTTATATTTTTTTTTTCTTTTTCCTCATCTCAATTTTACAAGTTCTTTTGAAACCTAGATAAAAAAATTTCCGTTCGTCTCAATTTCAGAAGCCTCTTTTGAACCATTTTTTCTATTGAATATGAGTGTAGCTGAATCACATCTTTGCTAGATTTTTTTCAGCTTCTAGTTTTTCCTCTTTGCATTCCTGGTAATTCCAACTCATTTGTTATTTGGTGCTTTATATTGGGTTATGGCTAAAAATTTTGAAATAAATTTTACACTTGAAAACACTTGATATGGTTCACCCTACGTGAATGATTAAATGCCGAAACGATAATGGAACGTCTTTAAAATCAATATAAGATAATATAAGATAAGGTAAGATTAGGATAAAATAAGATAAGATGAGATGAGATAATGTAAGATAAAATAGGATAAGATAAGATGTAATAAGATAAGATAAGGTAAGATAAGATAAAGGAACCCGACACAAACCGCGACCTGCCGGAAAAACCAACGTTATTAAAGGTAGTTCTTTGCTCAAGAACCAAGGGAATCAACTCACACAGAGATGAAAAACTCTCAAAGAGAAAATACGATTATTCCTCAAAATTCCCTAACTCCTATTATATAGCTAACCTAATCTAAAAAAAAATAACAAATTAGAAATCCTAATTAGATTGCAATTTGAATTACAACCAGTTTAAAACAAATAACTTCTAGATAAATATCAAATCCTAATGTAATGCAATGCTTGAATGACAAGAAGCTTATGTAATGCTTGAATGAGTGCAAGAGGACGAGACGTTTTAACTTATTTATTATTTTTTTATGCTTGAAATAACTATTTGGTCAAATACCATGAAATGAATACTATGTGATGAATGTATGGCATGAGATGGTTAAAAAACTTTAGAGTTCCAATTTTTATTTTTCTTCGACATTTTCCTTTCTCTACAACCTTATAAGTGGTATTAGGGAAACCAAGATTCAAGATGTGATGGACTGACTCTGTTTCTTGGCTTCTTGGTCAACTTCAAAGTTTTCTTTTTCCAATATGTTTGAGACCCAACAGTGGTCAACATCATTGGGTAAGACACACTTCTTTTCATTTTGGTAGCATTATGGCTGGCAGGATGATGACTCTTTGGGAAACAGTTATGCCATGTTGCGATGATTGAGAATTCATCCAATTTGTCATAACTTTTCAAAATTAATCTTTTTATTTTTACATTTTTCACATTTTTTTATGGCATGTGCACCATTGAGGTGTGCAAAGTGATTTTAGATAGTCAATGGAAGAAGATGGAGAGTTCTGCATGTGAGATTTTAGGGTAGTATATTTGAGGGGAAAGATGAAGAATGTTGGTTTGACTGCCCAAATGGGATCTTTTGATGAGAAATGCCAATGCTTCTTTTCATAACTTTGATTGTCAAATTAATCAAATTTGAGAAATGACAAAATTTTGTCCCAGTTTTGGAATGTGAGGTGCAGAAATGTCAGATTATACTTGAATTTTGGTTGACCTTAACTTTTTCCTGGATTGTTCCTTTGAGTTTTCAACCCAGCAAGCCTTTTGTTTGCCCTATCTTTTGTCTAGGCTGCCTTTGTAGGTTTTCGACCTAGCGGGCTCTTTATTTGTGACTGCCCTAACTTTTTCCTAGGCCGCCCTTTGAAGGTTTTCGACCTAGCGGGCTTTTTGTTTGTGTGCCCTAACTTTTTCCTAGGTTGTCCTTTGAAGGTTTTCGACCTAGCGGACTTTTTGCTCATGTGCCCTAACCTTTGCCTAGGTCTTCCTTTGAGGGTTTTCGACTTAGAGGAATTTTTGTCTATGACCCTAACTTTTTCCTAGGTCACCTTTGAGGGCTTTGACCTTGCAGGTTTTTGCTTGTGTGCCCTAACTTTTTCCTAAGTCTTCCTTTAAGGGTTTTCAACCTAGCGGACTTTTTTGCTTATGCACCCTAACTTTTGCCTAGGTCGCCCTTTGAGGGTTTTCGACTTAGCGGACTTTTTGCTTGTGTGCTCTAACTTTTTCCTAGGCCGACCTTTGAGGGTTTTTGACCTAGCAGACTTTTGCTTGCATGCCCTAACTTTTGCCTAGGCCGCCCTTTGAAGGTTTTCAACCTAGCGGGTTTTTGCTTGTGTACCCTAACTTTTGCCTAAGCCGGCCATTGAGGGTTTTCGACCTAACAGGCTTTTTATCTTAATCCTATTTTTGCCTGAATTATTTTTTAAATATTAATCCAGTAACACCTTTCCTGATCATGATTTTGTCGATTATTATTTTATTATTTTTTTTACCCTGTTTTTCCTGGATAATTTTTGGTTTTAATCCAGCGAGGGTTTTTCTTTTTCTTTTTCTTCTTTTCTTGAATTTTGACCTGATTTTTTCTAGATTATTTCTTGATTTTAATCCAACGGGTTTCCTTTCTTTTTCCTTTTTATTTTTCTTGGTCAGACATTAGTCTTGCCTGGATCATTTTTTATTCTCAATTCAGCGGATCTATTTTGCATCCCTAAATTTTGCTTGGATTTGGACTTTTAATCCAGCGAGACATTTTTATTTCTTCTGTTAGACAAGATATTCCTTGAGAGAAATTATGATGGATGGTGACTTGGATTCCCTAGTTAGATTTAGACCTTTCTTATTCTGCTTCCTCATTTAATTTTTCTTTGAATTTGATTAATAAGACATTCAAAATTATTTATTACAGCACTGGCATTGTCACCAACAGGTATTTATTATTTGGATATAGGATGAGTGGTGGGAATAATGAAAAGAAAGGAAAATTCAAGAGGTAAAGTCAATTTTGTGAGTTACACGCCCTAAAACATGAAAAATGTAATTTTTGTATTTCTTATTAAGGTTCATTATAAAGATTGATTTTGAAAAGTAAGAAAATTCTGGATGATTTTCCTCACTATGTGGATCTAGCTCTCACAATGCACCCTTTTGCCCTAATTTCTTTCAGCTAGCTGATGAGCTCTTGTGATTTCGCAATGGATTATTTCCCATAGTAAGAGAAAACTTCTTAAAATCCAACCATTTTGCATCAATTAGGATTTGCACCTTACACTTCAGAACCTGGCAATTTTCTGTGGAATGACCAATGAACCCCGCATGGTAGTCGCATTTGGCATTTGCATCATACCATTTAAGATGTGGTGGTTCTTGAGGTTTCAAAGAGTAAGGAGCCATTAAAGAGTTCTGGATCAAGTGAGGCAGCAACTTAGTGTAGGTCATTGGAATGGGATCAAAGTTGACAAGCTTTTTCTCTTTCCTCTAGCCTTGGTTAGGATTTTGGTTTATGGCTTGTGTTTTGGTTGTGAATGATGTTGGTGGTTGGATTTGTATAGGATAGTTAGAAGCTGGAGGGTAAGGTGTTTGGTAGGTTGTGACAGTGTAGGGATACGGTGTATAGTAAGTATAAGGTGGTGGTTGAAAATTAGTTGCTCCATAAGGTGCCATCTGAGGTATGTATTGGCCTTGAGCACAAGTCACATTATAAGTCTCTCCTACCTTCTTCTTCCTAAACCCAGTGGAAGCATTGACTATCTTTGCAGACTTATGCGCGATCTTTCCATTGCGCATGCCACCCTCGATTCTTTCTCCTATGATGATGATGTCGGAGAAGCTGGCAGTCATACGATCTATCATCTTATCATAAAAGGGGTCTTGGAGTGTATCAATGAACACGCTGACCGATTCTTTTTCAGATAATGAAGGTTACATCTGAGTTGCTAACTCTCGTCAGTGTTGTGCATACTGTTTAAAGGTCTCATCCCCTTTCTTAGCCATATTTTGCAACTATTTTTTGTCTAGATCCAGGTTGTACTTGTACTGCTTAAAAAATGCATCAAACAGGTCTCTACATGAACAGATATGTGTCCGTTCTAGTTGGGTATACCAATTGGCACTGCCCCAATTAAACTTGTCTTGAAAGAAATGGATAAGCAGCTTATCATCAAGGGCACATGCAGCCATCCTTCTGTAGTACATGGTCAAGTGGTTTTTCAAGCAGCTAGTTCCTTGATATTTTTCAAATTTAGGAACCTTGAATTTAGGAGGAATGACCACATCTAGACACAAATCAGATGCGTCTCCGATGTCGTATCTACTTCCTTCAATTACCCGTACCATTTCCTCTAAGGTTTTCAACTTTTTAGCACTTCCCTCAAAAGGATTGTTATGAGGATAAGGAGGTGATATGTGTATAGGACGAGGTCCTTGGGTGAACATAAGATTCATTCCCCAGTGAATCTTTGGTAACCTTGGACATGTTCTTGTGAGGTAGTGTTTGGGGTAATATGAGGGATTTTTGAAGGTAGGTTTTGTGTTTAGATTTGTATTTGTCTGAATGAGGGTGCATACCCATGAGAGAAGCCACAATGAACCCATTCATTTTGTGAAGGCATGGTTGATGGTAGAGAGTTTGACAGACCATAGCCAGGAGGATGTAATGGGCCTGCTGATTCCTCTGGAAGGGATCCCGTCCTATCCTTTTGTTTTGACAGTTGGATGGCCTCCATTAATTTAGTCATTTGATCTTTCAAAGTTTTGACCCCATTTCTTAGCTCCTCGTTTTGTCTCTCCAACTCATTCATGATTCTTGATTGTGAACGAGTTTTACAAGGGTGCCGAGAAAGTTGTCTTTCTTCAATTTTTCTGTTAAATTTAAAAATTACTTTTGAGAACCAATGCGAATGCAAAATAATGAATGATAAAAGTATTAATGCTTTTATGAGTATGAAAATGTACAAGATGATTTTCAAAATTTTCTTTTCAAATGATAAATTTATTTGATGAATGAATGAATACATGTTGAAATGCACAAATAATTTGAGATTTGAAAGTTGACCATTTTTTAAAGTTTTCATAATTGAATGATTTATTTGGTTTTTTTCATTTTTTTTTAGTAGCTTTCCTTTTGGATTTTTAGTAATTTTAGTTTTGTTAAAAAAAAAATTAATTTTGCTAAAATTTTCTTGAGTTTCTTTCATTCTTTAAATTTTCTTTCAAATTTTTCTTTCTCTTCTCTTTGGATTTTTCTTCAAAAATTTTCTCCCTCCCTTTTCAAAAATTTGTTAATAGAATTTTTCCTTGAATCTTTTTATGTTTTTATATTTTCAAAAATTATTTTTTCTAATTTTCCTTGAAAATTTTTTTTCATCTATTTTGATTTTTCTTTCTAGTTTTTATCTATATATATTTTCTTTCTTTTTCCTTGATTTTCTTTCTTGGTTTTCTGTATCTCCCCAACTTTTAGATTCCAACTCCCTCTGTCATCTTGGATGATTATGCTCAAATAAGTGCCTGGAAGCAGTATATAACCCATGTATCATGAAAGGGGTGTGTGCCCTCCTTGCGTCCTATGTGGGTAACTTGTCCTAGGGGTCTAGGGCTTCTAATGAATGAACCTCTCGAAAGTGGTCAGTAATCTTGAGATGTAAGATGTCATTAGAGGCAAGTTCCAGTTCATAATGCTTGCTACAATAGTAGGGAATCTTACTAGTTGCAGGGCACATGAATGGGATGCACTCTAATCGGGGTTTTCGTGATAGTCAAACAGGACGTGCATCCAAAGTAACACCACTAGACCCCTCTATCCTAGGTTGCACTCAAACCCAGGTATAAGGCTCCATTCATGAGATGCATGCATTAATGTAATGTCTGGAGGGCACATAAATAATTGGGATACCTGCAATTGGGGAAATCGCAACAAGTGCATATATATAAAGCCTATTTTAAATTCATCTACCCTAGGGTTCAGCGATAAATAAACAGAAAAAGGGATCAATACAATACACACTTAATTATAAATGGGTTTGACTCTCTAAAGTCCCCAGTGGAGTCGCCATTTGTTGTAACCGTAATTACAACAAAATGACGAACTCATTAAAAATTTTAAAAAATTTTTTATTTTGATTTTGTGGAGTCGCCACCAAATTTTTATATAAGGGAAAAGTATTTGGAAAAAACCCTAACTTGAGGAAGAAATTCTAGATTCGGGAGTCGGTTACGAATAGGGAAGGTGTTATGCACCCTACTCGCCAGTTCCGAAGAACGGTACCCTTAAACTGAGTGTGTATTTTTTTTATATTGTTTGATACTTTAAATAGAATAAAAATAAATAGGTTTGTATGAAAATAAACTGACAGGACTTAATCCTGCTCCTACGTATTCTCTGGTACAATGAAAAATTCAAGGCTGCATAGTTCTAGTTTTTGGAATACTTGATCTTCATAAGAAGGTTTATATAGTATTGAGAAAGTATTTTGGATTTTTAAAGAATATTCTTATTCCACATGTGCACAAGATCCAAGGCAAACAAAGGCTGCACTGGGATCCATATGATTTCTACATATCGAACAAGGGGTATGCTACCAGTTCGTACCTAAAATTCATTGCTTGAAACCAAATATTATGAAAGTATTTTGAAAATGTTGATTTTTAAATGTATTCTTGGATCCACATTTGCACAGAGTCTAAGACAAACGAGAGTTGCACTTAGACTAATATGACTCTCTAAATGTCGAACAGTGAGGTATGCTACCAGTTCGCACTTAGAGCTCATTGCGTGAGAACCGAGGTTTTGGAGGAATTTTAGAAGTGTTTTGAAATCTTTGATTTTCAAATATTCTCTCGGATCCACATATGCATAGAGTTTAAGACAAACGAGGGCTGCACTTAGACTCATATGACTCTCTAAATGTCGAACAGTAGAGTATGCTACCAGCTCGTACTTAGAGCTCATTGCGTGAGAACCGAGGTTTTGGAGAAATTTTAGAAGTGTTTTGAAATCTTTGATTTTCAAACATTCTCTCACATCCACATATGCACAGAGTCTGAGACAAACGAGGGCTGCACTTAGACTCATATGACTCTCTACATGTTGAACAGTATGGTATGCTACCAATTGGCACTTAGGGCTCAATGCGTGAGAATCGAGGTTTTAAAGGAATTTTAGAAGCTGCACTTAATACATCATGTGTGAGAAAAAAGTAGATTATACTAAATTTTTCAAAAATACTTTTTTTTTGTAGATATAAAAAATTAATACCAATAAATACATATATAAGGATCAACACTTGAAGAATAATACCTAAATAAGGTTAAAAGAAAAATATCTACACAAGAACTTCAAGAACACAAGATATTTTTGCACCAAAATTTGAATTCAAATCTCAGAATTTTTCAAAAATATTTTTTGGTAGATCTGAAAAATTAAAACCAATAAATTGAAATATATGGATCATAGGAATCAAACAAAAGAAGTTTGACAAAAATCAAAGCAGAAATGAGCAAGTTATGCACAAATCAAAGAAACTAGGTTCATTTGTGCATCAAGACGAACATACTTCAGTAATCAAGCGATAAAAATTTCATTTCAGATCCAAATTAGACAAGTAATATCATTCTAGAAACTAGAGAAAAATAAAAAGAGAACACAACAAAAATCACCGAAATCAGATATCATTTGACTAATCAAAAATGAAAACAAAAAATAGAGACGAAGATGAACCTCAAGAAAACAAGAGATTTTGGCGCCAAAATTTGAATTCAAATCTCATAATTTTTAGAAAATATTTTTCGGTAGATCTGAAAATTTAAAATCAATCAATTGAAATATATGGATCATAGGAATCAAACAAAACAATTTTGACAAAAATCAAACCAGAAATGAGCAAGTTATGCACAAATCAAAGAAACTAGATTCATTTACGTATCAAGACGAACATGTTTCAGTAATCAGGTGATATAAATTTCATTTTAGATACAAATTGGGCAAATAATATCATTCCAGGAACTAGAGAGAAATACGAAGAGAACGCAATAAAAATCACTAAAATCGAACATCATTTGACTGATCAAAAATGAAAATGAAAATAGAGATGAAGATGAACTCAGAAATCCAAGAAGAAACAAAAAATTAAGCGGAATAAAAGCTGGATCTAACCTTCATTGATGTTCTTGAATGTGACGTGATAACACCTTGGAAGGTGATGAAGAACTGGTTCCATGGAAGTTAATTAGGTGTTGAATTGGATGTAGAAGTAAATAGTCTCTCAGATACTCCTCTCAGAAAAAATCTGAAAATCCCTTTTCAATGACTGCAAATGCTCCTCTCTCTTCCTCCTTAGAAATTCTGAAATTTCTTAAAAGTAAAGAACTCCCTAAAAATGAATGAAAGTCCCTATTTTCATAGACAAAATTTCAAAAAACAAAAATAGAAAAAATATGACGGAACTTTCGCTTTTTATTTTCTGATTTCTCTTTTTTTGGTTTTCTTTTTTATTATTTTTTTTATTTTTCTTTTATATACTGTTTTTATTTCTTTTATTTTATCTGTTTTCTTTTTATTATTTTTTTAATTTTCTCTTTTTCTTTTTTTTAACTAATTCTTAACTAACATTAACTAATCTAGTTAACTTTTTAACTAAATTCTTAATTAAATTTTTTTTCTTTCTTTTTTTATTATTTTATTATTGTTGTTATTTTTCAATTTTAGACTAAAAAACAATAATTTATTTTTTTTCTAAATTTATCTTCGAATATAATTCAGTGTTCACAAAATTACAAAGAAAAATTAAAAATTAAAAAAAAATTGTGGCAATCTTTTTTTAAAATTTGTATCAATCTTAACGACCAGTAAATTCAACCTTATTCAACCTTTATTTTTTGCGGTCATAGCGATGATTAAGAAAAAAGCTGATAGAAATCAGTTCGTAAAACTAACATTTTAAAAACGATGATAATAATATTCGTGGCAATTACAAATAGTTAAAAATTAAAATTAAAACAGTCAAAAATGATAAATTTTTAAAATTTATATTAAATCGTATAAATTTATAACACCAAAAAAAAAAAAAAATTCTCTCAACCTAATTTACAAATACACATAATCAAGCCTTTAAAATTTTGCACACAAAATTCTTTCTTTCTAGCATCTTACCTCCCTTTCCCGTTCCCCCTCCTCCTTCAAGATGCGCAAAATTTTAAGGGTAGTAATATTCATTCATCTCACCTTATATTAAAAAAAATTACTATTACTTATTAATAATATAACATACATTTAAATAATCATATTATTTATTATTTTAAAATAATCATTTATATAATATGATTAAATATATGTTATAATATGATAAAAAATTATTTTTTAAAAATTTTTAAATAAAAATGAAGAATTAAAAAAATTAATTATATCTACTGAAACTAAAATTATATATAATCTTTTTTTTTATTTGATAGAGATCCGTAGTTAATATATATATATATATATATATATATATATATATATATATATATATATATATATATATATAATTCGGATGAGATTTATCATATTATTTATTTATTATAATTAGAGATTCTTCGTGTTAAACAGGTTTTTAGTTTGAAAAAATAATAAATTTTAATTTACTTTAAACGTATTATTATTATTATTATTATTATTATTATTATTATTATTATTATTATTATTATTATTATTATTATTATAAACTTACTTTTCTATTAATATTTTAACAATGGAATAAATTGAGTTAAGAAAAAGAAAGAAGGAAGAAGAAAGTGTGAATTGCTTCCTGTCATTGTCAATATGCCGTAAATATTCCAGCATGTTTTATCTGTACCAAATTATTTTCTTCTACTTTAATCACTAAATAGTATTATAAATATCGGTTGTTTGTGAACAAAATTCTCATGCCAGTCAATACAAGAGATCTACCATTTACACTCTAATGACTCCAACAAATGTCACACATTTCGAAGAAATTAGGAAAAGGGAGGAAGTAATAATGGAAGAAGAAGACAAGCTAAGTCAAGAATGCAAGGATTTGATTCTCTCTCTTCCTAGAGAGAAAGGTTGGAGAACACGTTATCTCTGTCTATTTCAAGGATTTTGGAGTCCACCAACTGAAATTGAAGCAATAATCAATTTTCAAAAGCACTTCCAAGCTAAAGACAGTGATGTTGTTGTAGCCACTATTCCAAAATCAGGTACAACTTGGTTAAAAGCTCTTACCTTTGCCATTGTCAATCGTCATAGTGTCACCCCATCAATGACACATCCTTTACTTACCTTCAATCCTCATGAACTTGTGCCTTTCTTTGAATACAATGTTTATGTCAATGGCCAAATTCCAGACTTATCCAACATGATTGAGCCAAGACTTTTTGGAACACATATTCCATTCCCTTCATTGGCCAAATCAATCAAAGAATCCAATAGTAGAATAATTTTTATTTGTAGGAATCCATTGGACACTTTTGTGTCTTCTTGGATTTTCCTCAACAAATCTATGCCTGAGTACTTACCTGAATTAACCCTAGAGGAAGCTTTTGATATGTATTGCAATGGGATAATTGCGTTTGGTCCAACATGGAACCACATGTTGGGTTATTGGAAGGAGAGTATATCTAGACCAAAGAAGGTTTTGTTCTTGAAGTATGAGGAACTTAAAAAAGATGCCAATTTTAATGTGAAAAGAATTGCAGAATTTTTAGGATGTCCTTTCACTCAAGAGGAAGAAAACAATGGAGTGCTTGAAGGTATAATCAAGTTGTGTAGTTTTGAAAAGATGAAGGAATTGGAGGTAAATAAATCTGGAACATTTGGCAGGCATTTTGAGAAAAAACATTTGTTCCGAAAAGCTGAAATAGGAGATTGGGTAAACTACTTTTCTCCTAGTATGGCTGAAAAGTTATCTCAAATTATGGAAGAAAAATTAAGTGGATCAGGCTTATCATTTAACTTGTATTCTTAATATTGCTAGCTAGCAAGTGATCACCTCATATATTGATCATTGCATACATTTTAAGTGTGGCTAGCTACATAAAAATCATGCATTTGGTCATTTGGGGCACAATGGTTGTTGTTGTAACTTTTTCATTTAGATTTATGTCGAGGACTATTATGGCTACCTCATTTATATTATTTCCGGAATCAATTGGATCTATGTCATTTTATTTTAAGGTTTCAATAGAAACCACTTCTTCTGTCGGGTTTGTCTCTAGCTGACATATTTATTTCTTCTATCTTTCTATCTATCTATATAAATATAATGTCTAAAATAACTTGTTATACTACTTATTATATAAATTCATAATTTGACTCAATAAGTGACTTATTATATTCCTTAAGCTTGGTGCGCTGAGCTGCGCCAATTCAAATTTCGAAACCTAAAATCAAATTAGAATGCAAAATATTGAGGATGTATTATCAGTTTGTATTAGCTATAAGCACAACTTTTGTGATCACGAGAGTGACAATATAATACAAAGTTTTTTTTTTTTACATACCGTGAATATATGATATATAAATCATTTGATATAAAATATCTTGTGTGATATATATATATATATATATATATATATATATATATCACAAAAAGAAAGAGATTTTTGGATAGATATTTTTTATAATTGTATAAATTGATATAAAATATATTAAATTTTGATAATTATATTATTCAAATTATTATTAAAATATATTTTGATAAATAATTTTTATCAATATAATTTTTTTAGAAAAAAATCTGATAAAAATTAAGATCATTACTATTTATATTTTAAAATTATCCTCAAAATATTTTTTAATATATATATATATATGATAGAAGATATTTAACAAAATATATTTATATTTTTATTAGATATTCAATTATTAAGGTTAAACTATTTACCTTTATATGTTCCTCTTACAACCTATGTTTCCCCCTCCATATGGCCAAATGACTATACATTCACCAGAAAGCACCATTCCTTCTTTTATTTTCATATCAATCCTGATATGCATACATAAAAACAGGGATACACCCTTATACACTCCCTCATCAACGGTTCTCAATTTTTGTTTTAAAAAAATCAGAATAATTTACATCTAGATATACTATAAAAGTTAAAAAAATTTAACAATATGTTTATTTATAATACTTCTTATTGATTTTTAAAATATTAATTTTTTAAATTTAAATTTTTATTTAATGTTATTTCATATTACTTTAATACAACGTATTATAATGGTATGTTGTGTTTTATGATTTCTATAATTTATTGCATCCTTATGTCTATATCATAGTATATTTATATCTTATATTATAGAATAAACATAAATATAATAATATAATATAAATAAAATATATTGTAATGAAAAGATCATGAATAATGGAAAATAAAGAAGATTTCTTATTATATATTGATGTTCGCTGACCTGAAACTAACATTAATTATCGTAAATGAGACGTATAGCTTAAAGAAGTGATTTGTAAAATGTGTTTGGAAAAATTAACAAATAAATGAGTTCAAAAATTAAAAAATTCAGTTGAAAGTAGAAAGATAAAAATTGAAAACTGTGAAACTAGGTGAATGCTAATAAATTAATAAGTTAGTAATTAAATTGAAAGTGTTTAATAAAAATAATTATTAAACTAACTGATAAATATAAAATAATAAATAAAGATACAATTAATTAATAAATTAAAATTTAATGATAAATGTGATGAATTTTTTTATAAAAATATATATAATAAAATTTAGTGGAATAAAATTTTATTATTTATTTTTAATTTTCATACAAATAAATTTTAAATAACATATTTAAAAAATTAATTATTTTTATATTTAATTTTTATGAAAACTTTCAATATTTTATTTTAAATAATAAGTAATATAATATTTATTATAAATCATATATTTTAAACTAATAATTCAAAATATAATATTTTATAAATAAAAAATAAATATATCCAAATTAATAATATTATTATGAAAAATTATATGATATTGAGCTCATAAAAATAAGTATAAAAATAAAAATAAAAATAAAAAATAAAATTATAAAAATATATTAAGGTTTAACATTTAAAATATAATAATTAAAAGTTGAAATCTTAAAAAATCAGTTAAAATAATATTTAAGAAAATGCTAGTAACTACTGTAAAATATTAATAATTACTTAAAAGGGATATTTTACCAAATAATGTTTAAATATTTTAACAAAAATTTTACTCAGTAATTTTTATTTTCAACCAGTTAAAATGCATCGCGAAACATGAACAATATCATATACTCGTATAGGAGTAAAAGGGTGTCGTTTATTGTTTAAAGTCTTCGGAAACGATACTGACATGGTTGCTTTTTATTTATCATTATTTTAAATATATTTTACATTTTAAGTTTAAGATATATTTATTATTTATTATTTTTTAAATTTTACCAAGAACAAGATTAAAGATATAACAAGAAAATACGTTTTCTATTTCTTTTTATCTATAATTTTACGTTGTTATACAGATATTAATAAAACTTAATATTTTTATTTTAATTAAAATTATTACGTACTTTATCTATTTTTTATTTGTCATTATTTAAAAATTAATTTT
The DNA here is from genome assembly GCA_026541065.1 of Canavalia ensiformis. Taxonomy (NCBI): domain Eukaryota; kingdom Viridiplantae; phylum Streptophyta; class Magnoliopsida; order Fabales; family Fabaceae; genus Canavalia; species Canavalia ensiformis. Next base: position 170,902 of record JAMKYM010000699.1, on the reverse strand, counting down.
TTAATTATTACTTCAAAAGTTTAAGGTAATATTTATTATTTTTTTCTATTATGAGTTTATTTTTTTTCAAGAATATTAATTGATAAGGTAAATAAATTAAGGAAGGAGATTAAAAATATAATAAAAAATTATATATTATTTTAATAAAAATAAAAAATATTAATTAGTTATTTTAATTTATATAAAATAATTTTAAATGATAAATAAAATATAATAGAGGAAATATCATTTTAGGGATAATGTTGAAGGGAATAAATAACACTGACTTGTGTCGTGTATGGTCCAACTTTAAATAATAGCAGCATTCTTTAATGAATTTTGATACAATAATTGTAAGTGTAGGAACCGCTTCATGATAAAATGGGTGGTTTTAGCTACTTTTCCAAGTGGCTATTTGAAAGGTGTGAGAAAGAATGAAAGAAATTATTAATTGCTTTTGTATAATAGAACCCAGTCTTTATTATTGAGATGGATAAAAAAAAATTATTGTACTTAAATTTTATAATATAGGTTTAACCAATATATTTTTGAAATTATTAAATTATTAGTTACTTTTAATTTTTTCTTTCTTATTAATTTTTTTTGTTTATTTCAAATCTCAACATTATAGTTGCTTTCAAAATTTATTTTTCTACGTTAAAAACTTTTTTTTCTCAAATCATAGCTATTTATACTTTTAAATTAAAATTTTCAATTTATTTAATTATTAATTTTTTTTAAAATATTAAATTATTAATTACTTTTAATTTTTATTTCTTATTATTATTTTTGTTTATTTCAAATCTCAACATTCTAGTTGCTTTCAAAATTTATTTTCTACGTTAAAAACTTCTTTTTGTCTCAGATCATAGTTATTTATAGTTTTAAATTAATTTTTTTGACTTATTTAATATTTTTCTTTAATTCTAAAACTAAATTATTTATTTGTTTGCATTTTTATTTGAAAACAAAAATACAAACAGTCCTTATATTTTCAATCGTTTTAAAATTAATACTCGTGAAATATATGAAACAATGAAAAAGGAGATAAAAAAACATAAGGAGGGTTGAATCTATAATTTTTCTTCCTTCACGAAACTTCTTTTCAGAAAATCCTTTGTTAAAGATAAAGATTCGTTTCAAAGATGTTGAGCTAGTGTTCGAGAATTGGCAGACAACAGGTTTTGTTGAAAAGAAATTTATAATGTTTTGTCTCAAAACTCTAAAGCTATGTTTAGTTATTTAGAACAAATTTATATTGGTTTATCTTAAAAATCTAAAGCTATTTTTAGTTCTTTACTAACAAATTAACTGAGAATTTTACTATAGATTTATCTTTAAAAAATAGGTGTAGCTAGCTTCCTAATTAATATTCTTTCATAAGCCTTTCCATACTTAGTAATTCAATTATTCTTGCTCAAGCATATATAGGCTTCACTTCCTAGAAACTCAAAGAAGAAATCAATACTATATAAAGATATATAAGGTTTCCTTAATGATAGCTGATAATTGTGAAGATCTACAAAGAATAAGTACTTCAAAACAGAAAAATGTTAATATGTACAAGGTGATTGAAACTTTCAAATTTTTCATTCTTTGATATTTATAGTGCTACACATTCTTATGCTACTACTATCTCCCGCTTACGTAAACCCTTAATTATTATTATTATTATTATTATTATATTCATTTAACAGGAGTCTAAACTTTGAACAGAATGATTCAAAGTTTACAACAGATAATTATGTGATGTGAAGTGAAGCATATATTATACATCCTAAGAGTACTCTAGAGTTTAGCTGAACAAAAAGGGCTATAACAACCAGAGCTAGCAACAAGTGGTCGCATATACACCAACCAAAATAAAATCCAATAATTAAAATTAAATATGTACTTTTTAGAATCTCTAAGATGAAAATAACACAGAGTTAGGTTAGAATTTAATTATTTAAATTTATTTTATTTAAAAAATTTGATGTTTAAATTTAAATTTATCATTTGTAATAGATTTTTATTATTATCAAAATATAACTTTTAAAATTTATTAAACTTATAAATTCATTTAAAATCATATAATTTAAAAAAAAATTAAAAAATTATATATCATATATAATTAAAACATTTATAAATTTAATCTATTAAAATATATATATATATATATATATATAAATTAAGATGCATCGATACATATATCAAATTTAATATTTATATTAATTTAATAATTTTTATATAATATAAAATTTATTAATTTAACTTTTAAATCTTTTATAATATTTTTATAATTATATGTATAAAATTTTAAATAATTTAAATATTTATATATATTTAAATAATATATTAAATATATAAATAAAATATTATAATAAAATATTTGTTAATTTTTATTTTATATAAATTATATAATTTTATCAATAATAAAATTATTAAATTTTATATTTTACAAAAAATTATTAAATTAATATAAATATTCAATTTAATATCTAATATTAATAATCAAGATTCAATATAAAACATATAACATATATTTTACATGTTATACATTTTTTATATTTTATATATTATAATATATTTAAATAAATTAATAAATTATAATAAATTTATATATTTAAATATATTTTTAAATAAAATTATACAATTTTTTATAAATTAAAATTTAATTTATTTATTTAAATTTTTTATAAATATAAATTTATTTATTTATTAAATAGATCAAATTATATTAAAATTTAAATAAATTAAATTTTATAAGCTTATTTTAGATAATTTTTAAATTTTTAAAACTAAAATTTAGTTTTAATTTTTAAATAAAGTTAAAAATAATTTATATAAAAATAAATTAATTTATTCTATTGTATTATTTTATTATAATTAAAAATAAATAAATAAAAAGTATTAATTTAAAATTAATAAAATTAAATTATTATTATTGTGATATCGATATTAACGATAATAATAATAATAAAAATAATATTGGTGAAATAATTTTATATAATATTTTTTATATTATTTAATATTTATTTTATATAAAAATATATTATAATATAATATTATAAATAATTATATAATACAAAATTATATTATAATATTATAAATTAAATATAATTTATATATCAAACAATATTATTTATTTTATTATCAATTTATAAAAATAAATAAATAAAAATTTATTAACTAAAAATTTAATTTACTTAAAATAGTAAAATAATTATAATTTTAAAACATAATAAAATTAAAAAATAATAATAAGAATAATTATTATAATAATAATAATTATTGGGTAAAGATCAGGAATGCGAAAGACATATTGAAAATGATTGTGAAGTATGAAAGTTGATAATTTCGCTCTGTCCGTAAAAAAGGCAAATGGAAGCCTTATATAGAGGTTCTTCACAAGTCGGAGACTACTCTATTCCTATTCAAGATAAACTTTGGTAGCTGGACTTCTGCTTTATGAGCTGTTAACCTTATCTTTAACGGCTATCTTTTGTCTTTCGGTGCTGATGGCCGACATCTTTATCAAAAGTTATTTTCTTTTTGACAAAGATAATTGGTCCCTTCTACTTTATAGCTTTCTTTCGTCCTTTATAAAAGGAAGGAATCTTCTTTATAGGTGGTCCAATTGTTGTAGTGACAAGTGGACGGTTCTGATCTGCAATGTTGTCAGATCGCTTGATACCCAGCATTTAGTCGAGTGGAGAAAAGATGTCATAGCAGTCATCTTCATTATCAAGGGTTCCTACAGGGGTTCCCGATTCTTGTATCTCTGAGGATGGAGGAGAATGTTGCCTCAGTAAGGCCATTAATTCAGATGCAGAACTAGCTGCAGATAGTGAAGCTAGGATCCTACTCTTCTGTTGAAGGAACGATGCTTCATTATCTATTTGAGCTGCTTGCTTTTGATGAAGGGGATGTTCAAAAATCCACTTCTTTACTTTATTATTACAAGCAAGAGAAAGATCAAACTTATTCCACCATTTAACCTTGATAACTTTACCGATCATTTTTACATTGAATTCTTCATCTTTTTTTGACAAACAAAAATCCCAAGACAGCATCCAAGATATAGCTTGAGAACTCACAAAAGATACCAGTTGGTTATCCTTCTGGAAATTGGTATGGTCACAGAAAGTTGCATAACTATCTATAACTTCTTTAGGAAAATTTTTTATAATTGGTCCAAACTTATGGAACCATTGCAAAAACCAGTTTGAGAAGTTCAGGTTAATTCCTTTCCTTAACTACATGAACCATGAATGATTTTCTAAAATATAAAAGAAGATTTTGGTCCATGCTTTAATATAATCAAAATAGTTATAAAATTAGGGCTGATATTGTACAGAAAAAGATTTTGAAGCATATAAAGATTGCCCCCAATCTTCAATGCTAAGAACTTTTAAAATTTTTATTTTAGAATGCGTGATTCTACTTTCCGCATTCTTGATATGAGTAATTTCAGCTGAATGTGTATCAACTAAAATTAATTCGTAGTATTGTCTTTTTCAGGATGAGTTGGTAGGAAGATCATAAAATCCTTCTGGAAGAACTCTTTTCACCAAGCCCTTCAGATCTAGATTTTCTCATCCCTTTTCAAGTACCATTAAGGGTAGTATTTCTTCCTTTTCAACATAAGGACACTCTATCTGTGCTATTTTTATCAAGTACAGCAAATCTGTTATGAGAAGATGCAGAGGATGCTAAAGAAGATTGAATATGTTTGGGGGTTAGTAGCCAGGGACTTTTCTGGGGAGAAGCTGCTGGTGAATTGTTAGGGGTTTTCAAAGCCTGTGCAATTGTCAAAGGTTTTTCTGAGGTATTGGGCTTTTGTAGAGGAGGCCCATAATGTTCTCGGCTCATTGGTTTGTTGGACATTGTCTCTGTAAAAACTCTCTTGTTAAAAAATCTGGTAAAGCATTAGTTTCTCCTTTATATGAGATATTGAAAAATCAAAATTGGATAATAAAGCTTGCCATCGAGCAAAAATATGTTTTGAAACCAAGTTTTTAACATCACTTTGTAAAACTTGTGGAGCGGCTTTACAATATGTTCTAATTTCAAAATGCTTATTAAAAACATCATCTTGAAATTTTTGTACACATAAAACAATTGATAAAACATCTTGCTTTACAGTGGAATACTTTTGTTGTGAAGAGTGCCAGATTCCAGAATGATATCTGACAATTTGTTCAGTTTTGGAATTTGGTAAAATTTGTTTTAAAATCCCCGCATATCCTGTACTAGATGCATCGGTCTCTATAATTAATCTAGCTTCTGGATGAGTTATTCCTAAACATGGTATGGTTTGGACTAAAGTTTTTACCTTTTTGATAGCGAGACTCATCTCTTCGTTCCAAGCTGGTGGGTTTTTTCTAAGTCTCTTATATAAAGGAACACATATAGTCCTAATACTTGGTATAAAGTCTGCTACATAATTTAAACATCCTAAAAATCGCTGTAATTGGAGTTTATCTGTTATGATGTCTGGAAATTTTCTTGCAAATTCCAGACTTCTTTGAATAGGAATTATAGTTCCTTCAAAGATTTCGTATCCTAAAAATCTCACTTTGGTTTGAAATATTTTCATCTTTTTAGCAGATACTACTAGCCCATTTTGTTTTATTACTTTTATAAATTGTTCTAAATGTTCTTTATGTTGTTTTATTCCTTGTGAGAAGATGAGTACATCATCTAAATATACTAATGAAAATTTCATATAGGGATAAAATATTTTATTCATTATTTCTTGGAATTCACTAGATGCATTTTTAAGTCCTTGAGACATTACATTCCATTCGAAATGCCCAAAAGGTACTACAAAGGCAGTTTTATATCGATCTTCTTCTTTTACAGAAATCTGATAATATCCAGACTTCATATCAAATTTAGAAAAGATATTTGCATTATAAATTCTTTTAATTAAATCTTGTTTATTTGGTAAAAGGTATCTAATCCATTTTAGTGCTTTATTAAGAGGCTTATAATTTATTACTAATCTAGGTGCATCTCTTTCTTGTTCTGATGCATTATTGACATAAAAACCTGAGCAACTCCATGATGATTTGGAATGTCTAATTAAGCCTTTATCAAGATACTCTTGTAATTCTTTCTTACAAAATTTTAGTTGTTCTTTATTCATTTGGATTGGTCTAGCTTTAGTTGGTATATTGCTTTCTTTAAAATCATTTTCATAAGGTAGTGAAATTTCATGTATTTTTCTGTTATGAAATGCTATGGGATTTGTACTCCAGATTTTCTTTTCTATTCTTTGTTCTAGTTCTTTTATCTCTTTCTATAATCCTTCGATTTTTAATTGATCTTCAATTCTTTTATAATTAATTTCTTTATTTAGGAATTTTACTTGGTTCTTTTTACATTTAATTAGATTAATTTTTGATATTGATGCTTCTTGTAAAAGATTTAATTCTTTTTATAAATTCGAATTTTAAAGGTTTTTCTGGAACTACATAAGAGGTTAGTCCAGAGTTATCTGTTTGAAAGGGATAAATTAAAGTCAAAAAGGGGTTTCTAATATAACTTGATTACTCATACCTCTTGCTAACATGAATGAACTATTAAAGCAAATTTTCTTATTACATATCTTAACATCTTATAGTTTATAATTTACCTTTAGCTTGCCTCCATTAGCTCCAGTTAATCTGGTAATTATTTTTTCGTAGTATTTAGTAGGTATAAAACCCCTCTTGTATGCAATTTAAATCTGCTCCTGAATCTATTAGGGAGGTTAAATGATATTTTTCTTCTTTTATTATAAGAGTTATTTGTACCCACCATTTATGGATTGTTCTTAAATTTAAGGTTTCTATGCTAAAAATTTCTGGTCTGGTTTCTGTAGGGGTTTCTTGTTTTTCTACTAATTTCTTACCTTCTAATTCTATTAGTCTTATCTCCAATTCTATTTGATTAGCTTTTAGTTCTTGAATTTCTTGTTTTAATAATTTAATTTCTTCTTGGAGGTGTTTTATCTCTACTATTCTAGGTTTACTAAATTGACTTAATATTTCCTTAAAATGAACTGGAGTTATTTCTTTTTTATTCTTTTCATCTTTAGTTATTATGTCATTTAGTTTTTTAATGAATTCTGTTCTAAGTGGAGAATCTTCTAATTTGTCTATAATTGATATTAGTGATTCTGTTTGTTCAGACGTTATTACATTTATCTCAGGGGTGGTACAATCTTCGCAATTGCATAACCCTGATCCTAAAAAGTAATTTTCATGATCTTCTTCAGAATCCACTTCTAAAGAGTTTTGATCTAATTGGAGAATTTCATTATCCTCATCTTGTTCTTCATCTGAGCTTTCAGGTTCAGATTCTGAGTTTATTATTACATTAATTAATATTTTCTTTAAATCTTCATCTTCTATTAAATTTATTTTTTCTTTTACTTTACATTTATTTGCAAAATGTCCCGGTTTTCCCCCATTTCAACAAATATTTCTCTTCTTTTTATTAGTAGTCATTTTCTTAGAGGTTATTGATTTGATTTGGGGTTTTTTATAAGGTTTTTTTGGTTGTATAGTTTTATTATTTTTTCTAATTTGTTATTTATTTTTTCTACTTGGGGCTACCATAGATTTTACTCCATACTGTTGACAGAAATTTCCTATTTCCTTTTTATTTGTAGCCTTTTCTTTTTGTAACTGATTTTGCAATTTGAAATCAGTACACACTTTTAATCCTGTTTCTACTATGATTGAATGTATCTGTCCATAAGTTAATTGATCTTAGGGTATAGAATGACCAAAGTGTCTTTCTAAATTATCTATAACCTTTTGGGAAAATAAGATTGGTAGAGCTACTACAAACCTTTCTTTCCAAAAACTCAAATGAGAGTCTTCTCTCAGAAGGACTTTCGATAAGAAAGTATCTTTATACCATTTATAGTCTGACATAGTCGGACACCTAAGATTCATTAATTGTAAGGTTGCCCTTTCTCTAAATATACTAGGATCTCCTATAAAGTTCTTTATGATGGTAAATATTAGTGTTGCGGTGGCATCCGCTTCACTAGACTCTGGTTTTACATGATTTAATATTATGTCTTTTTGGGAGGCCGTAACAAAGTTATTCGACCAACCTCTTAATTGTCCTGTGAATCCTTGTACGATGGCTTCAACAGTTGCTTTATCATATAATCCTTTTAATTTGAAGGCAGTGGCGACCATCGCCATTTGAGAACAGAGGTCTAACATATTCTGTTCACTCATGCCATCTAAGTTCCATTCTGCTATATCTGATCCTAAATAGCTATTTTGTATAAATTGAGATCTTTCTTCTAATCCTATATCTACTAAGGATGGTTTGTTATAGTAAATTTTTGTTTTTGGGTAAGTAGGCGTATATCCTATTTTATTTACTTCTATAGTATTAATACTGTGTCCACCAAGTCTTGATAGTTTTTCTTTAAGCTCAGTTATTTGTAGGTTAACATCATTCTTTCTGAATGCCTCAACTGCTTCTCTTGATAAATCATTTATATTATATATAGGTCTTTCTAATTTTTTAGAACTACTTGCTTCTTTTTTGTTTTCTATTCTAGTGAGTTGTTTAGCCATAATATTTAAGTAAGTATTACTGTAATTTAACTGTTGGTGAATTTTATCCATGTCTTGTTTTTGTACTTCCTTTTCTTTAGAATTTATTTGTTTATATGGGCCGCTATTATTTCACAATCTTTATCTAAAGGGATTAGTATTTTTTTATAGGAGGATATTCTGATTCTATAATTGTATGTTGTTCTGTTCTCCAATTAGTTTCTAGTTTGGTTATCGGATTTATACTATTTTCAAAAGGATAATATATATTTTGTTCTTCTAAATAAATAGGCAACCAATCGAAGAAATATATATTGGTCTCTATCTTATTAAGATAATCGTAGAATAGTCCTATCATTTTATCTGATTCTCCTTTAGAAAAGGATTTAAAAAACCAATCTTTTTTAATTTTATTATAAGGAGCATTAAGGTCTTCTCTAATCCATTCTTTATCTATTTTAAATGATGTATCACATTCTATAACATTTATCACTTGACTTGCTGTAGGAGAGTAGTTAATGTCATCTTTTCATGGTTCATAGACTGGATTAGCAATTCCAGGGTTTCTAGTATTATCTAATCCTCTAAGATTTATGTGTAGGGTTGATCCATCTACCGAATGTCTATGGCTTTCTCTTATAGAACTATTGGTAGAGGCATATGTTAAACTAGGGCTTCTATTGATTTTCAAACGTATATCTGTTCCATCTTGTATTATTTTCCTAATTACTGTATTATGTATTTTAGGTTGTTCCAGGGCATCCTTCCAAATCCATTCGTCTAACACTTTATCTCTTAAGTCTAGATGGCTTATCTTCTTTGGTATATTTATTGTACTTCTTTTAAGATTAGCTTCTACTACTATAGTTTCATTAGACGAGGTTTGTTTTAGTGCTCAAAACCCGTAATTTACTTTAGTTACCTTATAATATACCCTATAGATAATATGGAAAGGATATGATTCTTCATCAACGATCCCTTCTGGAGATTTTATGAAGATTTTATGGCTTTTGCTGTTTTTTCATTTTCTAGACTCATAGCAAAATTAGGGTAACAATTAAAGAAAGCAGGTCCGTCATGGAGATTACTTTCTAAGACTGCTATTACGATATCTTAAACTTACTTGAGTCTCGCTATCCCGATAACTTCTTTAGAAACGGAAAGGTTTACTCCTAATTTATAATTAGGCTTTATGGCCATCTATATTAACCCTAGATGAATACAACCATATCCATCTCTAATATATTGGTCTAATAGTTTTTGTTCTAATAATTGTATTTCTTTGTTATTTTGAGTTCCTGGATATAAATATTCTACTTTATGGATTTGTTCATTGAGGTTTAAAGAGAAGAATCCTCTACTCTTATATACCTCATCTTCTTTTATAATGGGCATAGCCCAATTTTGTAACTTTCTTTCTATTTCTTCTACGGAGAACGAACCTGAAGTTGATGCTTCAACATCATTACTTCTCACTACTATTTGACTTTCTCTTTTAAAACTTAATCTACTTAATCATCTTGCTATACTAGACATGGATTCAACAATTTTCTTTAGTTAAGTTTTAGTTAAAGAAATTACATCCAAGGTTTTATCCTATAGGAATTTTTTAATGCTGACCAACGGACTCATTGCCTATTCCAAGGACTTCTTGGCGGGGCCACACATCATCTATAGGCCTAAACAATCTCTTCAACTTATACCCCAAAAAAATTGTAAAAAAGATAAATAATATAATCATAAGATTTAATTCAAGAAGTTCAAATATAGTAAGAACAATAATATTAAAACAAGATCAACTTTTAAAAAATTTACAATATGGAAAATACACTATGAGTTGTTAAAAAAAGGTAACAAATTTAATTTACTTAAAATATTAAAATAATTATAATTTTAAAAAATAATAAAATTAAAAAATAATTATTATTATTATTATAGAATAAAAATATAACTTTTATGTTATATTTTATTTAATAATTAATATATTAAATAAAATTATTTACTTAATTATAAATCTATAAAATTAAAAATTAAAAAGTAATTAATTAAAAAATTTAGATATTTTAAATAAATCTAAAAATTATTATTATTATTATCATAATAATAATTATTATAACTAAATTAAAATAATAATATAAAAATTATAATAATAATAATAATTATGATATAATAATAGAAATAATAATTTAATAATATTATTATTATAAAAAAAAGCAATGATAATATTGATTTAATTTGATAAAATTAAAAATAAAAATATTTTAAAATTATAAATAATAATTAATAATTTCTTTAATTTTAAAATTAAATTAATTTTTTAAAATATATTAAAATTAATATAAAAATATTTGTTATTAAACAGATTTTATTTTTAAAAATTAATAACTCACATCATCTCCGACAAACGTTAAATGTTATTAAATGACCTGACCCATTTGCCAACGCACAAGTGGAATGAGGAAAGATGAAATCCACAAGACTGAAGACTCCATATATTGGATCATATACCGATATACGTAGACCACGGATGCAAGTATGAAAGTGACGAGACACTTGTGTCAGATATGATTGATTTAAAGTTTAATTTAATTTATTTAATAAATAAATAAATTTAAATTTTTTTAAAATATTTTTAGATAAATAAATTAAATTTAAATTTATAAAAATTCATTTAAATATATTTGTTTTTATATATCATATATTTATTTTAATATATTATATTTATATAATATTTATTTTAAAATATTTTATTTATATAATTTTAATACATTATATTTATATAGTATTTATTTGGATATATTTTATTTATATAATATTAATATATATATTTTATTAGTTTTTTAAAATATAAATTTTAAATACTCATATATTTTATAAATTTTAAATTAAATTAAATAAATTTTTTTTATCAAATAATAGATTTAATTTTAAAATTTAAAATTTTTAAATAAACTATACTTGCACATTAAAAATTTAATTTAAGTGAGTCTATTTCCATCTTTATGTAAAAGCAATTGTCGGTAAATCATTATCATCATTTTAATATAAAAGAAATATAGCAAAAGCAAAGTAATATTTTTATTACCGCTTATCTTAATAAATTGTAAATAAGAGCACATCGTTTGATTTTTAAAAGTAATCTAAAAAAAATTAAGTTATATAAATTAAAAGTTATTAAAATTATTTTTAATATTTTAGTATAACTTCTATTTAATTTCAGATAATAAAAATAAATTACTAAAATCGTCTCTACATTTAAGGTTGTAAAATTTATTTTAATTGATAGAAACTTATTAAAAATAGAGAAAAAAAATATTTTAAGATGAAAATCTGTTAGAATAATAAGAATAATAATTTTTTATTGTTTTTATATTTTAAATTTTCTGTGAAAAGTTGCTAATTAATATACATTGGTAGTTAAAATAATCGAAATATTTCCATTTTCTTAACATATTTTTATTGGATTTTGATGATATTTATTCCTTCAACTTATGTCGATACATATTTAAAAAATCAAGAAGCTTCTTAGATAAGCCAATATCATTTATCATTAAAAGGAAAGAAAGTAGGTAAAATACTTATTCTCTCTCACACATAAAGCTAGAAAAACACTCTCACTGATTCTTTCCCAAAGCTTTTAAGCATTAATTATTCCCTCCCCTTTATTTCTCTCATTTTCACTTCATTCTCCCACTACCAGTCTTGAAGAAAATCACGAAGGAAAAATTGATTTTGAAGCCTTGGAACATTATTCATCATTTAGAATGATCTTTGCTTCTAAAAAGATGATATTTCTCTACTCTTTCACTTAAAAGAATATTGCTAATATACAAATTTAAAAGTTGTTAGTAAAAAATTGATTAAATCGCCAATAACTGAAGAGTATGGATGGTGCATTGCGGTGTAAAAATTGTATATTTTTAAAGGCTTTAAATATTATAATTTATTATTTTAATTTTAAATATTTAAAATTAATTATAATTATAATTTTTGTTTTAAAATATTTAAAATTAATTATAAATTATTATTTATATTTAAATTTATTTTATGAATTATTTATTTATTTTAAATTAAAAATTTATTATAACTTTAATTTTTTGACAGTTGAAAAAATATTTTAACATTGCTTTTGACTGTTATAATTTTAATTTATAACCATGATTTTAATTTCTAACCATTTTAATTCTTTACTTATTAAAAGTTTTGTGTTAATTTTCAACATGCTTACAATTTAGTTCGTATATCCAATTTTTGTTAGTTATGTGCTGATTTAAAATATTAAGTACTATATAAAATATATACAACTTGACATTAAATAATATAGTTTTGGAAAGCCCAAAGTCCATCTTTTTCCACGACTTGTTCCTCATCTTCCATAGATTTCTTCTTCTCCACAAAGCCATACATCCCCTTCTATTTCACACTACAATTGATTCAATTAAGAAACCATTTGAAATGTAAAATACTATATAGAATGTAACTTAACGTGACGTTGTTTTTGGAAGCCTTAAATCCATCTTCTTTTTCCAAGACTTGTCCCTCATCTTCCATAGCTTTCTTTTTCTTTGCAAAGGCTATGCATCCTCCTTTTTTTAAACATTCCAATTGATTTAATTAAGAAGTCACAGTTTCAAAAAGTAGAGTTGCTTGAGGGTTCAAATTCAAAAGAAAGGACCAATCATAGTGAGGGGTTGTTCCTTTGAATTCTCCTACCTCATCATCCTTTACACATACCATTGTTACTTCCCCTAGCTATTGAGTTTGAAGATGTTGTTGTACAAGTATTGAAACCAAATTATGTAGCAAAATCCTTTTGATATTTTATTTTAACATTACCGTAACTGAGGTTGTGGTAAGATGATAAAAAAAATTAAGTAAAATAAAGTTGTAGAAAGAAAGTTTAATGATTTAAAAAATATAGTAGAGCTTCCACTAATTTTGTTTAATTTAAAAAATTAAAAAATTTATTAAAAATAATTTTTAATATTAGTTTACAAATTAAAGTTAAATTTAAAAGTTATTTATGGATAAAGAAGATATCAGTATTCTTCATGTTTTATTATAAAATTAGTGACCTTGAATTGATCGTAGAAATTTATCTTAATTTTTAAAATATTTATTTAATCTTTTAAATATATCAAAAAAATAAAAAAATATTATAAAATTTTGATTTATGAAAATAATTTGTGCATATTTATTCCCAAATGCAATAGAAACTTAAAGCTAATGTTATTCTAACTAGTTAATTTTAAAAAATAATTAAAAATGTTTTCAAAAATATTTTTATGATTAAAATTTAAAGGAATGATCATTTTAAAATCAAAACTGATTAAAAAAAAGAATTTGTTAAAGATATTTAAATTTTTTTACAAAAGTTTAATTTTTAATTAAAAAATTCACATAGAATTTAAGACAAATAAATGTTGTGTTATACATTACTAATAACATTGCAGAAGTTAACCACATGGACAACATTCAACCTGTTAGATGCTTCAGCCATGCTAACCACCTATGCTAGATCTCAAGCTTATCATTTAAAGCCCACAAATTTTATTTCATTAGAAACTGAGTGGGTAGTTTATTTAAATAATGAAAACGGGCCCAAGTACTTACAATGTTCACACCCTTATCAGAAATTAGAAACAAAGAAACAACTTAGTGAGCATTTGGAAAAGATATTTGGGGGCTTGGGATATTTGGAGAGTGTCATTAGGGTTAGGGTTTAAGAAATAGGAAAGGATGATAGGGGGCTTCGCCATTGGAGAGAGGGAGTGGAGAGGGGGCTTCGCCATTGGAGAGAGAGAGAGAGAGAGAGAGATTGTTACTGGGTATTATGGTGGTCAGAGACAAAAAGGACAATGAGGGCCGTTGATAGGAACAGTGAGATAACAAGAGGAAGCTAGCCGCATGCACCTTTAGAGTTAAGAGCAAGGAGAAGAGCCAAGAGGAAATGAACGAGATCACCCTTAATGGAAACTTGATGATTTAGGGGAGCAACCTCTGCGGTGGTGACTGGAAAATGTTTTGGCAATGGTGGTGATGGAAAAAGGAATAACGGTCAAAAGCTTAAGATCAGGGGAAAAGCTTATTTTTATTTTTAATGTTTAATTAAAAATAAACTTTGCCTAAATTTTTTATTTATTTATTTATTTTAGAGAAATTGTGTTTGAATGCTGAATTTGGTGCTAGAAAATTAGAGATGGTAACCATGATTGATGATGATCAATGGAATGAAGAAAAAATCAGGAAATAGTGTTAGGATCTTACAATTTTTATTTTTATTTTGTTTTGAAATCATTTTGGATTAATGTTTAATTACAGTCATTTTAAAACAAAATGCAGTCATTAGTGAGTTATAACTATACGTAGATGAATACATTAATTGTGATCATTAGTATTAGAGTAATATAAATGGAATCACAAATTAATCAAACAAACAAATAAAATAAAATCATTAAAATAGGATAATATAATGTATAAAGGTTATCAAGTCATAATTCATGTGATATAAAAAATATTTGAAGTCATAATTCATGTGATATAAAGAAATATTTGAAAAATATGATGCAATTCAGAGTATTATTTTTTGAGAGACCAAATTATTTTACATAAAAAAAAAAACTTAAGAAATGAGTGACCCCTTTCAAAATTTTCAATGTCCCATCTTATAGGATAGCTTAATCAATTTTATTTTATTTTATTTTTTTGGATATTTTGTTTTTTAAAACTACAACTACCTAACTCTTACTTTTCTTATTATTTTTCCAAATCATCTTTATAAACTCAGATTGCAACTTCATCAATTTTAGGCCCTTATGGCTTATGTTGTTGTTTTGTCTGTTGCCTGTTTGTCTTTTTTATATTTTTAATTTTAATTTTTTAATTATCTAAAAGTCAGAGAAAATTGGATGATGATAGTAATTTTTTTATATTAAAATGTTCTTTGTTCTTTTTTAGTAGGAACATAAAATGACAATTTTGATGTTAAATAAGTTACATTCTTTTAGTTGGATTCTACCATGTTATCTTAGCATGGAAGATGAAAAAATTTCAAATTTCAAATTGTTGGAAATTTATCCAATGTTTCAATACATATAACTTATAAAAGTTGGGACAAGTTGAAAAGTTTAAACTATTCTTACTTAGAATATTTTACTCTTCTCACTTAATCATGCTCATTATTCATTAAATAAACTTACCATTATGTTGTTTTGATTTAGTGATGTGTTAATTAAGTGTCCATCTAAGTTGTCTTGTATGTTTGCTTTTGAGTTAATGGGATTATAGTAGTAGCACAGATCCTATTGCCACTAGTTTTGACTTTTCCTATGACTATGGAGATAAAAGGTAATCTGAGCAAACTTATGCAAGAAAAAAAAATTATTGAAGAAGAAGATGAGGTTAACGTTTCTCTAAAATCATATCGCATGATACTAAGTTGCATCTTATATAATATATAATGTTCTAAATCAACATACGTTAATGTAAATTGGATATAATGACTAAATTATAAAATAACAATCAATGTTAGGATTAAGTAGAGATTTTTAAAAAATGAAGGATACCTTTCAAGACGACATTAGTAAAGTGAGAGACTAATTTATTAGTAAACTTGATATATAATTTTTTTTTTAATTTATGAACATATATATTTTCTTAGTTATTTTTTAATTCAATTAGAAGAGATTATTGTATCATTAACGATCACGTTGTAAGGACATAAATTCTTGTATGTTTCATTTTATAAAACATTAAATTTTTAATAATTTTAAAAATTTTATATTATTAAATGATCATTAAAAAATTATAAAAAATTCTCATAATCTTATCATCCTAAATAAGTATTATTTATTCCCTTCTAACAATTAAATAAAATATTTAAAAAAATTATACTTTAATCATTCAATTTTTAATTTTACTATGATTTATGGTTTATAAGTTCTTATGTATACTTTTTCAAGGGTTATAAGAGTCTAAAGTCACAAATTTTTCATCTCCTCATATTATAATCATGATTTTAAAATTTTTACTTTACACTACAAAGTATAATAAAAAATTTAGCATAACATTTAAAATGCTTTTACGGATAGATTAATATGGTAATTTATGATTGATTATGTTTAAAATAGTAAAATTATATTTATATTTTTTTAAAAATTTTAATTGACAAAAATATATATAAATAATTTGTTGTAATATTAGGAGCGTTGAAATTAAAATTTTAGATTTTATTATTAAATTATGTGAAAAGAATAAACATTTTCAACGATGATAAAATATGATTTTTTAAATATATTATTTTTAGAAAATTTTATAATAATTGAAATTAAATGATTTTATTATTTTATTAAAATTAAAAAAAATCATACATATAATGTGAATAAGATAATAAAATAAAAATTTTAATGAATAGTTATTACATGTTATTCATGCTTTATCCAGCAAGAATGAATTTTTATTTTACATAATGTGTTATTAAAAATATTTTTATAAATTAAAATTTTATGCATCTCAAAATGTGAAAGGTAAGGATGTAACACTTATAGTTTTGGATGTTAAATATTTATAAAATTTTTCTATTTTTATATAATTTATATTTTTTTTAATAAAATCCTATCACTTTTAAATGTTTAAAATTAATTATAAAAATTAAAATTAATATTTTAAAAAATCTAAGTAATTATTTTGTGATTTAGAAACTCTTCCACATTTATAAAATATTCTTTTATTTTTTTGTGTTTTATTTTCAAAATATTCAATAAGTAAATGGTAAAAATAGTTTTTTATTTTTTATTTTTAAATACAAATTTTTGAAAACATAAGAAAAGTACAAACAATAAAGTCTTTTTTTAACTGGAAGTGTAAATAAAAATATAAAAACATTTTTTTGAAACTAAAAAGTTGAATAAATCATCATTTCAGCTCTTGAAATGTTGAGACTCGGTTATATTAAATTTTAAAAATTGACGTATTTTTATTTTTCAGTATTGGAACAATATTTCTATTTTTAAAAATTAATATAATCAATTGAAAATATCTCAAAAATCAAAATAATAATTTTTTCTAAATAATCTTAAACTGGATAAGAATTCTAATTTTGAATAAAATTTATATATTATCTATATAAAAAATTGAATGGGAGGCTTCATTTTTTTTTGAATTTGTTAATATAAACTTTTATGTTAATTTTAGCCAATTTGAGGTATAAATTTTTTATTAAAACAAATATATATATTATAATTTTTAATATTATAATAAATATTATTTTTCCTAATAAAGTATTTTCATTGTAGTGATTAAAAATAATCTTAACTATTGTTTTGGGTTCATATTGGTTAGAGATAATCTCAATTTGATTAAGTACATCCTCTTGCATATAGGAAAGTCAACTAGAGTTATAGACTAGTCAGCTGAGCTTCAAATCATATATGTGATTACAAATTATATTTTATTGACTTTCATTTCCCAAATCAACGTTTAAGATTTACACTATTATATACGGGAAATATACTATTTAACAGTTAGGAAATCAACTGTCATGTAAGATGTATTACGTAAAGGTATTTTACCTATATGTAATTTCTATATAAAAAGCATTGTTACTATATTAAAAAAAAAAAAGAAATATCGTTTGCTTACTCGTAACTTCTATAAAAAAAAATTGTTTCCCTCTTTAACACTCTTCTATTATTTTTCCCTTTTGATGTTACCCTTTCAATCAGTAAAATGGTCATATAGATATTTGGCTTCTCGTAAACCAATTTGCTTGGCTAGTCGAAGAAACCTAGATTTATTAAATATTTAAATCTTATAAAAAATATTCTGATGATATTCCTAATTAGTATATTCCTAATTTATGGTGTCAATTTCAATATTGTAATTCTTGCAATTGTCATATGTTTAAATATCCATTGTTTTAGGGGATATTTAGTAGGGGATTTCTTTCAAAAGCTTTAAATTAAAAATTGAATTTTATGTTTGATATAAATATTTCAAAAAGTATTTTAAAAATTTATTTTTAAAATATTTTTTATTATATTTTTCAATAAAATATTCCAATATAAATAGTATAAATTCAAAATTTTCATAAAAAAGTTTTAATCATATTCGTAAAAATATTTTTAAGAATCCTTTTAATATATTAAATATATTTATAACATTTTCAGTAATCACGGTTCTAACATAGCATATTTTTAGAAAATAAATTTTCAAAAATAAAAAAATATATATATACTAACCATTTCCCAAAGGATAAATTGTTAAAAAGAAATTAATAAATGAACACATTTTTATTAAAATCACAACAAAAGAATATTAGAAACATAAAATATTATACATTTATATAATTTTTTTATTCATTACCTATTAACTTAAAGATAATGAATAAAAAAACCAATAAAATATTAGTAGTTAAGATTCTTTTCTTCTAATTGAACAAACTAATTGATGATATAAGTAGTAGCTAGTTACGAGCTAAATTCTCATGTCAATCACTACTATATAGTAAGCTACCGTTAGTACTTTACACCAATGGCTCAAAAAAATCTAACGGATTTTACAAAACACCAATCAATAGTTGGGCAAGAAGAAAGTGAAGAAAACAAATTAAGCCCAAATTGTAAGGAGTTAATTATTTCTCTTCCTAGAGAGAAGGGTTGGATAACCCCTTATCTCTATTTATTTCAAGGCTTTTGGTATGCAGCAGCTGAAATCCAAGCCATAAACAATTTCCAAAATCACTTCCAAGCAAAAGATAGTGATATTATTGTTGCTAGTGTTCCAAAATCAGGCACCACCTGGTTGAAAGCTCTTATCTATGCCATTGTTAACCGTCAATATTTCCCTTCCCTAGAGAACCATCCATTACTCACTTTCAATCCCCATGAACTTGTGCCTCCATTTGAATTCATCATTTATGATGATATTTATAACCAAATTCATGACGTATCCAACATGGCTGAACCAAGACTTTTTGGTACCCATGTTCCATTCACTTCATTAGCCAAATCAATTAAGGAGACCAATTGTAAGATAATTTATATTTGCAGGAACCTATTTGACACTTTCATTTCTACTTGGACTTTTGTCAATGAAATTATGCCACAATTTTTACCTACATTACCACTAGAGGAAGCTTTTGAAAGGTACTGTAAGGGGATAATTGGGTTTGGTCCATCTTGGAATCATATTCTAGATTATTGGAAAGAGAGTATAAATAGACCAGACAAGGTTTTGTTCTTGAAGTATGAGGACCTTAAAGAAGATGTCAATTTTAATGTGAAAAAAATGGCTGAGTTCTTAGGTTGTCCTTTTACTCAAGAGGAGGAAAGTAGTGGAGTGACTGAAAATATAATCAAATTGTGTAGCTTTGAGAAGATGAAGGAATTAAAGGTAAATAAATTTGGAACAATGGGAAAAAATAGAATCATTGAGAATAAGTACTTCTTTCGAAAGGCTGAAATAGGAGATTGGACAAATTACCTCTCACCTTCATTGGTACGAGAATTATCCAACATTATAGAAGAAAAATTCAGTGCATCAGGCCTATCATTTAAAGCGTACGAATGATCATATGACATGGCTATTATATATTAATAATCTAGTAGCTAAATAATCATTATGTGGGTGAATAAAAATGTGTAACACAAATGTTATTATTGTATCTTTTCTCTTAGAATAAAATGTTGTAAAATGTCCCAGAGGCAATATGACCACCACAAATATTATCATTGGAATTATTAGGATGACAAATGTGTGTTGAAATTTTATGTTGAACTTTATTTCTGTTAAACAGATTTCAAGTTAAAATAGATTGATTTATTTGTGGAATTATATGACATTTAAAAATAGCATTTACCTTTTACTAATACGTTTCTAAAGTAATTTGTAACGACAAGGTGAAAATGTAGTAAAAGACTTCTAAAATTGGGTTTTCTTTAGATAAAGACAAAAATAAGAACATTGAAATTGATATGTTTTTGAAGTATATCTTAAGATTCTTAAAAGTATATATTTAGTTTCATGTAGGATCTTGACTTTTAATTGTAACAATGATTAATGCACAATACTTAGCTTGAACTAATTCTTTGTTGTCCTAAGTGCATGATATAACACTCTCCTTACCAAACCTGCAATACGATATGTATATGAAATACTTTCTTAAATAATGAATTTGAAGAATTAAGGGCAGGCTTTGTTTGATTGTTGTTTTTTATATTTATTTTCACTTAAAACTGAAAACATAGTTAAAAATATTTTATTCTAATTTTTTAAAATATTTTCTAATTTTTTGAAAATAAATTAAACTTTAAAAAATAAAATTTCATTTTTAACCTTTTAATTTCAAAATATTTAAAATAGAAACAAAAAATATGAAAACGAAAAAATAAGAGATGATGAGAAAATTTAGGTTTAGAGATAAGAAAAAAAATACAAGATAATAAAAAAAATGTTGACTTATTGATAAGAAAAAAATATAAGAAAATTTTAGTTTAATGATACCAAAATAGATAATACTAAAGTTTTAATTTTGTGATTAGTAAAAATAAAAAATAAGAAGAAATTTTAACTTAGTAATAAGAAAAATAGGAAATAATGAGAAAATCTTGGATTAAAAAACTAGAAAATATAATAATAAATATATAAAAGATCTGATTTGTATTTATTTCTTGTTATGATTATTATAATTAATATATATCAATTTTTAGATTTATATTTAACATTTTTAATAAATATTATAAACCATTCTTTATATATTAACAGATAAATTAATCTTTATATTAATATTCATACTAATCTTTATATATATATATATTATTGTATATATTATAATTAAATGTATAAAATTATGTTAATTGTCAAAATTAAAATTATAATGAAATGATGAATTAAAAAAATAAATTTAAAATAATTTTTAGAAATGTTAGTCATTATTAAATTTTATTTTTAACAAAAATATTTAAAAAAACTATAAAAAAAATTCAGATTTAAAAATCAGTTATAAATAAAAAGATGCTAAACTTGCTTATTTAATTCTTTCAATGAAATATAATATATATCAATTTATTTTTAAAAATTAATAATAATAATAATAAATAATTTTATTAATAGTCTATTAAAAATTAATCTTATTTCTACGTATTTTTAACGAAATGAAAAGCTTAAAGTCATGTAATTATGTAGTTTTAATTAAAATAAATTGATTGGTTTAAAAAATAAATTTTAAAGGAGAATAATTTGAAGAAATATTAAAATGTTTAACTGAAAATATTTATTATAACATTTTAATAAAATTTTAAATTCATATATGCATATGATTCAAGACGAAGGTTGCACTTGAGCTTATATAATTTTTTAAATATATGCTACGCATGTATATGAAGTTTATTGCATGATATTTGGAATTGAAATATTTATTACAAAATAAAAAAAGATAAATCTAAATAAAATTTATTCAAAAATATTTATTTTAAAAAATATTTACTTAGTATTTCAAATTCACATATATCCAAAGTTCAATACAAACAAACATCGCACTCGAACTTATATGATTATCTAAATATCATATAATAAGATAAATTACATATTTAAAAATTGTTGCATAAAATTTAAAATTAATATAGAGTTAGTTAAAAATGAAAACAAGTAAAAGTAAATTTAAATAATTTATTGAAAAATATTTATTTTAAGAAAATTTAAATTTATTATAATATTTAAATAATATTATAAACCCATCTACGAACAAACTTTAAGACAAATGAAGACTACGCTTCAACCTAGACATTCTTATATAAAATGATAGAATATATTACATGTATGTATTAGGAGTTCATTACATGAGATTCAAAATTATTATAAAATTAATTAGAAATGGAAAAAAAGAAAAATTAAATTTAAATAGAATTTATTCAAAAAATATTTATTCTAATAAAATTAGAATTAAAAATTTATTATAATATTTAAATAATCTTTTAAATTAATGTATATACAAGGTTTAAGACAACAAATACTACATTTGAATTTATATGATTCTTCAAATAAAAGATGATACAAAATGTTACACATATGTATTTGAAGTTTGTTGTATGAGATATGAAGTTAATATATAATTGCTTTAAAATAGAAACAACAATGGTAGATTTAAAAAATATCAAATTTTAAAATGTTATAATATTTAAATAATATTTTAAACTTAAATATATACAAAGTTCAAGACAAATAAATGTTATATTTTAACCTATACAATTCTTAAAATACAATATAATAAAAAATGCTACACATGTATCTAGAATTTCTTGTGTGAGATTTGGACATAATATAGAATTATTTTACAACAAAAAAATGAATGTAAATTTAAAAGCTGGAATAAAACATTTATTATAAATATATAAATAATATTTCAAACTCATATATCTATAAGGTTCAAAACAAACAAGGTTACACTTGATTTATACACTCACTCTTCCAAATGCAAGATAACTGAATAAGATACACGTGTGTATATTTGAAATTTGTTGCATGAGATTTGTAATTAATATAAAATTATTTTAAGATAGGAAAATAATATAGATAAATTTTAAAAAAATTGAAATAAAATAGTGATAATCAAGGTAGTATGTGAAAAAATTTATATAATTTTTTTTAAAATATACGTCAAAATAAAAAAAATTTCTCATTATCAACGAAAGAAGCTCGAAAAAACATTGAATATCAAGTAAAGAGGTACAATAAATATTGACATGAATCAATCCATCATGTATTCATAAATTTAAGAAAAAATATAAATATTAAATATTTCACTTAAACATATTTAATAATCTAGTTATATATAAATTTTTTATATATAACGATGAATTCATAACACCAATCCATGTATTCATAAATATTAAATAACAAAAGATGAAAATAATATTCATAAATATTAAATAACAATGGTTTACCTGGGAAGAGGAGATCCAAGACAGGATTGGCCAATCAACGAGGATTAATGACGTGGAAGGGGTTGAGGAACAACAGAGGAAGACCAATCATCATTAGATTTTAAGGAAGGAAGAGAAGAAATCGATAAAGAAGAGGTTCAATGCAAACCAGCATCTTGATCGCTCAGGTACTTAAGCTTTTTCTGTCTTGTAAGCCTGCATTGCTAAAGAGTAGGTGTCTCGTAAATTATTTATAATTCTCATGCTCAAATTTATTACTAGAAGGGTGGTAAATATTTTATTATTTACTATCATAAGTGTAAGTGAAAATACAGAGTGCATAACACAAAAGTATCATATGTTGTTATCTCCAAACTTGCAACAATCCACTTGGCTCCATAGTAGAGTTCTTTCCTAGATTCCAAGGACCCCTTCCTTTTGTGCTTGAAGTTGGGTGAATTATACTTATCCACCTATGCTATGATTTAAGACAATAAACTCATTTGCTTGAATTTTATAGACATGATATGATTATTGGTTAGGTATGTGGGAGTGGGTGAAAGAGAGGATGTGTAGGCATTCTACTACTTCATTGAGTCAGAGCAATCCAAAGGAGGATCCTCTTGTGCTTTGGCTTACTGATTGTCCTAATTGCTCTGCCTTTTCTGGCCTTACCTTGAAAATAGGTCACACACACTACTCTTTTATGTTATAGTTATATTAGATAGTTTTTTATAAAATAATAAAATTATTACTTTTCTTTTATAATATTAGTTCATAATTATTATTACAACTCAGATTTTATTACAGCTTGTAAATTCTATTACCAAAAGGGTAGTAAATATTTTATTTTCTACATTCTAATATATATTTTTTTAATACCAAGCAAGACATCTATCTTATTATATATTTTATTCAATTTTTCATACACTACTAAAAAAATTAAGGTACCTTTAAAACAAGTTTCTTTATCTTGTTCATTGCTCTAAACTGTTTCATCCTAATTAAAGCAGCACTATCTATATGCTTGTTAACCTTTTCACCACCTTCTTTCATTAATGGGTGCTCTTGTTCAAATAAGTAATGTAAATATCCTTAATAATTAAAGTTAGTCTATATAAAACAAAACGACATATTAAGCATGAACCTGAATTAATTTTAGTTAATTGGATGTAAATTTAAACTATAATTCATGTCCAAACTCCTAGTATGATAACCCTACAATTGAAGGATATTTTTCCTCTTATTTTTCATTTGAAAAATGAGAGTATGACTTTTTTTAGAGTTTTTGATCACATTGTATGCTAGAAAAACATTAGAGTGTGAAACTTAGAATGCAACGTCATACTTATCAAGTGTTTCGAAAGCTGTAAGGCGTTTCTTAGGATCATAATTCAACATTTCCCTAGCCAAATCTTTTGCAGTATTTGAAATAAAAGGCCATGGTGCACTTTCCAAATCCAAATTAAATATGCCTTTCTCGTTTTCTAAAATTGTCCAACAGGTAACCGTCATCACACCAATAAAAATAATTCTAATACAATATAATATATATATATATATATATCCATTAACTGAACTAATATGCTTAATAAAAATAATTCTAAAATAATTCCCACTGGAAGATGGCATCTACATCTATTTTAAGGTACGCTTCTAAACTAATATGCTTTTTTATTGAAAATTATTTCTAATATATTATTTTTAATTATTATTTTTCACATAAAAAAATTGGACTTACAATTATGAGGCTCATCCTATTCTAAGTGAGACAGAGAGAAAAAAAGTTGGTAGTGTGATGGAGTGCCAGAAGTTATCAAGAGAAGCATGTGCGCTCAAACGACAGGCTTCCTTTCTAAATGATGGTTCAGGTTCCTTACTACAAACAACAATGTTTATGCGATAGCATGGCAACATTGGAGGTTGGAATTCTCCTATGATTACTAAGAAGATGAATATATACGACAAGGTACTTAACCTAGTTTTGAATGAGATCTCCATCTTACAAAGAGAAAACCAAGAACTAAAATTATAGATAATAAAATTGAAAATGAAATTAGAAGAGATTGAGAGATCTGCAATTAGATCAGTGACAAGTAATCCTGTAATATATGTTTTGCCTCGTGTTGATAAGCCTCCTCATACCTTTCTTCTTGTTCCAACAACTTTGCAAGGTACATGTATTCCTCCCTGGTTAGGTTTTCTAGCATCGAAATCATTCTATGCATGTAATGATGAATACACAAAATAAGAGGGAAAAGAGTGGACTTATTATATTGAACATTGGAAACACAACCATTTGGAACAAAATCATAGATGATGAGTGTTGGTGTATAACGTATGAAGGCAAGTGCACCTTATCGTTTTATGAAGTAAAGAATGAGTAGAGTATCGTCTCCACAGGGATTTGGTTCAAATATTGAATTCCTACTAGTCCACTAATTGAACTTAGTTATGGGGTCACGTAGGCAACGCAAATTTAAGCGCGTAGGCAACGCAAACAGAAATCAACAAGAATTCACAGAATCTGTCATAAATCTGGAACTCTGTCCAGTACGCAAAGAATACTTCAAAATAATATCTAAACTATCAAACACTCAACAACTGATATAGATGTGTAAGAATTCAAATTATGGAAGATATTAGGGTTGGATTTCACCAAAACTTCCCCCATGTAACCTTTGATCATTACGTATATTGAAGATAAAATGTGATTGAAGATCGAATTCACAATTATTGATTGAAGGTCAATCCCTTGACTCATCAATTCTTCACTCAAATTAGGAATCCTAATCCCTTAGCAATTCCTAATTTGACGTGAGCCTTAAGTTCAAGAATTCAAACGATATCACAATTGCAAACCTCTATCCCTAGAGCCTTCACAATTGTGATATTCAATCCCAGTTCCAATTCTTAAACCAATTTCCCAATTGCGAAGAAGAATTTAGATTCAATTTATAAGTGGCCAAGTCATAAAAGCATTAAGCAAAGAGATGAATAATCAACGTTAAAGGAAAACAATCTTAAATAAATGCAAAATCTAGGTTACATAAGATCAGTTAAGATTCATCCTTCCCCAACAAAATCAAGTTACACATAATGAAGAAGAAGAAAACATAGGAAGAAGAGAAAGTCATGATCATGGCAAAGACGCCGTGATGCACTTCGTCTTCCGTCCTAGGGGTTCCTCCTTCACCCGCATTAGAACCAACAGATGGGGAAACGACGGTCTATCCTCTGGTTCAAGGCGTCTGGGAGATAGATTAGTGGATAGAGTGAATGATGCCTCGTTTTCGTTATGTTCTGGGCTTTTTATAGCTACTGGTCTGTAGCGTCGCGTGTCCAACACGGCCCAACTGCATTGCCAACGCGGAACCCTGTAACAGATTGCAGAAATTAAAACATATCAGATTTACGAGAATTTATCATCCAAAAGGCTCTAAAACTGTATTTTCCAGATTGTGCATGGGTTATTCAGTTTTATGTCACTTTCTCATGTTTTAATGGTGTTTTATGCTTCAATTACTTGCAATTATATTGAATTATGTTCCAAATAAGTGTCTTATTGGACACTTATCAATGAGCTTCTTGTCGTGTTCCCAATAGAAGCCATAAACGCAAACCAAGTTGGGGTGGATCGTACTTTTCTCGGGGCATGGCGTTGGAGATGATGAATGTGAAGAGAGGTTGTGAAAGGGGCATGAAGGCGAATGGATTTGGGAGGGTTTTGTTGAAAGAGAGAAATGATGGGGAAGATAAATTTTTAATTAAAAAAAGCTTTTCTACCTCGGTTAATAAAAGAAATGATGTAGAAAGTATATTACACCAGTTAACCACTTTGATCGATGTAGTATTTTATAACCTTAATTACAAAATTGCCTCTATTTTTTTTTTAAATTGGTTTTACTATAACCGATGTAAAAACTAGGTGTAAAATGATTTTTTTACACCGGTGAAATGTAGAAACAGATTGATTAATTATCATGCATCATATGCATAAAAAGATTATTTTGAAAATTTTCAACATGAGGATAGTCTCCAACCCCTTTTGTAAAACGAAGTTGAAAAATCTAGGGGTTGGCTCATAATCGAAATAGACTAGAGTTCATGGGAATAAGATTTTTCAAACCTATGAGGTATGCGAGCTAAGTTTGAGTCTTTCAATGGCCTAATGTTTCTCTATACAACTGTTATTGCTCTAGTTGAACTTATTTGTTTCACTGAGATCTTGATGATTATCATTACCATTCAACCAATTTCATTATTTTTTTATAACTGTGAAATGATGATGATGTTAGTATTCCCTAGGGTACACTGTTGTTATGGATATTGGATCTCGATACCCTTCATTGTTTTGATAAAGTAATGATAATGATTTGGTTCTATATGCATGTACATATCATAGGAATGACCAACTTCAGATTAGTGAGGATTATCGTGATATAAGATGCAATAGGCCTTAGTCTAATATAAAGTTTGTCATTATAGGAACTTGAGAAAAGAATGTAGAATAATTTGCGCTCTCACTACATTTGTTTGGACTTAGATTAGGTTGATGTATTAGATAGTAAAATTTATGTGTTTGTGTATAATGTTCATGTATATAATATTAATAAAAATATATAAATACTTTATTGCTATTCCTTATAAAATTTACTTAAATAAAAATGTTTCTTGTTATATCATATTTCTATGTATGTAGTTACCTTCTTTATAGTAGACCAACAAAGTGAATTGCCCTCGTTAAATATGAAATAGATGTCAAGATGAAAAACAAACAATAGCCTAACATTCTAAGAATACAAACAACAACTATGAAATGAAATTACAATATAAATGACAAAAGGTTATGAAAACTCATGAATCCAGTGATTGTTAACCTTCTTTATACAACTTCAAACTCAATAAATAATTTTGATATTTTCAACTTACTAACATTAACTTAAATTGTCTACATTTTTAATGAATTAAAATTTATGTATATAATTTAAAAATTATTACAATGTAACAAATAGTAATAATAATAATAATTAAAAAATTAATATTTATTTTTATATATTATTAATTATTGTTGTTATTATTTGTTCAAAATATAAAATATTCAAATTCATAAATAAATATATATATATATATATAAAAGAAACAAAATGATGTAAATCTGTATGAGTTCAATACTTATGTTGGTCCAAAAAAAAAGCCTAATCTTTTAAAAATGGGTATTTTTTTGTATAGACTTAATTTTTGTATAGGACAAACTTAAACCAAAAAATTACTAGCCTCTCATTATCCCTTCGGCTCAATTGTACGGAATTACTTTTTATACCCTTCCATCCATAGTAGACGGCCCCTTTTCAACTTTCTTACCGGTATTTAATTTTCAAAAATATAAAATTATATTTTTAAAATTTAAATTCTTAAAATGTATTTTATAATTTTAAAATATTAATTTGATTTAAATTTTAAATATCGATACACAATAATAAACTTTAAAATAATTATTTTTTAATAAATTAAATCTTAAGCTTTTGTAAGTTTAATTGATATGAATTTAATGTAATTTTTTAATTTTAAATTTTGATATATCAAATCAATAAATATTTTATATATAATTTTAAATAATTATTTTTTAATTTTTATTTTAAATTTTTATTAATATAATATAATATAATATTCATTACCCTTAATTATTAATAAAAATATTCAGAAAAATAAAAACTATTTATTATTTTAAATTTTTTTATTAACTTTAAAAATACCCGCATCAATAATATGTTAGTTTGATATATGAATAGGACTGCTCAAATGGACAGACTTCATTAATTAATCATATCAACCTTGAGTTTAATCAAAAGGACAAACTTTTTTAACGCTACATGGTTTTATAATTTACAATATTTTAATGAATTTGTGGATTCAATAGTCTAGAAAGAGATCATTCCCCATCCTTCTCGGTCTGTGCCTCAAGCAGTGACTTTACCTGCATTTGTGGTTAACATGTTCACTTTCCCTTTACCATTTCTCAGCCTCTTCCTGGTCCTCTAAATTAAAAAAAAGTGTGCGATGGTGAGGGGTTAGTGGTGCGTATCTAAAGCATGGTGCTTTCACGGTTTTGTAAGTATGAAAACAATGATTCTAAATAATTGGAAGTGGTGAGCATTCCATAGTTTTGGTAGGTGTTTTGCCGTGTTCGTCGTTTTGTAAAGTTGGACGGTTTCTGATGTGTTGATGGTGCTATCATTTTTCTTAAAATATTCTCATTATTCTGCACATCTGCGCAAATCCATCTATTTATATATTAAAATTTATTTTAATAATTATTAACAAAAAATAATTATTAATTCTATATATAATAATAATGGTTAACTCAATTACATATTTAATTATAAAAATTAATATAATAATTAATTGCTAATTGAAATAATTAATTATATGAAATAATAATTGATTAATAACTAAATATATAATTGAATTAATTATATTTTTTTAAAAAAAAAATTATGATCGTATTGATGATTTTTGTTTATTGGATTTGGATTCAATTTTTGAATTTAATTTATGTTATGAATTTTCTCAAATTAAATTATGAAAGATTAAAATATAATTATGTTAATTTAATAAAATTTAGAATACATAAAATGTAATTTTTAATTATAAAGCAAACAAACATTCAATCTTTGTTTTGATTTATGGATCTTTGGTTGAAAACCTTTGTTCATCGTTTTACAATTTTCTTTGTTCATCGTCTTCCGGACTATTTGGACTGGTTGGAGTTGTTTAATTTTTATCTTTAAATTTCATTAACAAATTGCACAAATTGGACCCATTTACTCTTAAGTAATGGGACCTTAAAACATTTTTAATGGAAAATTTTTATTAAGTTAAAATTTTATTTTATGAATTTTATTAATATACATTATTTTTTATTTTTTTATGATTTAAGCAATTTTCTATGCCATATATTAAAAAGAATAATTTTTATGAAGAAAATTGAAGGAGGGTTTTTTTTTTTAAAAAAAAAAAGTTAGCAAAACGTTCGGCCTTTTTTGTCTCCTAAAATTCTCACATTTTCTTCCAAATAAAAAAACCAGCATTGCTCATGGGCATGAGCCCATATTGCTTGAGTCCAGATCTACGGTTGGGCCAGATCAATAAAAAAATAAACATAAAAAGAATAATTGACCAATAAATAAATAAAATCGATAATAATAAACACAGTCACAATAGAATCTAAAAACCCTAGTTGTTGAGAGAGAAAGAGAGAGAGAGAGAGAGAGTGAGAGAGTGAGAGAGAGAGAGGGATTTTGTTTTGTTGACTCACTCTTCAGCGGCGGCACCATCAGCGTTACAATTAGGATCAGCGATGGCTACTGCGAGGACTGTGAAGGACGTTTCGCCTCACGAATTCGTTAGGGCTTACTCTGCTCACCTCAAACGATCTGGCAAGGTGCAAAATCCTTTTCTTTTCTTTTTTTATATTTTTATTATTTTACAAATATTTGAAATTTATCTGAAAATGCTTTAATTTTTTCTTCGTTCCATAAAATGGGTGACTTTTAATTGTTTGTTATGCTCGTTAACCGTTCCGTGAACTGGTTTTTTTTGTGTCTTGAGAAACCTTATGCCATTGTGTCTGAATTAATCGTTATTATTATTTTGAGTTGGGTTGAAGTTTATTGTTGTGGTCAAATGAAGTGGTTAAGAGTACTGGATAAATGAATGTCTGTTGCATTGGGATTTGTTGCAATTCCATTATCAACTTATGTGTTTCATTTGTTACCCTCAACCAAAAAAATTGTAAATAAATAAATGATAAATAAGTAAAAGCATTGGGTCTGCAAAAGGGGGATGGATGGTAATTTGTGACTCAGAAGCAGTAGCTAACATGAATGAAAATTAGTGTAAAAATTAGGTGAAGATTTAGGGAGTGTTTGATTGTATTTTTAGTTTTTAAAAATTATTTTGTAAAATAGTTTTCATAAACCTTTTGTATAAGGAAATGAAAAGAAAAGAGTAGTGAAGAAAAAGAGTAATAATGGAAGAATATAGATATCATAAAACAATTGTGTTTTGGGTTTTGGTAAAATAGCTTTATGCATACTCATCAAAATAAAAAGTGAAAATTAAAACTTTTGTGTTTTGGTTTTTCAGTTTTAAAAAGTAAAATAAAAAGATATTTTTTAAAACAATTTTCAGAAACTACCCCCATATTTCAGCTTTAAAAAATAAAAACTGTTTTTTGGAAAAAAAGGAAACAGACAAGTTCTTAGACTTTTTTTTTCTATCTTGAGTCAGTGTTAGAAGGAACCTCCAGATTTTTTGTTTTGAGGATGTGTTGTAAATTTGCTATCTATGTGTATTACACTTTTCCTTGCATTGTTTTCATGATGTATCAGCTTGGTTTACAATGCTGTGGGGGATTGAAAAATGATTGTCTTATGTCCTTTATTTGGTTCTGTTATTGATTTATCAAGTTTGGGAGATTTTGTTTTGTCTTTAATACTTCTATTCTTTTTTCCGTTGGTTCAAAATAGATGGAGCTTCCAGAGTGGACGGATATAGTGAAGACTGCAAGATTTAAGGAGTTGGCTCCCTATGATCCTGATTGGTATTATGTTAGAGCTGGTGAGATTTGTCTTCCTTGAAACATTGCTTTCTTAACATGCACACTTTCATGTTGGAAATTGCACTATGATATAACTTTTGTGCTTAATTCAAATTGATTTCAGCTTCCATGGCAAGAAAGATCTACTTGAGAGGGGGTCTTGGTGTTGGTGCATTTCAAAGGATTTATGGTGGGAGCAAGAGGAATGGTAGTCGCCCTCCTCATTTCTGCAAGAGTAGTGGTGCCATTGCTCGTCACATTCTTCAACAGTTACAGAACATGAACATCGTTGAGAATGACACCAAAGGGTAAGGACACCTTTACCTTGTTTAATCTGCTTGGTGTTTATAGCTACTGTACTGTGTTGAAAATAAGTAATCTTAGGGTATGTTTGTGGGTTGGGTTTTAGAGGGGGAAGGAGGGGATGGTAAGGGCCATTTGGTTTGTGAAAGTGTTTTTTTATTTTATTTTTCTTCTGTTTTCACTTTTAATTGCAAAATTACCATCTTTTCTATTTTGTTTCTTGTTTTTAAAAGTTGGTATAGGAAACACTAAAGTAAGAAAAAGCTATTTTTATTGTTTCTTGTACAAACAAGGCGATAATTTTGTAATTAAAAATAAAAACAAACAATGGAAATAAAAAACATTTTTTGCAAATTAAATAGTCTCTAAATTTTTCATTTCCAATAAGTATCTTCCAATTTCATAAGTTTTTAAAATAAAAGAAATAAATGATAAATTAGTATAAACATTTTATTTACTTTTATAAACATTTTGTAACTTTTTAATTTAAAATAAAATATTTGTCCTTTCCTCCTTTTGCCAACAAAACCTAATTCCCGAATGCACCTCTAGACATATCAATACTTCAGTGGAAATTGAAAGATGATGTTACTACCTTGCCGTTTTATTCATGCAGCTAGCATATTAGTTGGATGTGAACGATAGCCTTGGTTAGCATTGCTAATTGCTATCCACATGAAATTATTGATCCTATTTCAATCAGTATTTGATAGACATGTTAGAACAGACAGAACATAACATATGGATTCTATTCTATATTTGGCATATTTTAAGAATGGATGAGTTTAAAAAAGGGGCACATTTTAGTTTGAATATAAAGTGTGAAACCAATTAGACAATTAGAACAAGACTAACAGAACTGTGTTCCATTATGTTCTAATCATGCCCTAAACTCTACCTTTCTGCTTCATGTTACTATTGTGAGATCACTATTTCCGAGCATCGGTCTGATGCATTTTGATCTCAGTGGCAGGAGAATTACATCCAGCGGCCGACGGGATCTTGACCAAGTGGCGGGAAGGATTGTGGTTGCACCTTGATGTGTCAACTGCTGAGGATTACTAGTCTATACAAACCTCCAGGTTAAATGTGTTTGTTGAAGAGAAGTGAAGTGGTGACGCTGCATTGTGCCAAAATTTTGGATTTTAGTTACCTCTGTCTTTTAAATTGGATATTGAATGTTGCTTGTAGTCTATTAGATGAAATTTTGCTACATTTAATTTTCACTAAAGTTTTTTAACCTTCATCTTGGACATTTTTGTTCATTAAGTATCTACCTATGTAGTGAAAAGTTTGAAGGATAAGTTACACAGGTTAACGGGGATGGATCTGAACGTTAATTTCTCACATGATAATATTATTTTTTACACAATGCTCTTTGATGTTTGTCATTTCACATACATTGCGGACAACATATAGCGTCTCTTAACTATTGATAAGATGATTAATTTTATCATTAATTATTTTTTTAGAAAAGAATCCTTTCTAACCATTGTTTGATTAATTTAAATGGTCTAATTGTTTAGAAGGACTTTTTTTCAGTTGAGTGAAAATTTAACCAGTTTCCATGCTAATCCTGTGCCGTATTTGATGTTGCTTGCTGTTTGGGTAAAAGCGACTTTGCATTCTTCATGCAAAATGAAGCAACGAGTGGAACTGCGAAGGATAATAATTTGCTATAACTTGAACTCTTGTAACCACGAGTGCTAGAATTATGGAATTGGTTGCCGAGACAAAAAGAAATGCTAGAAATGATCGATTACAAAGGAAATGCAGTTTAAATATTCGAATGTAATTAAAGTTTAAGATATCTATTTTTATGAAAAAATTTTATAAGAACTATGGTTCCATTTGTATGAGCAGTAGAATTGATTCCCCCAAGGCCTAAAATGAAAAATTGTCAATGTTGTTGAATGTGCTTTGAAAGTTGTGTATATTTAATATCATTTGGTGCATGTTTGGATTCATGTCATTCGCATATTTTTTAACAGTACCAAGATAACTTTCTAATTTTAGATTTACATTTGTTAATTTCAAATGTGAAATCAAATACATATTTGTTTGATTATTTTTATAAATTATCATTTTAATATTATGTTCGGATGATGAGCAAAATAGAATAAATAAATAAAATAAATAAATAAAAATTTGTAACATCTATTTTATTTTACTTTTTAAAAATTATCTAAAATTAAGGATGGTAAGAAATTTTGTACCTTTTTATTCTTGTTTTAATTTTAACGAAAAAAATTTAAGTTTATTGGGATGGGGAACGAGTCCGAGTAAAACTTATTTTTTTTAAAGTGGGAAGGGTATAAGAACGCTCATATTCATCTGTCCTGTTTCCCAAACTTATGTCGCTTATAAAATTATGAAAATATTTTTATTATTTTAAAATATTATATAAAATTAATAAGGTTATAAAAGTAATAAATTTTAAAAATTTTAAAAAATATTTAATAATTTAATAAATTATAAAAAAAAATTAAAATTAAAATATAAAAAAGATCGAGAACATATGCCGGGTAGGTTTCTCTAACCCCGATAAAAAACAAGGATGAGATTTAATATTTTAAATTCGGCAAAGACAGGGGTAAAGATGGAGATTCAACATGAGATGTCGAAATGGGGATGAGGATCACAAAACTCATCTCGTTGTCATGCATATCTAGAATGTCATATGTTAACACATGAAATCTTCCATTAAATGAAAATTACTTAAAGTGGCATAACCATCAAATTGAAGGACAAATAATTCATTCTCCCTTTCAATTTTAAATTCCAACTCATTTTTCTTTTTTCATGTGGATTTCGAAAATCATTCTCCTATTCGTAAGTAAGGCTTCTGCATTTATTTTCCATTAATTCAACCGCAAGAACCTTAATTATTTAAGAGATCATGAATAGACCAACATTAGGATTCATAGCTAAATTTAGTTTGGAAAGCATAGAACCAAAATCATCACTTTCCACATTCAACGTTTTTCAATTTTAGGGAAGGGAAAAGGATTCAATATAGAAGTATTTCCAGCTCTCTTAGGTCTACAATAAAAATTTATTTATTATTTAAACATATAAATTTATATTTAATTGTGTTTGAATTTAATTGTTGGATTAAATTGATTTAGTTGTTGATTGATATTTAATTAGTTAGAAATTAGATTATGAAATTATTTAAACTGATGTGAATTAGTATACTAAAACTCCAAATTTTAAATTGTGTGATTCTTACTTATAGATGAGACTTTGAATGTAAATTTTAGATGCTCGATAATACATATTTGTGAACTACGTGCACAAATTTTGGTAGGTATCATAAATTTATATAATTTTATAAGTTATAATACTTAAATTTAGATTTATTTGAAAAGGTTCCTAAAGGGTAATACATTTAATACTTTTAAAATTATACAGATATATCACATAGTAAATATAAGGAAGTACTCGGTTGAAAAGTTTGGTAAAAAATTGAATTATTTCTATATTTATAAAAATATTTAAAATCTATTATTTTATAAAAGTTATTTCTTTTCCTTTTAATATATTCACAATGTTTAAAAAAATATAATTGATTAATTGACTTATTTATTTATAAAAAATTTATATTTAAACCTTGATATGCGAGGATAAAATATAAAAATGTAGAAGTAATTTTATATTAATATTTATTTTATAAGTTAATTTGTCAAGTTGGTGTATAATTGAATAGCATGAGAATATTTAATTTTAATTTGAAAAAAGAATAATTTAATTCTAAAGTCTGAAAAAGAATAATTTGTACAAAATTTTGATTTAGAATTCAAGAAATATACTATATAAATTATTAAAGGATAAAATTTTTTGTTAGACTATTCATGGGGTGCTGGTCTAGATATAACGAAATGTCAATTGGAGGTTAGGAACCTCATGATGTATTAGAAAGTACTTAATTAAATTTTAAAAAAATATTGAGTTGAATAATGAGATAATTGAATGAGAATTATGAGGTCTTAAATTTTGAAAAGAAGGTGAGGTCTTCAAGTGAAGTAGAAATGAGAATTAGAATAACTAATTGGCATGCATCGTTTGCATAAAAATAATTGTTTTGTAAATCATTAACGAGGGATAATCTGCAAGCCTTTATATAAAAGAGAGCTGAAAAATCTAAATATCGGTTCACATGGAAATAGATTAGCGTTGATGGTAATGTAAACTTCTAAACCTATGAAGTACGTGAGTTAGGTTTGAGCCTCCTAATGGTCTAAGATTGCTCCTTATAATCGGGATTGTTTTGATCGAACTTAATTGTTTCGACAAGATCTTGAAGATTATCATTAGTGATCAAGAAATTTTATATTCTTGTGAAAAGATGATGATAACGATTTGAGTGTAGCAATAACATGTGGTTTAAAATTGGATTCCGATACCCTGCTATTTTGATAAATTGATTATGAAGATTTTGGCCCATATGCATATGCATATCGTAAGGACGATTAACTTCATATTAGTGAAGATTATTGTACTATAGGATGTAATAAACCTTAGTCAAATCTGTCATCATATAAAATTACAAAGATGATAGAGTAATCTCTTTCATATGTTTTATGTGATGATTATTTAATGATAGTTCTTTGAGTAGGTCAAAGAACTTATATGTTATTTATATTAAAGTATGATATAATGTATAACTTCTATCCTTACTTTTACTTAAATGAAATGTCTTGTTTCCTTTATTATGTTCTTTGTATGTAACTAGGATTCTTTAGTGAGTTGCAATGTGGATGACTTCCTTCTCCTCGTTGAGATAACCTTCCACATAGAGATTAGTTGGAGGCTATCTCATCTTATGAATATAAATAACAATTATAAAACAAATGTATTGGTTAAAAGAAAAGAAGTTCAAAAATAAAATCTTATGATCATTAGTTTAAGTGCATCAACTTAACTTTAGTATATATATATATATATATATATATATATATATATATATATATATATATATATATATATATATGAAGTTTGATTATTTAAATATGTTCATGATTGGGAGGAATTAGATTACTTGTAATTAGTACGCATATATAAGAAATATTATATGAATAAAGTTAAAAGGATATAGATAATTTAAGAGGAACAAATTTTTTTTTCTTATTTAAATGAGTCAATTTAAATAAGTCAAAAGGATAGTTAAAAGAAATAAATTGAAGTATAATTTTTGTTTTATATTAATTGATAATTTTAAATTAAACTTAAATAATTTCAATGTTTTATCATATTATGTTTTATTAATATAATAATTTTTATTTTAAAAATATTTAATAAGTTAAAGATTAAAAATATCAAACTTTCCCTCTTTCCATTTCAAGACTATCTCAAAGAAAATAATTTTTTTCGTAGATCAATATAAAATACTTCATATTTTTATGTGCATCCAAATATTAAAAAATCTTTTTATTTTTTTTGTTTTATTTCTCTTTATTATTTTTTTATTTTAACCAAAACAAATAAAATTTAACTGTCTTTTTATCCAAGATTAATTAAAATAATTTAGAGCAAATGACTTATTCTAAATTTTTTAATTAAAAAATTATTATTTTAGACGCCTAGTTATCTTTGTAATTATATTTAATCTTTTATAATAAAATATCTTATGACTTAAATCTAATAATTTTATCATCTAAAACGAAAGAGATAAAAAAATATTACATTAATAGAAAATATGTCAATAAAAAAAAAAAGAAATAACAAGAAAAGCATGAAGCAACATGTAAAATAAATTTTAAAAAAATATTAGAATTAATCTAATGATAAAAACTTAAAAATTAAAATAATTTACATAAAATCTTGAATTCAATCTTTATCACTTTTCATATTTTACAAATAAAATAATAAAAAATATAAATTTAAACTTTATAAGAACCATAAAAAAAATATTTTTAATTTTTTAATCATATATATAATTATTGGTTGATGAACTCAAGTATTAAAAAAGTAGATAATTAATTACAAACTTTAATGTATTAAAAATTAAGTTTAAGTTAGCATTTAATATCACATATCACCATCAACAAAAAAAAATAACATCATAAATTAATGTAAAACATGAAATAAGATGTCAAGAATCGATACGTATTAACAAAATAAAGGATTAAAAAATTAAAATAACAATTCATTTAAAAATGTAAAAAAATCAATAAATAGCATTTTTTTTCTGTTTGTTTTCAAATGTTTAAAAATAAATGCACAATTGTTAAAAAATATATAATCGATATTGTTAATTTTTTAAAAACTTTTATTTGCTTTTCCATTTACCTTTTATATATGAATTTTATTTTTATTTATTTTTATTACAATTGATAAATATAAAGGTAGATATATATATATATATATATATATATATATATATAAAATTAATATTCTCTTAAAAATTAGAGTAAATAGATAAATTGAAATAAAATTTTTGATCTCTTTCTGAACAGATAATAAGAAATAAATGAAATATATTTTATTAAAAATAATATTTAATATGATTAATACATTAAATCCTATATTTTTCAATAGAAACTTGCTATATATAAATTTTTATTATGTAACCTTAAATATACATTATAAAATCTTTAATATTGACTAATTTCTCATGTACTTCAGGGGATTTGATTTAAAATGTAAAAGCTACTTCCAAAAACTCCATATAAAATGTGAATAAATTTTGATGGCACTAAATATTTAGTACATGTGAGAGAGGCACATGAAATGACAAACTAAACTAACAACAAACATTATTTTGCTTCAAAACGGCCACAGGTCACCCCAAATAGATTTTTTGGCCTGATGATGCAGGGTAGGATTCTTGCTCTGTGTTACAACAATACGTTCATATGAACCCTCTGAGGCATCCCTTTTGGTGGATCTACACACATTCATTGTGACTTGTCTACCCCTTCTCACAGGCATGAAGACAATCCTGCCCCATCCACCTCCAAGATCAGCACTAGCGCTTTCTTCTTCCACTTCCTCATTATCTTCATTATCATCAGCACCATCAGTTTCCGTAGCATCGGAATCATAAGTAACTACATCTATTGCTTTGCGACGAGGATCATCAGTTTCCAAATCATCAGAACCGTAAGTTACTACATCTGCTACTTCAGGAGGAGTATCATCAGCTTGTTGCAACTTCAACCAGTCCTCTGAAAAAGCGAAGAGAAATGAAAAATAATGGAAATGAATTGTTTATAATCTCCAAAGTTCTTCCCATATGCCATGGAAAGGAAGCTGGTTTAATAGCAAATCAGACCATATGCTTTGTTACAATGTATTTTAACAGAAAGCACGCACTCATGTGGGTAACAATTACCGTAGTCAATTTCAAGATCCTCGGGATTTCTTTTTGCATGCTGCTCCTTCAGAGTCTCAAATTTCATACCATCAAGAGGCCAAGGTTCCCTGATACATGGGATGAGGAAAAGGAATCAGAGTTACATAGAATGAAAGCATTTATACCTCAAAGATATGGATTAAGCGATTTAATGATCATGGTAGGAAGGATCAGAAAATGTTGCTTCCTGAATAAAAACTGTAACCTTTAAGAAATCATTTATAAACTTGTTAAATTTTCATGAAAAGAACTCTCGGAAATTTTCGTTATTCTATTTGTTATCTTTATTGCTGAAGTTCAAACCTGAAAGATTTAATTAAAACACTTGCCTTGGCCTTTGTCCTCGTCTAAAAACAACATAGGAAAATTTCTCATCTTCAAAGCCACGTAAAGGCTCACCCTTTGAACGCTGCAATGATGAAATTTAGAACATAAAAACTTCTTGTTGCGTGAATCCTTATTGACATCAAATAAAAAGGGGGAGGTAGGAATGGGGGAATAACATGGTTCTTTCCAATATTGAGTAAAATGTGAATTAAGGAGAAACCTTGTAAGCACGTTGCGACGATGTCCTTTCCAAGCGCTGAACAAAATGACAATATTTTCCAGATTTTACCAGTGGACAAGTCCCATCATGAGGACACTGCAT
The DNA here is from genome assembly GCA_026541065.1 of Canavalia ensiformis. Classification (NCBI taxonomy): domain Eukaryota; kingdom Viridiplantae; phylum Streptophyta; class Magnoliopsida; order Fabales; family Fabaceae; genus Canavalia; species Canavalia ensiformis. Next base: position 130,542 of record JAMKYM010000699.1, on the reverse strand, counting down.
GAAAAAAAATTGCCAAAAAGGCAAAAAAGAATAAGAATGGGACAGGCAGAAATCGAGGGAGGATGAGATGGGTAAAAATGCGAAATTGAAAAAGTAGGGTAAAAATGACATATACTTACAGGAGCAACTACAAAGGCACCAGCCTTCTGAGTGATCAAATCTTTGCAAACGTCATTTTTCTTATTAGAAGATTTGCGGTATTTCTACAAAGGAAGCAAATTTCATACTTTGTAAGAATAAAACATTGAAGGAAAACTGCACAACCGTGATGGCAAAAGACAGAACACAAAGATTATTTATCTTTGTTTAAAATTTTTGTTAAAAGTAGTAGTAAATTTACTCTTTCTTCCATCCATAATATGTGAGATCTCATCTGAGCTATAATATTAGATCCATGAGGTGTTCCTGGTTCAACCAAAACCTACAAGAATTTCATTTCACAAATGGAGATTATATTAGATATAAGATTTAAAAGAACTAAACAATAAATTTATGAATTCAAAAGTGCCCTCATCCTTTTCTTTTTAAACAACCCTTTTTCTATAATTAATAGACTTTTCCTTTGCTCCTACCATTCTTTTTTCTCTCAATTACTCTGTTTTACTTTCAAAAAGTGTCAAGACAACTCCAATAGGCAATCCTATCTTTCACAGGAAAATAAAACTACGAGCTAGAAATCATACCAGAACATCCCGTGTTAGATCCCAGAGCTGGCGAACGATGGTGATTCGATCATTTAGTGATGGAATCTCTCCAAGAACATAGGACTTCAGCCAATGAAACAGATTGCTAATAATTAGCATCAATATGAGAAAAAAAATACAAATACTTTATATGCCTAATATTAAAAAAAGAAAATATCTAACTAAAGTATGTCCCTTCCAGCAGTACAGACAAGACAAATAGGGTTGTAGAACAAAATAAAAAACTGAAAGGACATAGCAAATTGAGCTGAATATGTAATTTGCTTCAATCAAACTTTAAAATTGGATGGAAGAAAAAGTTAGTCAAATTAGTTTATTATCTGAATAGAACCACATACAAAAAGTTGATTATTCTTTATGTTCAATGAATTAGTTAAGTAAACAACTAGATCTTCAAATCCATCTAATGTAGCTGCCTGTAAATGAGAATTCAACACATGAAACACTGCATAAACTAATAATTTTTAATGTAGTAAAGTTAAAGACAGTGTATAAAATGTTCTTTAGTCTTAATTTTGCTAATGGATATGATGTGGTTAGATACTTAGGTTGATTATTGGTTTTGATCTATAAGGATGTTGTTGCTAAAAATTTATTGCATATAACAGTCATGCAATTCTTTTGTACAAGAATGTTTTTTATTTAGCCTACTAGTCCAGAGTCAAAAGAGTTTAACTGAACCAATCCAACATGATTTAATTTGCTATTGAAGTGAAGTTTATCTTTGAAATAATCTCATATTTTTCCAGGCCTGGCTCATTAATAAGGTGGCTTATTTTCATCTCTTGACTGCACAAAAAATAATTGAACAAATAACTTGTTGCTAATATATGTAAATAATCTGAAAGAATAAACTTACAGCAATTACAAGGTCATGCCCTCTGTCTGATTTACTGATGGTTTTAGAAAGTGCTTGAATGCTTTCATAGCTATGAATAAGTGGCAAATTCTTGAGACCTATGTAATCAACACCAGAACAAAAGTCAAACTCACCAACTATTAAACATTGTCAGCTTTTCTTAGTAATTTCAGAAGGGAAAGATGTCAAAGTGAAATTTGCTACATTAATAAACATAAGATATATAATGATAGAGTTCTATCAATTTAAGTCAGACAAATAGAAAACACAGGTTCTGTAAGTACAGTAGTATTGCTGAAAAAGACAAGATGTAGATATATATGTTATTTAAAGAAAAAGAACACCAAACAGTCCAGAGCACAATGCTCCTAAGAGGAAAAACCCTCCACCCTAGATATCGATCAGAATCAGAATAATCATGCCTTATCACTCTCCAACCCCCTCAACCATTTTAATACTTCCTATAATATATCTGAAAGATCCTTTCTCTCCCCGTCATCCACTAATAACAACCCAATATGCATCCCTCCTTTACTTTTTCTCTCTCCTGGAATATACTCTCCAAATTGGAGGATTCTCTCTCTGCTGACGAGGCTCCCCCTCTTCCCATAATTCTGGGTTCCTAACATATAGCATTACATAAGGGGGAATCCTGGAATTTAGTCAATGGAAAGGACTGTTAAATCATCAGTGACAGGAATGACTAGGGGCATCATCACTAGAAAGAAGTATTTCAATTTCCTAATGCAGAACCAAACATAGTTAAGACAGGTCATAGTAAAATCTTCTAATTTTGCTGACAACCTTTATATAAATAGATAAAAGCAACCCTTATCCTTTTGCCATTTTCGTTTTAAAATTTTCCTTTTCAAGTATATTATCCACCTGAAAAGGAGAAAATCCTGCTTGTTTACTGTAAGATTAGTATTACTTCCTCTAACAACTGCTTGAAAACAGAAATAATTAGCAATTATTGAGTATACCCTGTAATCTTTCCTCAATGGCCACTAAATCTCGAGGAATAAATTTGCAGCAACCAACCTGCAGGTCCAATTGGCAGCATTGCTATCACTTGTTATGTGATTACTGATTAAAAATGCCTAATCCTTCAAATGATTCCAAACTCAAACCAACCCTCTCAGCAATGACTCAAACTTGAATCATGTTCTGATATATTCCTACAAATTAATCACCTTCATCTTTTCTTTATAAATGCAGGATAAATAATCAAATTAATCCCGATCATGTCCTATGCAAAGACCCCCAAAAAATTTCAACTAGAGGGATCATCCAACAATCAAAATCCTATATAATAAGATCTGAATTTTATCTATCGATGAAATAACTGTATTATTTATCCTCAGTGCATTTGAGACATCTCACTTGATACAAATACCACTGCAGAAACCTCTGAAACATAGCCTTTGTCATTCATCATCACACACATCATGGGGTGCATGACCCAGATTACCAAACTTGACAACCTGAGTCCTAATGAAATAATGATATATGAAAAAACAAAGTGAAATTACAAAATATATATTAATTAAGAGAGGACAACATCATGCTTCATTTTTGTATACATATATAAGTCATGTCAAGATTTTCAGTAACTTTGTTCTAGAATTCAACTTTTATCATTTAAATACTGAGGTACATATTTTTCTTTTATCTTTTCTGCAACTTTGGAAGAATAGGATTTGTTTCTGCAATCATGAAATTGTTGATCTCATGTTCATTGAATATAAAAACCACTGGACTACTAATCAAGTTCAAGTCTAACTAAAAACTCAAACTTTTAGGACAAAATGTAATTTCCCAATAGTACCAACATCCAAAGGAGCAAATAAGGGAAGCCCATGCGTGAACCCTTCTGGATATACCATTTCTAGCTGTGTAGCATTCCCATCCTGATAATTATATTTCCAGTATAATATGATAGTTATTACTGATTACTCATCCCAGTACACATTAGGGCATAGAAAGTAGCTCAGCTACATATACATAATTTTGAGCACTTAACCAAAACAAAAATCACTAATTATATACCAGTTTGTCTAAGAATAATTTCAAATGACAACTAATGTGGTAATCCATAAACAATAAGCTTTAAATTACAGTTACATTCCATGATCTCAACATAATAGTTAATATACACCTCAAAGGACCCTCTCTTCCATTGCTTCAAATGTACATTCCAAGTTGGGCTGTTGCCCTTCCATCATTCTCCTAAAATTTAGTATTCTTTATCCTCCCTCACCTCAAATAGAAAGCGTAAGAAACCTATCATTTAAAAAAAAAATAAAAAAATTAACATTTACCTTGTATGAGGCTCTGACCTGCACGTTGCATTGACTGTGATGGTTCTATTAAATTAACTTTTTCTAAAGATTTTGGCCAAACCTCTTGCAGTGCCCTACAATATCAGATTTGAAAGGTAACAAATGAATTCAAGAACGTAACTAAAACTTATAATATCAAAGTTAACCATTTGGCAGAACAAAGCTCAAGAATATTTTACCAGAAAGCTGAACCTGTCCCAGCACCAAAATCTAATACCTTAGATGGAGAGAAACCAGGAAGCCTTGTGCGAACCTTAAAAGACATAAAATAAAGAGTTTTGTTAAGATCAATTTCAAGCCCGACACTGTATTGAAGACCGAAAGGATTTTTCCTGGATATTCATTAAAAGTGAACATAAGTCAAGGAGATAGATGGCTCATACCTTAAGGCAATTAAATCATAACATAGCTAATCCTACACCCATACAATACGACTTGGAAAATAAAAAGAGAAAAAAGAAGATTAACTAGAAGACACTCTAACCTTAAATATTAGGGATTACCAATCATTATTCACTCTGACGCATGAATTCATCCTGTTTGATTAATTTTAGACCTAAATATTTTGCCACAGTTCTTGCTTCGATATGCAAATCTTCTCTTGTTTGACTCAATGACTCAATCTTATAAAAGAGTGCATTTATCACAAATCCTTTCATTTGGGTTAACTCAAGCAACGCGTCTTCCCTTGAAGAAACACTATCCTTAGAATCCTAGTGTCTCTTTATATTATCATGGATGCACTTAAGACCATTGTTCAATGTTCACATTTTTTTTCTTACAGGCTTCGTCTATTTCTTTTGCAAGCAAAGGAAATGATTAACATAAAACAAATAACTCAAAAACCCATTTCATCTAGTTATGTCATAAATTTTAACACCAAATATTTAATGATATATTCACCCTTCTGTCATTGATATTTTTTCCTTTATTTTTCACTTATCTGGATTATTTTTCACTCCTACCTCTTTAAGTACTCTGTAACAAGCAGAATAAACAGCTGGCATTCTAGAAGCCACATAAGCAATTGTCTCATCATCTCTATACATGAGACCAATGTCCCCATAAGAGCTCTTAATCTTCCAGCGTTTCGATTGTTCAAAAGACTTTAAAGGGTCTTCAACTATTTTCTTCGCTGTGGTGGTTGCCAGCTGTAGATTGACATCCTTGATTTCATTGAATGATTGAGACAATCTCAAGACTTTCCTCTTCATATATGGCTCCTCCTGCTCTATAATCCCAAGACCGCAATGAACAATTGCAACCACAAAAATATGAAAATATAAAGATATATTTGCATATGAGGAGCAAACATAAGTAGAACAGAGAAAACATAGGACCTCGAAGGTACTTTTTAATGGCACGCCGGAGACGAACAGGGACAACATGGCAACGTTTAGATTGTTTGGCTGCATAGCGGAGGGTTTCGGCAGTGAGAATTTTCTGTGCAGTTTCAGCTATTGTCTGGGCAGCCATGCTGACCCAGGATTTAACAAACCTCTCTTAAGCAATCAGGTTCCTGTATCACTGTGAATTTAGTAAATTAGCAATAGATTTTACAAACCATAAAAAAAAAAAAAAAAAAAAAAAAAAAAAAAAAAAAAACCCAAAAATCTCATCCAGGCACCTAGCAGCACCACAAAAATGAAAGCCAAACAAACTAGATTGAATAATTCTTTTCATTTCCTGATTTCCATCATTTCTAAGGAAGAAAAGAATGTCAACTGTCAAGAACCAAATATCCATAAGCCAAGTTTGTTCTCTCACAAACTAAGCAGCTCATTGTCTGAATTAAACAGATGCAAATTTTTACTATAAATATACAGAAAAAAATATCAAATGAATTTTCCACCTACATTAAGCATCGACAGAACACCAGCACAACTGAGAATTTGATCAACAATCTAAGGTAGGCCAAACTACATTCCAACCTCCCCCCCCCCCCAACAAAAAAATTGAGCTAGAAAATCGCACCAGAGAAGACCTGTAATGCTATCAAATAGCCAACCCTACAGCTAAGATACTTATAATACTAAAAGTAGGAACAAATTAGAGGATACTACTGTACAAATAAGTTATATATACCAACACATAATCATGTCTTATTTGTCAGTACTTAGCTACTTCAGATTACAGTAGCTGGGAAAATACTGCCTTCACCAGTAAAAAAACAATTGTCTTATTTCAGATATACAACTTAAATTAGTCAGTTGATTCAGTTATTTGTCAATTAGTAAATCTGTTACTTTTCTGTTATCAATCTCGCTTCTCACATTCTTGTAGGTATCTCTAGGAGGCTTGGTGACTTTTTTAATATCTCTTTGTATTCCAGCACATTTAACAAGTTTGGTTTTTTCCTTTCTTTTTATATATATATTGATGAAATTGATTCAATTAAATGACTAAGACGAATTGGATAACAGCATTGTTTACACCATTGTAAGAAAGTCCTGGTGAAAGTTTTACTGAATAGAGGCATAACGCCAGAAACCAAGTAAATTATATGTTCACAACACCTAAATAGTATTCAGGTCCTTTATATCTTCTCATACAATATAGTTAAGGGTAGAATTGACGTATGATATAAATTACACTACAACTACATCAAGTATTAGCATTAACTTGTCAAATAAAGTACCCAAATGGACACACATCAAAAAGAGAAATATTCTAAAGAAAAAATTTAAATAAGCTCAAGAACATAATTGATTGGTATAGTAAAATATTCATTATAAGTCTATTCATTATAAGCTCAAGAACATGGTAAATCTATTCCCAATCCTTTTCTGTGGCTTTTTTTTATTGATGTATATTGCATCATGGGAAGTAATTATAAGTCTTCTTTCAACCTCTGGTCTCCAAAAAGGGTATACCCTTTTAACACAGAATCATGATCCTACAAACATACCCAAAGCCCTTATCAAAGATTCTATTGACGATCAATTTCTCTAAACAAGAACACATACACCCTGACAAAGACGTGCAAGTACAACACAAACCAAAAGGAACATACATATTCTTCTGTGGTAGCTTATATTCTCGATCAAGTCACTCGGGCAAATAATCAAACATATGGTGTGAAGGGTACACAGCAGATGAGCGGTACTTATAAAATACTCAGAAAAACCCTGTAACGCAACATTAGAGTTGGAAAAGGCAATGAAACAAGATAAAAAAAGAAATGAAAAATATGTAAGTTTAGGATAATCCAAATTTCAGTTGGAGATGGAATATGAAAGTTTTCAAAAGCTATATCCAAAGCAGCGAAGAATGCAATTCAGGTAACAAATAAAACTAAAAACTCACATCCAAAAACAAGACGTGGGTTTCTCGCATTCAATTGTTCACAGAATCAAAATTTGACCTTTCTCTAAATCCAATAGAAACTAAGAAGAGAACAAATAAAGATTACCCTCACTTTATGGACTGAGAAACGCGACTCGTGGCATGAAGGTGATGATGAAGCTTGTGGAAGGAAGGGTTGCTGGTGCTGCTGGGTGTGGCGGAAGTGAAAGAAGGAAGGTAATAAACCCCTCTTAAGCCCCTTCTGTTTGTTTTTTTTTTGAAGTGTTCGTTGCTATTTTTTTTTTTCTCTTTTAACTAATTTACAAAGTTTTATGATCAAAACAACTCATCCAATTTATTTTTACTTCATTTTTATATATTTTTTTTACTTATTTAAGTAAAAATAATTATTTTTAGTTTCATTCATGTAAACAAAATTTTTATTTTATTTTTATATTTTATTCATCATCTAAATAAAATATTAATTTTAAAAAATATAAATTATTAATTTCAGCTCTTAAAAATATAAAAATCAAACACTAATTTCTTTATAAAAAATAAAATAATTAACTTTTTATTTTAAAATAAAAATAATAATTTTATTTGTAAAAATTAACATAATTAACCTAAAATTTTCAAGATCATGATAATGATTTACTTTTTTTTTTTTTCTATTGTTGTTTGATTTGTTCTTTCCTTAAGAAAATGTTATAATTATTGCAAGAATATTTGTTATGTTATTTTAGATTATAATTTTGTTTTATTTTTAAAAAAACTCACAAACTTAATATTTGTACAACTTTTTAAAACCATAATTTTTATTTTATAAAATAAGTATTTTTTTGCTAAATTATCTTTTGTTTATTAGACATATTTTATATATTTATATCTCTTATAGAGATATATTTTAATATTTGATTTTAAATTATTTGTTTCTTATAAAGTTTGGCTAAATTTATGAGATTAGTTATTAGTAAATTTAACTGATATATAGATTTCGTAAAAAGATTTTATTTAAATATATTGATTATTTATATAAATTTTGTTTTTTAGAATATATTGTCCATTATTTCTACTATTTTTTTATCTATATATATGCATAGAAATGAATAAGATAATACGATATAGATTTACAATTTATCTTATTTAAAATCTAATTTAAGTTAGTTTATTTAATAAATAAATAAATTTAAATTTGTTAAAAAAATTAAAATAAATAAATTAGGTTTAGTTTATTAAAAAATCTGTTTAACTTAATCAAAACTTGATTATCTTTATATATTATATATTTATATTTATTTTAATATTATATTTATATAATATTAATATATTTACATAATTTGTTAAAACTTAAAATTTTAATTTAAATAACACAAATCTTATATTTATAAAATTTTCTAATGTTTATTAAGAAAGTTGTTTATGTTAGTTTAATTAAATGCTTTATATTTTATTTAGTTTTTATATATATCTAAATTTGTATAAAGAAAAAAAAAATGAAGAGATAAGGTCCTTGTTTTTTCAACTTTTTATCATATTTTTTGTTGTTTTCTTCAATATGGTTGTTTGGTTTCTTTTACATTTGAAATTGATATTGGTTGGTAATTAAAAAAACAGTGACTAATTATTTGGATTAATAGAATTCATAGGGGATTAATATTTATGCAATATAGTCTTCCATTTTTATTTTCTTCTTCTTCTAGTTTTTCTTCATTTTCTTACTAGAAAATCTAGATTTTATAACTAGTTATAGGTTCTATATTTGATCTGATTTTATCTTGTAGCTTGATTGAATTTTTTTTATATTTAATTGTTATATTGTTTGTTAGTGAAAAACAAAGGTGAATAGGATGTGACTCTACTTTAGATATAACGTGTTGATTATGGAGAGCAAAATTTAATAAGATGTGATCTTATTTGAACGTGGTATTGAAATTATTTGTAGGTAATTTAATAAATTTTGATATTATTATATTTTTTAATTTTAATTGGTAGAAACTTATATGAATAATGTTATAATATTGAGATTATAAAATTAAATATTAGATTATATAACAACAACAAAAACTTTTCCATGTATAATGAGATATTTGAATCTTTTTTTTTTTCATGTTATTCTTATGAAAGTTAATAAGTTTAAGATGTAAATATTATTATTATGTCCAAAGTTTGAAGAAGATCATGAAGTGTAAATATAATAATATGATTATTATATGATGTGATTTATGTTCTATGTAGTAAAGATGAATTTTAATTTTGCATAATTCATATCTTTAAGGTGTTTATATAAAAATTTTATACATGTCAAAATTTGAAAAACACATTTAAGACAAACATAATTTTGGATGATAAAATCATGAAAAAAGTGATGGAATAATGATAACACAAAATGATAATATTGTAAAAATTTCTTAAAAAATTTTAATATCTTAGAGTTATATTATTGAGAATCTTATGATGTTGATACTTAATAAAAGAAAAATATTAGTAATCTTGTTGCTTAATACTGATATGGTCAAATTATTGACAAGTTTATTATCAATAATGAACATTATAAGTTTATTACAAAATATTATATCCTTTTAATACTCATAAAATATTTGAAAGAAGTCATACACTAAGTTAATCATTAATGGATTTTTCAATATATTCAAATGATATGATGATAAATAAATTTGATTTATATAAGAATAATTTATAAGTAAATTTATTTTAATCTCAAAATAGAAATCATAATTTTTATACTATCCAATTAGATGATAAACCATATTGTGAAAACCAATATATTATTATTTACTTGAGAAATTTTGAAGATGAACATTGTGACATCATCAATTTTGCTACTTATCGTAAGTTAACTATCTAAGAACTAGATAGAATTTACAGAAATAAATATGAGAAAAATTATAAATCACTCATTTGAACAAAAATGATTAGTATAATTTTTAAGATTTTTCTATGATTTTTAATAATAAGACTGACAATTTTTAACAATTGTGTTAAAGGACATTTTACTAATCATATGATTGAGGGGTAGAATTTTTAAAAATAGAAGAAGAAGAAATTTGAGGTTGTCTCATTAATCAAAATTGATTAGAATAATTTTTAGTTTTTTCATAATTTTTAATTTTAAAAATGATAATTTTGATAAAGGATTGTTAAGTACCTTCTCTTAAATATTTTGTAACTAAATGAAATTTTTAGGAATATAAATAATGAAAATTATAAAATTATTCTTTAGATAAATTTATTTATAAAAATTTAAATTTTTATATAAATTTTAATTATAAAATTGATAATTTTGACAAATACATGTTAAAAACTTTTCTTACTTATATGATAACTATGTGAAATTTTTAAGAATAGAAATAATAAAAATTAAAAATTTTAATAAGAATAGAATTTTTTTTTATAAATTTTAATTCTAAAATTTATAACTTTGAACATTGTTTTTTAAGTATTTTTCTTAATCAAATGACTAAATAAAATTTTTAGGAATAAGAATAATGAAAATTACATGTTTTTCTTTAGAATTTTTTTTAGAATAATTTTAGAAAATTTTCATAATTTTTAATTTAAAAACTAAAAACTTCAAAATGTACTTGTTTAAGAGAAATTTTCAAAGAAGTTTTTCATGTTATTAAAAGCTCATCAACCCTATTATCTCATTTTTACAACAAAGGAAGTCCCACAACTAGCCACCAATAAAGTTTCATTCCATTATATTTGGTGATTTTTTATTAAATTTTTCCTTGCTTCTTCATTAAGGTTGGGTTCCTTCTCCTCCTTTTTATAAATTTCTTCAATTTTTTTCCCATTCATGGATGCATAAATAATTCATAATAGTGCACTCCAAAAATTTTATGATTTTTTATGGATTTTAACCTTATTTTGATTAGTTCTTGGCACATACTATTTTTTCTTATCATGAGTTATCTAGGAAACACTTGTGAAAGAAAAAAACTTGAAAATTTTTCTCATGTTGGGCTTGGAAAATTTTCACCTTGAGAAGAGATAGAGCAAGAAAACTTTGATTTTAAAATGAGAAATTAAGTTAGTTAAGGATGAGCCTAACTCAATGTAATGTATGGTTATGTATTTTGATTGTTGAATCTTAAGTTTTTCTCCTATGATGATAATGTGCTTGATAACTATGTATAAAATTTGTGAATGCTCTTGAAGTGCAATTGGATGGTGTTAATTATGCCTAAATTGGTTGAAATTAATTAGATTGTGACTAAGAAATTAGACGCTTGGTTGCATAGTGTTCAATTGAGTCATAGACTGTAGGACTAGATGACAATGGTGATGACTTGGATTATATGAATATTATGGTTTGTGAATGTGATGTATCTTGTGCATGTTGTGAATCATTAAATAAGTGTGCATATATTGTGTTGGATCTAATGATATGAGATGCAATGAGAATCATATACATAACTTTCAAAAGATATCTTTTTGAAGAAGCAAAAAAATATGAAATTTTGACATTTTAAGTTATAAGTTGTCGAGAAACCTTATTCTTCCATTTTTCAAAGTTTATTATGTTTTATAAGACATGTTTATGTAAGAAGATGATTTTGTAATATGTGACAATGTGATTATTTCATAGAATGTTTGAATTGGCCAATATTAAAACTATTACCTCGTTTTCTATAGTAAGTATCATGAAAAACCTTATAAGTATCATTTAGTGATTGATTAATATTGTTAGTAAAAAAGAAATGTCATAAGTATTAAAAAAAAATTTTAATAAATATTTTATATAAAGAAAACTTATATTTTTTTTGTATGCATACATTGTGATTAATGCCCAACAATAGTAAAAAAAATAATTAATAAATATAAATCCAGATATGTATGTGTATGTTAAAAATTATGAAATGATTACTAAATGATTATGGAGTTGTATCCCTAATTAATATGATATCAAAAATTAATTTGACTATATTTTTCATAAAGCAAATGTTCAATGAATGAAACATTTTAGTCAAATAAAATCAACAACGATGTGAATCCAATCTTTAATATTGGAGATTTCATAAAAAAGGTTCATGTGGATAGTAACAAGTTATTGTTGATTCTTCTATCATTAATATTTTTAATAACTATTACATCTCTTACAGATGTTTTATAAGATATAGGATACACTTTGACAAAGTTAATTGCATGAGTGTCAAGTGTGACTGTTTGTATGATATTAAAACATATTCTCTAGGTAATTCATAAATTACCAAACACACGTACATGATCATCCATTCACGTAAAACTAGTAAAAACAATAAAAATTGTTGAGGTATAAAGTGACAAGTGAACCTTTAATTTACAGCAAAGTAACTTTAGTTTATAGAAATTCTGTATCATCAAAGTACTTTAAATTAAGCTTATCTCTTTAGGGTTTGTTTCATAATCTAAAAGATACCAAATTTAATTTATTTACCCTCATAATATAAATTCAACAAAATTTCTATCTTATATTTTTATTATTAGTTTTTTAAAATCTTTTGAAATATATGTGAATTTTTGTGAAAATTAAATATTTCAAAAGTCTTTAAATTTTAAAATTAATGATTATTATTTTAATTTTAAATATATATTATTTATCGATTATGTTTTAAAATATATTGATTATCCATCAATTACACAAGTCTTTTATTATCAGATTTAAATTGTAATTATTTGTTTTACATGTGATTTAAATTATGATTACCGAGTTTAAACATTTATATTTATTAATATATTTTAATATATTTTTAACTTGATGATTAATGATTTTAAAGATCAATTATTATTCATAACACATTATTACCCATTATAAATTACTACTCCCTCTACTCTTTCTTATCGATAAAAAAAAGTATAAATTTATTATTATTTATTTATCTACTTTAGATTTTAAGAAATTACTAATTATTTTTTTCATATATACTTTTATATATATTTATTTATTATCAATTTGTAATAAATGAACAAAGATAAAAGTAAAATTAACCTCCATCTCCTTGTTATTTTCATGTGCACTTCTACTCCCTGTATTTTAAATTTGTTGTATAATTTTCTAAGATATATTGGGAAGGCATAAATATTTTCTACATCATGGCCTTCATCTCATCACAAGTGTTGATAGGATAGTCTAAAATTTACTTGTATCTTTTTGTACTTGATCCCACCAAATTAAGACATATTAAATAAATTCAAAGGTATTTTATCTTCACTTTCTTTTTATCATTTTAGTTGTGATAAGAGAAAATTTGTTCAGTCATTATTTTTTATTCAAGATAAGTTTTGAGGTTGTTCTTTCCTTAAAAGGAAGGTACCTTCATTTTTACACCTCTAAGTTCCTCTCCTTATTACGGTCTCTCAATCCTCTTTCATGACTTTTCCCTCATTTATGCCTCATTTTTTTTCTCTCATTTCTCTCGAATAATCATAGAAGTGATGATCCCTATGAGACAAACCTTTATAATTAGAATCTCTCCCATGCTTGAATTCTCTTCCATGGTTGAAAGTCATATCTCTCTTCAATTGGTCAATTCTTTGATGCAACTCCGTAATTTTCCTTTAGAACAGTCTTTTCAAATGTTGAGGTAAGACTTGCATTTGTAGTCTCATCGTCTCTGATATTGGGGAAACAAAAGTGTTCTCCCCACCTATACCACCCTCTCTTAACATGGTTACTAAAAGAAAATAAGTTAACAAAAAATAAAGTATTGCCCATCTTCTCACATGTTGGCAATCTTGAAATTTAATCTACTTGTGTTTTTTTTCCTCAAACCATGCTTTTGTATAATGTTCACTCTTACTTTTTACCACTCAATTGGTCTTTCAAAATCTTAAATCAAACCAAAGCTAATCTATAAAATATGCACATACACTTGTAAACAAAGGAAAAGAAGAATTAATTTTTTTCCCAGATTTTACAACTTTTGTGAAAAAATTCAAAAAAGTTAACCATTTTCTTTAAAATAAGACCTATAACATTAAATTTTGAATTAGATATAAATCACAATTTAAATTTTTTTTTTGCTTTTATTTTTTACTTCTTCTTCTTTCCTTCTTTTTGTTTTTCCCTAGAACACACCACCAACAAAGATGAATGTTAAGAGAGAAAATATGTAGGATAATTGTATAAAACAATAGGGACAAGTTCACTACCAAACTCTATGATCCAAACTTTGATACCATATTATGTGAATTAAATGAATTTTTTCTTGAATTGGTTCAGTTAGATCAAGAATTAAAGTTATAAAGGATGAAAACAAGTCAAAATTAAGATTTTAATAATGTAAAAACAAAATATGGAACAGAAGGAATGGAAGTAAAGTGTCATACCTTCAATTCTATGTAGAAATGAGACTGATAAACTAAATATAGAATTTCCACAAGAATGTAAAAAACTCTTGATAATATCCAAGCAGTGGTTCTTTCTCAGAATTATAAGAGGCACATAAGTTGTTTTAAAGAGAAATTTTTTAATTCTTATTATCATCAAAATTACTTCCTTGAAAGGTTTACAGTGTATTTATTACCAAACAAAAATCCTGAAAATGTTATGCTTAGTAACTATTATGACCCATCCTATTCACATAATAAAAGAAAAATAAATAAATTCTAAAAAAGCTTACTAACCAATACGATCAAGCCCAATAACATAATAAATTATAACATAATAAATTAAAACATAAATTATTTAATTTTTAACCTACATATAAAAGTTTTGATATAAAATACAAACGAAATAAGGGTTGATCTAAAATTAGTTAAAATTGATTCTATTCTTATAAATTCTCAATTTGAATACAATGAGTGAGTTTTGTGTCCTTCTCTTTGATGTTTTAGATTTTCTTAAACATAGATATGACTATTTAATTTAAATTTCTTTGAATTTGTTTATCTTTGACTTTGTTATGAAATTTTTATACCTTTATAGGGGATCATTTTCTTTATTTTCTTCTTTGTTAGTTCTCATCACTACATCACGTGATGATTATCACATTCTAAATGATAGATCACATCACATAATGATGTTGCAACATTTGAATTACACAAGCTACTATTATTTTGCTATTATATGATACTATGATTATAGCATGTAAATGCAATAGCAATTTATGAACTTCATAGATCTCAAAAATTTAAAGTGAAATTTATTTGCAAAAATATTTTTTTTTTTTCTTTTAATTACTTTTTATTTTATTTTATTTTCTATTTTCTAAGTTTTACATAAAACAATGAAAAAAAAAAGATTATTTTACTCTATCCTCTAAAAAATTTAGAAAATAAAATAAAAAATAAGATAATATTTTTATAAATAAAAAATATTTGTGCAATCAAACGACACCTAATCTTTCATTTAGAATAATTACAAATTTTTTATTTTCAAACCAATTTTTAAAAATAAAACACGTTTAACAAAAATACCTTTAAATTAATTTTTAATATATTTTAAAAATAATTTTTTAACTTATTTTTAAATATTTTTTATTGTTATTTTTAATTTTTAATTTTATAAAATAAATATTAAATAACATAAAAATATTAGAATAAAAACATATAAAATTATTTATCCTATATACTAATTATTTAATAATATATAAAATAAAAAATTATATAATGAGTATAAGAACTTTATTATATTATTATTATATTTTATTATTATTATTTTAAATATTTAATTTTTAAGTATTATTTTTTATAAAATTTACAATAAAATAATAAAATAGAATAAATTAACTTACTTTTACAATTTTTAAAAATTAAAATCTAAAACTAAAAACTCAAAATTAAATTTTAAAATTTCAAAACTAATAATTAAAAATTGTCACCTATAAATTTAAGCTTTAAACATTTTCTTCTCAATTTTTTCACGTGGCAATCAAACCCTCACGAAGAAGATGGTGAGTTCAGGCCCATTACTATTATTTCCATCAGGCATCATCATGTAATAAGTCTCCGAGTCTTTGGACCCAACCACACGTTCAAAATGCGCTCTCATGTAAGAGAGTTCACCATCATGAGGATCACTCATCTCATTCGGAAGAACACCAACCGCCACAGACACTACATGCAATAATTGCATCACATTCAAGTCTTCATCAGTGGGTTCTCTCTTCACTCCATACCCCGTTTTCTTCCCATTGCAAAACAGTGTCCAAATTGGTTCATCAATGATCTTAATCTTTTCATTTTGGGGGTGCTTCTCACACTCCAATGCTATCCTATTGAACCCTAATCCCATGTCTTGGAACAACTTTCCTGTGGGAATAGACAACTCCAAGAGAAGAAATGGCTTACACTTGGGATTTTCTTGGAAAGCAAGATTTATTCTTGCTTTTCGATGCCCGAATAGTGTTCCGGTGATCCTCATGTCACCGTGAATGTACGCTTCGTTGCCTCGGTTTATGTTCATCACTGGCATCTTGCATGCCGGCGCAATGATGGGAAATGAACGGAATACG
This sequence comes from Canavalia ensiformis, assembly GCA_026541065.1. Taxonomy (NCBI): domain Eukaryota; kingdom Viridiplantae; phylum Streptophyta; class Magnoliopsida; order Fabales; family Fabaceae; genus Canavalia; species Canavalia ensiformis. The sequence goes on along the minus strand of JAMKYM010000699.1, from coordinate 113,894 downwards.
GAACGGAACCTTCGAAAGAGTTTGTTGGACTTGGAATCACATTTTCTCTTTGTGTTTGCTGGTTGAAGTGAGATGGGTACACGGAGGGTCGGTGACGGTTTTTCCGAGATGGTGGTGGTGGTGGGTAGTGATTCTTCTTTGAATAAAAATGGTGAAGGTAACGACGGTAATGGTGGTGGTTGTGATAGGGTTGATAGTGATGGTGATGATGCCATTAATGTTGGAGGGAAGGGAATGAAATGATGAGAGAAAAAGTTTTGTGGATTAGTTTGAGGCAAAGTAAGTTGAATGATGTGGTGGGGTTGTGGGCTTTTGGTGAGTTATGTGCAGGGTGTATTCATTTTATACGAAGAAAACTAGATTGTGGGGTGCACGTTGGGGTTTGGTTTCAAAACATGGCTGTTTGTTTTTCGTTTTCATTGGAGTGACTTTTAGTTAGGGATTTTGGTTCAATTAGTTTAGGTTTTGTTTTTTATTACATTGGAGAGAGAGATTAATCAATTGGTTTTGTTCCGTTGAAAAATAGGCTTAAAAATAGGTAATCACTTCTGGATTTTTCAGAAGTTTTAATTGTTAGCTTCTTTAGTGATACTGATCATTTGATTTTCTGGTTTTTGTCCTATATTGGAATTGCTAGCGATCTATTACCAGATTAATTAAATCTAGCTAATGAAAATAAAAATAATAAATTTAGATGGTTTAATTATATATGAATAATTAAGATTAACTTTTTAAATTATATAATTATTTAAAACATTACTAATTTTTTGAAATATTTATATAATTTTTATATTTTAACATTGACTGTTAATGTTAAGATTTAAGGATAAAACTTTGTGTTCATATTTTTATATAAAAAATATTTTTATTTGAAGTGTCTCTTTTATACGCATATAATAAAATATTTTGATGAAAAATGTTGGGTTCATATTTCATTGCAATGGATACATCTAAATAATTTTTTTTAAAAATGTAATAGTGTAAAAGGATAAAAAAATAAAAATATAAAGGAAAAAATGAATGTACACTAATAATTGTTCTATTTTGACCTTTAATATAGGTTAGAGAGCCACTATGAGTTGAAGATGAAAGTGAGTAAGAAGAGAGAAGAAAGAGATGAACAAAACCAATCAAATTGATGGATTGAATATCAGTGTGTGTAGAAGATGCATTTACACAATGGGAGAAGCATATATAATTAATCGCAGTGTTGATTATAAATGACGCAATGAATCAAGCAGCTTCTATTACTAAAGGTTTAATTTGCTGTTGAATAGGACTTAAATTGGGAAAAGAGTGTTAAGGCAAAGGTTGAAAAGTAATTATGAGGTAATTAATTAGAAGAAAAAAATGCATTATCCCCAAAATTATTGTAATGCATGCTTTAGAAAATAAATGCACTACCCCCCAAAATTATTGTAAGCAAAAAAAATTATTTAATGCATGCTTCATGATTTGAAAAAGATAAACATAGGAGAATAAAAATAAAATAAAATAATGTTATTTAGATAGATAAAAATAGAAGGAAAAATTTTGTTTTTTTATTATTTTGACAAATAAAAAAAGAATAGAAAGAAATATTAATAATATATATTTTGATTTATATAAATTTTTAAAAAAATTAACTTTAAAATTTTTTTATTATATTTTTATTTATAATTTTTATTTTTAAATATTTAATAATTTAAAATAAATAAAAAATTTGACCCTTGTTTTTTTTAAAATAATTTTCGTAGATTTCACAAAATTTAATTTATTTTTTATAGAAAATAAATATAAATAAACAAAAATAGAAAAATAAAATTCATACAAATCCAAAAAAAAATAAAAATTCCTACAATTCTTCCTACCCAAACAACGGCTAAATGTAATTAAGGATGGAGTTGCTAATAGCGTAAGAGCAGGCATAAGAATCTAGTTTAAAATAAATTGTAACAGTTAATCTTCCAACCATTTAAATAATTATATTATAATTTTTGCCTTAAAAATCAATGTGTAGGCAAATTGATTAATTCATATCCACTAAATATAGATTCGGGTTTTTCTAGTCACATTCGGCTCTTACATATAGACGCAACTATAACCATGTTCTGTGAAATATCTGGCGAATTCCAGATAAAAAAAAAAGTAAGTAAATTGGATTCTAAGAGTTCATTAGTTAGGATTAAGGTATATCTCAAAATTTAGAAAGCTGTTAGAAAAATATTTATAAATTATTTGTGAATAAAATTTTTATACTGATAACAAGATTTAAATTTGCATATTTATGAAATATGATTTAAATCTGGTCAACTAAACTAATCTTTACCTATGTAAATTTTAAAAATATATTCTTAATTATTCTATATGAGAGCTTACTTAAGTTTTTATTCTTAACTATAACTCAACTATATTTTTAACCGAATTGCTGGACATTATACAGTTTTTTAGGATATGTTTGAAGGTTGGGTTTTAAAGAAAAGGGGAGGAAAGGATAATTTTTATTTTAATAAATGTTTTTAATTTTATAATTTTAAAAATAAAAAATATTGGTATAAATATAATATATTAAACCCTTTATTTACTTTTATAAATATTATATATTTCTCTTAATTTAATATGAACTTTATAAATGAAAAACAATAATAAAAAAGTTATTTTCACCATGCTACAAAAATATTTTTTATTCCAATAAATATTATTTATTATAAAAAATATTTATGATCAAAAGAAAAATAAAATAGTTATCCTCCACCAAGTATTGATAGATCTAGCTAGATAAAATTGTAACAAGCGCCTATATTAAAATTGAAGCAAAATCGTGCAGCAGGGGTGAAATTTACAAATTTCGGAATAAAAAAACTTTACATTGATCGATCAAATAATGCATAAGGTAAGTTAGAATTGATTTAATAAAATAAAATAATGGACAAAGTTAAAAGGAAAATTGATGGTATTTTGTCATGCAAAAAGAGGAGCAACTTGATTTGGGAGAAGGTAAAATGTCCCAATTGCCTCTCCATTGCTATCTATAGTGGTGATTAAATTGAGATGGTTGATATTTTATTGTTAAATTTAAAATTTCAATTAAATATTATTTAAGCATAAATAATAAATTTTTATTTTATTTATATCATTTTTAAATATTCTCAAATAAAAATATTTACTCAAAATTAAAAAAAAATCTTTCCTTTCCAAATTCGCCCCTTTAAGCCTACCATAAATTGAAATTTCAGTGGCAAAAGGGAGATATGACTAAAAAATGGAAAAAAAATTACTATTTTTAATATTTATTTTTCTAATTTAAATATAATAATAATAATATTAGCGACGAAAGTTATAATACTGTATTACACAATTTAACACAAGTGCGCAAATATTAAATCTGAGTTTGAGCATCCTAAATTTTGGGTGTCAAGTTTAGATACAGTCAAATGCATTTATGTCCCCACCAGAACATTATTATATACATATTCTTCAATTTCCTTTTCCGGTGTTGAAAATTCTACCCAAGGGAGGGGTGGGATGACTTTATAATTTTTTATATTGAAAAATGTATAAAAATCAGTTGAAAATATTGTGATACTTTTGACAATGTGGGGTGGCATAAAGCCACAAACTAGCTTAGTTTTGGATAAATAAAAGTTTGTTCTTGAACAATAAATAATTTATTTAAATATTTATTAAATTATATAATAACTTAATGTTATAAATGTTTAAATTTTTTATATAAATTTATTTAATAACTTATATAAATAAGTCAAAAATAATTTTTTTCAAAAAATTATTAAAATTAATCTTACATCAAGATTCTGAATTCCAACCACATGGATTTTAGTTTCACAAATTGAAGATAAGAACCAGAATAGAAACGCAATGATAGCGGCGTTTATTGAGATTGAAATAAAGTATGAACCATTAGTGATTTATATTAACTATTAATATTATGAATCTTTAGTGACAATTGAAATGGACTAATTAAATAGCAAATAACATAAATTATTTAAAAGCATTTTGGTTTCTTTCGATCGTCGAAGGTATCGTAAGGTACACACTTTGGAGGTCAATAGGAGCTTGGAAGTCAGAACTCAGAAGTCTCAGTATATACACAAAAGTCAACTATTGAAATTCACTAAAATGAAGATGTTAAGTTTACATCACGATCGTGTGATCTTTCTTTTAAAAAAATAAAAAAAAATTATAACTATTCAATTTAAAAAATATACGAATATAAATTATGTACAGATATTTGAGTCATGTTCTTACCGAAAAGATGGAACTTTTTTCTTTTCAATTTTTTTTTTTTTGAGAAACATGATTGAGCCGAAGCAGATCCAGAAAACAAAAGAAAAATAAATCAAAGTTCTATTATTTGATAAAATGGAGACTAATGGATGCGTATGTTATGTAATAATTTAACACTAATAAAGTCAGATTCAGGTATCACTGAAAGTACCTATGTTCCTAGATGCAAATCAATTTCAAGATCAGAAAACCAGTAAATGCTTGATTTTGAGCTCAAAGTTTTTGTTACTAGAAAATCATAGCACCGAGATACCAGCACAATCGTAAATTCTTCTGGCTGCCCTTTAAATTTGTTTCTTTACAAAAAGAAAAAAAAAAGTGTTTTTCACTTAGTTTTACAACATGTCTAAAAACTTCTATGCTAATTAGACATTTCTTTAAAAAAGAAAATCCTAAAAATATATTTTAAAAAACAAGAAAAAAAACTATATCATAAAAGCGTTTTTATTTTACAGTTTATCCAAAGGCACTCCTAAATTTTTTTTTTCTCTTATGCTGAAAAGTAGTGGTAACACCTACTGGATCAATTCACTTATTTTGCAGTCCAAACAAAATATCAAGATGTCAAATAATCCTGACCCCAGATTTTCAAATAGCTAGTTGATGAATTCACATTTGCATTTCAAGCAAAGTATCAAGGTGTACAACACCTAAGAATCCTGAACTGACCCCACCTTTGCCTATTGCTAGTTTATCAATTCAATCATTTACATACCAATCACAATCAAAATTGAGCTGGATGGATACAGCTAGCACTTGGATAAAACTACAGAATACAAATAATTCAAGAGAAGGAAAAACATATATACATGCAGATCACAGAAGCCAAAAATAAAATAGTCAAATTTCCAAGCCTCTTTTTTTTTATCATAAAGGGTGGAATAATTACAGAAGTTTGTTTCTTATTTCTGGTTTAGCTACTAGAAGCACTTCACAATCACATTACTTAACCAAATTCGAGAACAAATGACTTCTTAGTAGAATCTGCATAGCCAATGTGTGATTCTGTGGCTTCATGTAGGTCACTTGGTCCAAACCTTGGAACCTCAGCATCTCCTAGTACCTTTTGGGAATGTGGATAGTTAGATTTATGAGCCACATCCAAGGGTTTTGAGCTTTTTCCTTCAAGACCTTTACTTCCAATTACTTCTTGTTTCAAGTGTACTACTGTTGTAAGAGGAAGATCTAGTATGTTAATTTCCATCTTGTTGAATATGAGATTTGCAACCGCTCTGTCAACACTGTTGGTCTCTGATTCCATTGGTTTCTTGGCCTCAGACCTATACATCAAGTTAACATTTCAACCAAGGGTGTTTGTTCATCATTTAAGCAGTTTAGGGAAAGGCAAAACCGTATACTATTATCTGGACTTGTGTCTAACACTACCAATGGTCTGTGTTTTACAATGAGAGTTACATAAAAAGTGTTAGTTAACTAAACTATAGAACAGAACTATCTTTGATTGATACTATTTCAAATTCAATAACTAAAGAATATAATCCAAGAAAATAAATAGTGAATGTTGAGCTGATGGTAAAAGCATATTTCATGCCCAAAACAGAAGAAGTACCAAAAGAGTTAAATTGCAATTTAAGTCAAGTTTTTTCAGGCCAAACCAAGTAGAAGTTATGCTGTCATCCAAATCAATAAATAGAATTACTGTTTCACCATAACATGTAGCAACTAAAGGCCAAAAGAACATGACAGACATGCAGCATATATAAGTCATGTACCTCATGGTTTCACTGTAAACTGTGCCTGGCTTTGCTTGATGCAGGTTAACATCTTTATCCAGGTCCTCTAGTACATGTCGTTTTGTATTTCTTGCAAGGCGGTATAAGGCATCTCGGAAACAAACACGAGTCTTCTCAGTGAACTAGTCATATGAGACAAGGAAAAAAAATTAGTATTGTGTGAGAAATGCTAGTAACACACTCTTTATTATTGAATGAAATCCATGTGAGTGTCACTAAATAGGGAGTGAAATTCATGTTATTTAATGAGACACACGGATTTCAAACAATAATAAAGAATATGTTAAAAAAGAGTGTTAATAACACTTCTTTCTTATTAATGCATTTAATCAGATGCCAAGAATTTCAGTTCAGTCATGCCACCTGTGCAATTGTCATCTCAAGATCCAGCAATGTAGATTCCTCAAGTGATAACTGCTCATGCATGGTCTCATCTCCATCGAACTGCTCAAAAGGGTCCAACACTTTGACTCTCTGTGCATTAAAGAGAAATTAAATAGATTATATTACACTGCAAACTCTCAATGGAAAGCCTAAACTAAAACATACTTAACAATTAGAATTTGTATGGAAATTAGTTCTATTAGTTTAAATAATTATATCCAGTCATGATTTACTTTATTTCTCCCCAAAATACCATACATAAAAGAAATACTAGTATACTACATACACATGCTGTGAACTTGTAAAGCACCATCTTTCGTCCTATTTAGAAGACCTTTTGAAAAAAATTTAAGGTCCTTAATATAAGATCCTTTAAAATATTTAGAAGCATGTTTTATTTATTCTCATATTTATCTTTCATGAATTGAACCTTCTAACTTCTCTACAATTAATATAATAGTAGAGTTTGACTTTAAATAGGGATAAACTTAGAATGATGTAACAAATTTTTCAAAAATTAATAGATTAATTACTTTCAACAACTTTTCTTAATCTGTGATTTGGTTAAGAGAGTCTTGTGAATAGGACCAGAGGTAGTAATAAAATAAATTATTGGAGAACATGGTTGTTACAAGCATTTTTTGAAGGTAGCAATCACTTGAAAGTACAACAAAGTTTGTAAACAGATAAAAATATATCCATAATACATCAATAAGTGGCATGAAATATATGCTACTTCATAACAAAATGACTTGCAAGCCACATACACAGGAGAATTTTGATCTGATTACAAGTGCTTTGTTGGCTGTTACTATTCAACTACTAGACAAAAGGTAATTATCACCTCTACATTTAGGCAATCTTTAGAGTCCAAGTAGCATGGAACAAACTCTGAAGCTTCAATGTCTTTCTGCAACCCACCTGATGGAAAAAGAAAGCATTTATAAAGCCATTCAGCATACCCATATCATATATATATATAATATTTCAAATTACTTGTTCACTCTAAAATCCAATGATCACCAGATATATTGCTGCATTGATTTTCAGGATAAAAGAAGGATTTGTGTAGGTTTTCATCACAGGGAAAATCTTCAAGTACGGAATCCCTGCATTATGAGAAATATGTGAAGGCTGTAAGATAAAAAAAAGTCATTTGAACGAGATTAATTTCATGCCTACGGTAAGCCAGTGAACATTGAATGTCTCTGTTGGGTACATATGTAATGAACGATTAAAAAAAAACTTAAAATAAGAAGGCCTTTTCATAATGAATTATTAAAGAAAATGGGAGCCCTTACCATGCCATAACAGGTTCATGCTTATAGAGTTCTGAGAACAAATAAGTATGATTGTGTTAGTCTGTGGTGGCTCCAATCATAATGACAAATATGGCGAAATTTGGATGCAAAAAACACCAGAGAGCAATTCAATTTGCACTGGACTTGCTACAATGCAGACCACACTCATGCCAGGTTAAAGCATTTTCAGATGCTACATGATTTCATTATCCTACAGGCATAAAACCAAGTATCTTAGTCCCAGAGGTTACGCTTGTACAAGAAAATGTCATCCATGTGTTCGAAACTCGATAGATCTTGAAGCCGGTACTTAGGTTGATGATCACAAGAAAGTGCTGTTTGTTGAAAAGATGCCTCAGGCAATCCTCCACATACACTTGAATAGCTACACTGGTCTTTATCATAGGGAGAAGGGTCAAACTCAATTTCATTATTGAAACTTTCATCAATGAAATTGAATTCTACCTCTGGTTCTTCTGTATCCATGATCAAACACTTTTGGGGTGAATTGAAGCTTTCAGATTCACTTATTATTCCCCATCTTGACCAACTATCTGGAGAAGGATATGTATCCAAAAAATCTTGATCTTTGGGTACAACAAAATCATTAGTGCCACATCCATAGTACCAATCCATGCCAAATATTCTGCAGGGTGTTCAAAACATATGAAGATTAGCATGTAGTAAATGGATTTTACAAATGGGAAATATGAAGAATTTGCTGACTCATAGACAAGCAAGCTATTTTGATCAACAACAAAAAAAAAAACTTCATTCAACCAAGCACAAGAAAGGTATATGCAAGTCAGTAGTTTCTATATCACTTTCTCTTGAAAGATTCATGAAATCTTTATTCCTTCCCCTTTCCTACCCTAATTTAAGAATCAAAACCCACTTCATTTAAGCCTGAGAATGTTCATAACCAAGTTCCAAAAACTGAAAAAACAAATCATACAAAAATAAGAGATACCTGATGAAAATAGTACTAAAACACTATGTAGAAAAAAAAAATTGCCATAGTACTAAACTAAACACCATACAGTACTAAACATTTCAGTTTTTAGCTTTTTGCCATTTTTAATTCGTTTTTTTTTAAAAAACACTTCTTCAAAAATCTTGGATTTCCTTAAAATCATTTCTTCCACAAGAATTTTACTTCAGACATAACAAAATTTTGAAAGGGTGTGGAAAGAACATACCTTTCTGAGGCTTACTTACAAAAAAGATAGAGAACCCAGCTTCTGATTGATGAAAAAAAAAACCAACCCAATTGGAGAATATAATAATCAGCAATGAACACAACTTGAGAAGAGCTTAGTTGAGTTCATTCATAGTACTTTTTTTCAGTTCTGGCTGCTGAAAAACTGAGGCGCTGTGGTTTTGGGTGATCAAGTGCAAATATTTTAATGAATATATGTTTGTTAGAAAAGAGTTAATATATAGTAAGGTGCAGTCCCATAATGTGTTGAGCAGCCAAAAGACAGTTGTGAGAAAACAAAAAGGCAAAAGAAAGAGACTTCGTTATGAGTTTGTGGCTGAGAATGTTTTGGTGCCGAGATTTGTGGCCTAAAGTTCTCCATCTAAAACTGAAATGTTATTGGCCCTGGTTGCAATTTTTGGTCCCATTACAAGATTTGTGATTTCAGCATCTTTCACCAGTGGCCTCAAAAGTAGATCCCATTTTAGGATTTTTTTTTTTCTTGCAAAGTCTTGTTTGATGCTTTCAAGATCACATTCTCAACACCCCCTTTACCAAATTATTTGACCCATTAAAAGAAAGAAGGAAATTGTTCATGTTCTTAAAAGTAGTAATGAAGTATGAAGTTAATGAAATTTGGTTGGTGGTGAGAGATTTGAAATAATTATATTAAATTAGTAAGTTGTTTCTATATTATATGGATATTTTTAAATTTAAATAAGATTTATAAATAAAAATTAAAAGAAAACAATGAATATTTATTATATTAAATAATAAGAAGAATAAGAAAAATTGTAATAAATTATGAATAAATTATTAAAATTAAAATGTATCATCTTTATTAATATAATATGCCAAAATTTTAAAATTAATTTCATTAAGATTAACTAAGATTAAAATGATCTTAACATATGATTTATGTTAAAACAAATATATTTTTAATTTCATACAATATACTAAATTTAAAAATTTTAATTAAATGTAAGAAATAATTTTTAATATAAAAATTATATAACTTAATGAAAATAAAAACATTTTTTTAAAAAAATTCATTAAGAATAAAAACTTAAATTTATAATATAAGAATGAATTATAGATAATGTTAAAAAAACAATATATCTGAAATATAATTAAAGTGAGAAGTCATTAGTTAATAGCATGTCCGTACATTATTTTAATATAAATAATTATATTATTGATTAAAAATTATGTTTAGATAAAATATAATTTATAATATTATCTATATTAATAATTTAGATTTTTAGTATTTAACATTAAATACATATTTGTAAAAATAATTATAAATACTTACAGATTATTTATAGTATATATAAAGTGACAAGAATTATTGTACAACATAAACAATTAAGTAATGTTATATTATATTATATTATATTAATATGGTCCCACTTTTCGTAAAAGAAAATATGACAAGTTATGGTATTTAAAATTCAATAGGAAAAAAAAATCTACCCTCATCATTTAATATCACATAATTGAATAACTAATAAAAAGGTCATTTAAAATTTTCCAAAAAAACGATAAATATGTGTTGTGATTTAGTTTATTTTAAAAAAAAAATCTTTCCAAAAGTTTCTAAAAAAGTAATTATTTACTTAAAACTAATCGTGAATACTGAACATAAATAATGTGAAATTTTGAATAAATTTTTTTGTTTCCCTATATTTATTGTACATTGATCATATGCTATATACTTTATTTAAAGAGAGGGGAAATGGAGAAAAAAAAATATACTTTATTAAAAGATGTCTGAACTGTGAATTGCCACTAAAATTGTTTTTGCATGAAATTCAACTACTTATGGAGAAAGGTACGAGGCGTGTTTAGCCGCTTTCAGTAATGCCTTTATGTGAGTACGTGTAAATGGATAAGATCGCTCGTTAAGCAGACACGTGGCGCAAGTGTCACGCAGATATTAACACGTGCCTTTGTATTGTTCTGGAAGAGTCTTTTTCCACTTATATAGTTTTTATAAAAGATACTTTTTTTCATACCTTGATATAAGAGGAGTTATACAAGTAAGAAAGAAAAATATATAAAATAATCAATATTATTAATTAGTCACATGGTGAGAAAAATGAAATAAATATAAAATTGGTAAATAAAATTTTAAAATTATATAAATTTAATTCTAAAAGGTTATAAACTAGCCTTTTGTTATTTTTCACATATTCTAATATTGATAAAATATTTATTTAAAAAATTGAATAAAATTAGTTTTCAATGAAATTGATTTTAAATTATCAAGTACTTTTTAGACATGTGCATAAATTGATTTGATCATATATTTTTTATTAAAAATGTATATTGTATTAAAAATTATAAAAAATTATCATTTACTAATAAAAATAAATGATCCTTTGTTAGTATATGTATTTTTCTAACAAAAAATAAACTATTAGTATAAATAATGTAAGTTTATATTAAAATAAAATATATTATACTAATAAAAAAATTTGTTAATATAAAATATTTATGTATTATTAATATTATTAAATATTCACATATTGTATTATTTATTAGTATATATTTTTAAAATCTATATGTCATAAATTTTTATTATCAATGAAAATTTTTAATTAAAAAATATATACGAGTCTATCCTGCAACTATAAAATAAATGGGCCGTAAAGTCCCTCGGGCAGGTACACTCTATGATTCAGATATGAATGTGAGGACAATAATCATCGAAGCACTGTATACACTATACAGTATTGAATATGTTTACATTTATTTTTTAAAACCTTATATTTAAACTCATATAAGGAGCAGTAAAAATTTAGTGTAGGTTTAAGCAGGATTACTTTTGAGGGAAGAAATTTTTTTTAATTGAGATATAAAAGCTTTTTTCTTAAAAAAATTGATATGTTTGATAAATTTATCCAAGTGAGGAAAAAACTATTTTTTCTATGGTTCAAAACTTTTATTATAAGCAAAAACTTAAAGTTTATAATTACAATTATTAAATTTTGTTTACTTATATTATTTTTAATAATTAATTATTCTAAATATAGAATAAAAAACTATATATACCTTTATCTTTATTTTAATAATTTTATTTTACAAAATTATTTGTTTAATTTAAGTATTATTTTATACAATTTAAATAAAATATATTATCTTAAAAATTAATTTAATTTAACAAATTTTAATTTAACTTATTTCATGTAGTTGAATCAATAAATTTAATTAAAATATACCAACAATATATCAAAATTAAACTCTCATAAAATCAATAAATCACTAGAATTATTCTAATTCTTTGAGGATGGAAATTAATGACGAGAGATAAAAGATTGGAGTAATTTAATCTAAAGATCCGGAATTTGGTCCAAATTATAGTGTATAAAAAAAAAACTCACATAAAATCATTAGGATTATCTAAATTTAAAATTTTATAATAATAATTTTTTTATAAGTTAGCAAGACTTGATTATTTAAATAAATTTTCACATTTAATACAATACACACTCAATATAAATGTCCATAATCAATGAGCACTGATACATCTGGACTCAAAATTGTTACCCATGTTTTAGTTAAATAAAATAATTTTTTTCTTTTAATATGTTTTTTTTCACAAACTAATTAAACCAGAATGTTATTTTAATGATAAAATTAATAAAATAAAAAAATTAATTAAATATGTAACATCACTCAATTTAAAACTTTTAAAATTTTTGAAATTGTATGTGTATTTATTGAATAAATTTTTTTAATGATATTTAATTTGGTCTAGATTCACACCCTTTTAATGAATAAAAATCATAACCATTAAGAATTACTTTTATAAGTGTCTATCGAACTTAAGTCCAGTAGTAATCCCCAAATAAAACCTACATTAAAAAGTTATTGATAATTTTCCCTCACCAGTGGTGAATAAAAAATTATTATTTTCATTAACTTTTGCTAATTATTCGCTTAATTCTCTCAATAATAGCCTTTCATAAGGTCACACAGTAAACATTTACAAATGAAAATTAATTAAATAAAAAATCTAAATATTTATTTTCTTATTTTTAAAATTAACATTTTTATTAAATTATTAGAATAATTTTGTGAAAAAAATTACTGCTTTTTTATCTTTAACATGTTTCTAAGGCTACTTAATTGTTATATGAACCTGTAACATAATAATCCAAACAGCATTCAATTTTTAGTACTTTCTTCATTTTATTTTATTTTATTTTGAGGAAGTACTATCATCATTCTTACATTAAAACTTTGGTTGAGCATGGTGCTTTACCAGCCACGGAACATTGGCAAAATGGCAACAGTGCAACATGTGGAACATGTGCAATGTGTGGGTAGTGGACTCTTTGCTGAGCCAATTTTAGAATAATGAAAATCAGGGTCAACTTTATCAAATAATACACCCATTAACGGTAAAAAAATAATTTTATAAATCTAAAAGTAATTAAAATAGGATGAAAAGAAGAGAAAAAATAAAAAATAAATATGATATAATAAAAAGAAAAATATAAAAGATAGATTATATTAATTAAAAAAATTAAAATTTTAAAGGTGCATGTTTGTTATGGTTGCATTATATTCGCATTATGAGGTACGTTCAATGAAAATTAACATGGAATTGATGTATTATCAATTTGGAGAAACAGAGTTAAGATTCTTTGCAAAGAGACCCTAAATCATATGGTATTAGATTCTCCTTTAACATGGGAATGGCCTTGAAGAAGCATGACCACTAGTCCACTCTAACTTGGCACGCCCATACAATGTAGGGGTTTTTTGAGCTAAATTTGATTTCATTTTATTAGTGGCAGGCATTATTGTGGGAGTTATAAAAATTTTTTATACTTTTTGGCCCTGGCTTTGATTTTTTTTTCATACCAGTGTTCTATGGTTTATTTCATATAATTAATTTAATTTTTTGTTCAGTAAAGATAACTTTTGAACTTGTTTAATGTTGCTGCTGCTTTAAAGTTGATCTATCATATACACATCTTTATTCATAATATGGTTGCTCATGTTATTTGTCTGAAAAAAATAATAATAATGTAAGACTCACGTTATAAAGATAAAAAAATTTCACACATATAAGTAATAATATATAATTATTTATATTTAGTTATAAACTGTTGAATTTATTTTATTTTTTATTTTAAAAAATTATCAGCTTAAAATAAAAAAAAATTGATTGAATAGATTAATCCAATTTGATTGTTTTAAAAAAATTTAAATAATTTTATTTATCTTTAACCCTTTTAATTTAATAAAATCATACTTATTTATGGGTAAAATTACAGCCTGTGACAATTATTTTCTAAGATAAACATCATATGTATATATTTAAAGATAATAGCAGTTAACCTAACTGTTAAAACCGATCTTTTCCTTGGTTTTACAATTTTTAAATTTTCTTATCTTTTTTTTTTTATTTTAATTCCTATATTATTTTTTTATTTTAACGATGCAGGGCTCTTAACACTTTTTTTTTTATTTTTTTATTCTAATTTACATTTATGATTTATTCAATTAGGGAAAAGAGGAAAGAAGAAAAAAATAAAAATAAAAATATAGAAAATTTTTTATTATTTCTTAGCACATGAAAATAAAATAAATTTTTTTTTATAGATATCACCTATATTTTAATTTCCTCCAAATAGGAGAGAAAAGGAAAGTAAAGAGATTTTTTTAATTATAAATTATTAAAATTATTATATAATTTTTTAAAATATTATATTAATAAAACAAGTAAAAAATAAAAAATTTTAAAGTTAAATTTTTTTATAAATTTATATGAAATAAAATTTAACTATTAATATATTTTTTTTTTTTTTTTCTATTCATTTAAATAAGAGAATAAAATTTTTTTCCTTTTCATTTTCTTCTATTTCTATTTATCTAAATAACTTACTTTTTATTTTTATTTTTACTTTATTTTTTACTGTTATTTTTTTTTTTTTTCTTATTTTTTATATCATCCAAACAAAATATTAGCATTTGTTAGAGTTTTCTTTTATAAATTTCATTTTATCAAAACTAAGTTATTTCATTACTTCTTTAAGTTGATTTTCTCATTCTTTCATAACATTTTAAAATTTATTTTTAACTTTTTTATAATTTATTTTAATATATATATATTATGATATATAAAATATATAATATATTTACATATTATATTTATATAATATAATATATAAATATTAATATATAATATATAAATTATAATTATATAGTATATTTATTTTAATCTATTAAATTTTGTAAACTATTTTAATCATATATAAATATATATATATATATATAACTTTAAATATATTTACTGAACTTTTATATTATAAATTTTAAATATATTTATATATTTTTTTAATAATTTATATATTTAGATTTTAAACTTATTTATTAATTTTTTATATATTATAGATTTTTAAGTAGACTTATATATAGGTCAGATTTAACAACTAAATAAAACTTATGATAGATAATAAATTTAGATTTTAACTTTAAAATTTTTAAATAGGTTAAACCTAAATATTTAAAATCTAATTTAACCTATCCTATTTCAATTCCTATTAAGGATGGTCCATTTTTTATTAGAAATATGTAGATTTTTATAACTATTAAAGTGAGCTTAATTAATTAATTTAATTTAACTCACTTAAAATATTTTTAATGAAAATGGTATAAACAATTGTTTAAGTTCCACTTATTATAAAAATAAATAACTTTTTTTTTTAATATGTAGGATTGATAAAAGTGAAAAGATAACAAGGTTAAAATATTTCTTAAGGTCAAACTCTATAAGCTAAATCAATTCAACTTCACTCTAAATTTTACCTTTCTTACTTTGCCTATATTACAATAAAAATTGTTTCAAAAATAGACAAATTACATTGATACTTTCTGAGATTCATTAATAAAATAGTTGATATCCCTTTATTTTTACATCACAGTTAGTCTCCTTTATGCATATAATATCATAAGAAATTAAAAAATATCTATACAAAATTGTATAATTGAGAATGATATGTGGTGTTATATTTTTATATAAATTAAAGAAGATTAGTATACGCTTAAAAATAGAAGGGATAAGAGTTTTTTCGATCGATGTCACAGGATGTAAATGTAATTCCTCCTTTAGAAATTGTTACTTGGAGAAAGGTTCTAACTGATCACATTCTAAGTTATAGATAAGAGAATAGTTAACATGGGTTAGCACTCTTTGAGTGAAAGAAGTCCAACCAATACATCACTTGGAGAGCGATTGAGGGAAACTGTTTTCCAAGTAACACTTAAAATGCGATTTCAGCTTTAATCTTACTTTAAGTGCCACTTGGAGAAGGGTTGGATAATTATTCTCCAAGTTAATATCATCGTCAACCTCTTGTACCGTGGTCATACTATCGTCATTCTTTCTCATCACTATTGCTCTCGCTTCATCGTCCATGTTGTTGTTGCCATCGTCGATTTGCCACTAGCTACCATCGTTGTTGAGTTTGGAAAAACTATCATCATCGTGTTCAGTTTCTCAAAGGTTAGGTTTTTTTTTTTCAAAATTTTTTTATTTCTATCATCGTTCCTTTATCTTGCAACAAATAAGTATTCTAGAAAATATATTTAGTTGAATGAACATTTTTTTATGAAAATTCAAATAATGATATTATATAACCTTGGTAACTATAAGGTGTGACATATCTAATTGGATATCCCCATTTTTATGTAACCTTAGGTAGATAATGGAAACAAAAGGAAAACTATGAAGACCTTAATTCTTATCTTTTGAGACAAGGTTTAAATGATGAAGATTAACTATGAGAGTGACCATAATCCAATGTCACTTTTGATCATCCACCTCTTGTCATATATACTAATCATTTTCTATTTATCTACCTTCACAAACACATAGCAAATAAAATTGCTATATATATATATATATATATATATATATATATATATATATATATATATATATATATATATATATATATATATATATATATATATATATATATTATCATCTAATTGTATTCGATATCATTGTTACGAACTTAATTTCTCTTTATTTTTAATAAAAATTATTAAAAATAAAAATAGAAAAATTAAAAAATAATAATAATCAAGTTAGATAAACTTAATTATTTTATTTGTTTTGAAATTTTTTAAAGAAAAAGGATAAAAAATATTAACAACAAAATCTATTTTTTCTTCCTTAGAAAAATCCAAAAAATATATAATAAATTATTTTAAATTCTCATTGTGTTACCTTCATATGAAGAATCTCTCCTCTACTCACTCTCTATAACACCATCTCTCCCACTTATGTAACAAATTTTATCATTACTCAATTAGATTTTATTCATTCATTAACAATCCACATGCAAATATCATAAAAACATTCTTTCTCCCTTATTTTATGATTTCACTCCTCTCCATTTACACACACCCTTTTTTCCTTCTTTCTCTGTATCTATCTATCTATCTATCTCTCTCTCTCTCTCTCTCTCTCTCTCTCTCTCTCTCTCTCTCTCTCTCTCTCTCTCTCTCTCTCTCTCTCTCTCTCTCTCTCTCTCTCTCTCTCTCCCATATGGATCAATGCACAAGTCCTACACACCCTCACTCGATCAACAAATTTCTCTTGCTAGCAACAACCACATGAGCTTCCTGTTTTGATCGTATTCTCACATTTCCTCACACTCAAGGACAACAATATTTTTATTATTCTCATTCTTATAATTTCAGTCAAGAGATCTTCTCTCCCCTCCATATTAAATAACAAAAAACTCTCACTCACTTTATATAGGAGAACTCATTCACTCCTTCCAAAGATGGCACACACTTAGGGGGAGAGTACCCCATTAATTCATCTTTTCTCCCAACCAAATCCAAAGAAACTGGCTCCATCTTTGTCTCCCTTGGGGTGCATCTTTTTGATTCTCTTCTAACAACCCTCGAGATATCCAAGATTGTTTTCTCAAGCACTACATACATACACATCACCTGGACCTCCAACAACCACAACCCCTCTCTCAATCATATTTACATGCAAAAAAGGCCTAACATAACCTCTTATCTCTGTTGGCTGAGGATATTCGTGATCACATCCAAAAATTTAAAGTCTCTCCCATACCTCCTAAAAGACAAAAAATGAACTAACAAAATGAACCATATTTTCTATTTCTCTTAGATTTCGGATGTTAGATTGACGTTTAGCATGACACTTGTTTCACTCTCCACAGATTGATGCTTTCTCCATTTCTCTGGACCTCTTCTAGAAATTCAAGGATTCAAGCATCCCTATCTTTCTCATGTCTCTATAAGACTCACAATAATAGAGATTCACTCACTCTTAATGTGCACCATGTGCTTCCACTCTTTTGGTCCAAAAAGGCTCTTAATCAAGCCATTAGAGAGCATGAGAGAAAACAAGAAATAACCAGATTTTCTTAGTTCTTGATCACTTTGTCACATGTAGCATTAACCATAGTTCTATCACTCCTAGAAAAAATAATATGCTCTATATTACTATCAGTCATTGTAACAGTCCCTAAATCACCTATGAAGATTGCTACCCAATTGAGTTGTAAGCGATCTAGGTGTGTTACTAAGATAGAAACATAAGATTTACCTAGGTTGACTTGTTTGTCTTTTTTTCTATCGTCAGTATGCTTAGCTTGTAGTCGTTGATCGTAGTTACAAAGAATGAAAACCACGATTCATTCTCTATGTAACACCCACAATTTCTCATAATGAACTTCTTAAGCTACAAATATCCTCTATTATATGAGGGTATAAATCTTTTTCGCTTTGTCCCTCATAATTGTAAACTATCTTATCTTTACCTATAAACCTCTAAATCTTCACTAAAAATGAAAGCATATATAGGCATGAAAAATTCTTTATAGATACCTTCTACTTTTTTATTCATTAGTTTCTAAAATGCTCTATTAGTTATCCGTAAAATAACAAATGACACAAACTATGATTTTTTATTATTTGAAAGATAAAACTAAGGGTGTTACACCAGTGAAAATCAATTAATGTAAATAAATATATAAAATTTCTATTTTTTCCACTCCATAATGCTTCTCCTATATCTACAACAATCAACTAAAGTAACAACCATTTCTCATAAAACAAATTTAAGCAACAACTTCAAAAGCATTGAGAAAATAAAAATAACAACTTAAAAGGGTGTCTTATATATTTAGTAATATTTGAGAAAGATTATTTACAATAACTACATAATTTTATAAGAATGAATAAAGAGTATAATTTCACTTTTAAAAGTAAATTTAAATTATATTATCCATTAAAACATACAATTTTTTTTAATTTAGACTCTATAATAGTTATCTAACACTTTAAAATGTGTGATTAAGTTATACAAATAAATAATATTTATTTCATATACTTCTAATAATACATTTTAAATTATGATATGATTAATATCTCCATTTAGTAAGTTAATAACATATATTATAAATATATGTTATATTGTTAACAATTGATGCGTGCAAAATGTAAGTATAAAAATATATGCTAAATTTCACTCACAGGAAACTATATTCATTGGTGTAGAAATGAGTATTTTAGACCCCAGTATCAATCTCATAGAGATAATGCTAACAATCTATAAGAGAAGTTCAAATTTCAACTTTTAAACTCGTTAAAGGAAGGGTTTGTTGCAAGTGTAAGGAATAAGAATTAGAAAACATAAAAAATAAAAAATGGAAAACACAAATGTAAAGTTATGGATAAATATAAAACTTTGAATTTCCTTATAACTTTACTTATTTTTACTCCCCAATTCCCTTATAGATGATTTAAACATCAATTGCTAACCACATGTTTTAATGCTATTACTACCCAATTATCATGTAATAGTAATAATTTTTTTCTTAAATACTACCCCCAATAATAATGCAAGGTAAATAAGTAAGAGAATTATAAAACACTTTGAATTTGTTAATTTAATAATAGGTTAGAAACTCTGGATCCTGATTAATCCTCCAAAACTCACAGACTCAGTTATCTTAAAGTTCCATCAATTAAGGGATGGTATTGTCACCTACCCCAACTAAATTAGAGATCAATGAGAATAATTAATTTTCATTAATGGATTAAGTATATAAAGTAACACAATTTAATAAAGGACTAAGCAATCATTCATAATGAAAATATAAAATCATTCATCTAGAAAAATGAGATTCATATAGTTACATCACAAGGTCCAATAAAACTCTATGATTTAAGGGTTAGTTACATATATCAAAAGATGAAAAATGAGAACAAATTATCCCAAAATTATCGATAATCTTAATCCTAAGATAAGAAATATAAAATCATAATGCTAGTGAGACTAGCAAGCCACTCTACAACTCACACTATGCAAAGATTCCTCCTATCAAGATCCTATAGGAGGATGCTGGAAGAAGAAATGGAAATGGAAATGGAAATAGAGGAAAAAAGGTGTGAGGTATACAACCTTGTGCGAGGCGTAGGTAGGAGGTGTAAGGTATAAAGCATAAATGGGTGTTAGCCTCCCTTTTATAGTTGTGGATTAGGACCGCTTTCGTTGCAAACTGGATGGACCTAAATTGCCTCCCCAGTCATTACGACTGCTTTAGGTCACCTGCAACATTGTTAGAGCTGATTGAGATTCTTTCTTGCGTCATTAGATATGATGGATCATTTCTAGTGCCTCCCAAGGTTAGCATAACTGTGTTGGAAACTCAAAGGCGTGCTCAGTCAGCATGGTTGTGTTGGCTTCCTCCATAGGGTATTTTTTATCCTTATTCATTCTTTCATCTTTTTATGTCTTTTTTGTTATATTTTTTTATCCAAAATTTAGTGATTTTTTATTCTCAACTTGCATAACCATTCCTACAAAGATAAGAAAAATTAGGTAGAATTATGATAGAATCACCATTAATTACATAGTAATTATAATTAATTTCTCTTACATAAATCAACAAAATAATAGTTTATCACATCCTCAAACTTAAACATTACTTATTCTCAAGCAATGGCTCAAGGAATGAGAATATAGTAAGTTTAGAATTTAGAAACCTTAAATTTTGACATGCAACAAACAATTACAATTGTTATCATAGGAACAATCAACAATAATCCAATTACGATCTTTTAGTTCCTAGGAATCAAGTATCACAAATAGAGGAGATTGATTTGCTTATATCTTTCACGTGTTTGAGAGTATAAATCATTATTACTTTGTCCCTCACAACTATATACTACCATATGCTTACTCATAAATCTTAATCTCCACTTGAAGTTAAATTATATACAAGAATGAAAAGGACTTTTTATGGTTGTAATGCGACCAAGAAAAATCATGCAATTAAATGAGATATAAGAAAGAAAGAAAGAAAACACAAAAGGATTTTTTTTTAATAGCTCTAAACCTTCAGATCATGAACTCAACTACTTGAGGTCTTATGAATTTTAACTTTTTTGAACTTTCCAAGCTTTCTCATTCTTTTCCTTTTTCTTTCTTCTTTATCTTTATCTTTTCTTTTCTTTTCTTTTCTTCTTTCCTTTTTGATCATTTTTTCATCCCCAAGCATTTACTTTTGTTTAGTTATAATCTAAGAGTACCTAAAATTATAACAATTATGTGAGAGATACCAAAGAAACAACTTTAATCTTTTTCAAGCTTAAAAGGGGGCATTAAGTGATATTTTAGATCCATGTCTATTCAATAAAATCTAATTTGTCTTTATCATTTTCATGTAATGCAATCAACTTATGAAAGTCTTGACAAGGTTAAGAGAAAGCTTTAGATTGTACAAATTGGAGGGAAAATACTTAATAAAGAAAGAAAGAGGTTAGGTGAAATATCAATTAGGCTCAATCTTTCATTAAGGTTACTCTAGTGTGAAATAAGATGATAAGAAACATGGCTAATTATTGATTATTTTATTAAAAGTTCTCATGTCTTTATTAAGTTCAGTTAATGTCTATCATAAAATGTTAGAGGTTTTACGACTTACCAACAATCTAGAAAAGATGGTGTTATCATAAGGTATAAGCATTAATTGATGGGGGATATCATTTCTCAAACTTAATCTTCTACTATTCTCTTAGTTTATTTGAAAAAATTATTTCATAAGGTAGAAAACATTATATACAAGAGGGGGGATAAATGATTTTCAAAAAGATAGTTAGGATGGAGAAGGTCTCTTTCCTCAAACTTAAACATTTACATATGTGCAAATTATACAAGTATAATAGAGAGAAAAGAAAAGTAGAACTTTCCTGAGTGGTGATTGAGGAGGGATAGAGTCTCCCTCCTCAAACTTAGAGTTCAACAGTGATTTCAATGTATTTCTGAGTTGGGTGCCAATGATGGGAAAGAAGTACTTATGTATTACATTATCCTACTCACACTAAACACACATGTTAAAAGTCAAAGAATCACATATGGAAAAAAACAAAATAATGTTAGTGCATATAAAGATGTTTTATATAAAAACAACATAAAAATACATCAAAGTGGAAAATATCTCATAATGCTAACATAAGAAAATAAAATATAATTCTAATGAAAATCAAATCAAATCAAAAAAGAAAAAAATATATAAATAAGATCAGCCAATGAGGCAGTGGGTGGTCCATCTGGTCGTGTAGTAATTGGAAAAAGGTGGCAAACTTAGTGTCCATCTGTGCAAAGGCCATATCTTGTGAGCTGACTAGCATTTTGCGACAGTATGTGCATCCTAGCGATGATAAATGTCATCCACTCGTAATTGTAAGTGATCAAGACGGTCGAAGAAGGAATAAATCTATGGGTGCTTATCTCATGCATCATCATCCATCCTTTCCTTTACCGCCTGTGGCTCTTGTTAGTGCTGCTGCAGAGATGACTATGGTTGGGGTTAAGGTTGTTGCTCCTACTACTAAGTTGTAAAAATATATGTCCAATGGGACCCTCGTTGTGTCAAATGTTGGATAATTTGATTACTCGTAGGCTGAGGTGTGTGATGACATTACCCTCAAGGATTTGTCTGCCTATGACATGATTCCTCAAGATACAACAGCCTCTTCTGAGTGATTTAAGAACAAAACTAGCAAGAAAAATTCATATATTTAACCCAGCAGAAAATAATGTTATATGTAGAAGATTTTGGTGCAACCAACATGGCTAGAAATTAAATTCCAATCAAAAATTAAATTCATAATAATAAGAAATAAAGCCGTAATAATTTCTCAACAGTTAAATTTTAAAAACAAAATAAACCATTAATGGATAATTAAAATAATTAATTCATAATTTAAAATTAAAATAATTAGTAATAAATTATAAATATCTTAAAATTATAATGATAGTTATTTAAATTATTTTGAATATTTAAACTTAAATAAATAATATTAATTATCATTTTTAAGACCCTTTTAAAATATATAACTTTTTACAACAATTTCCCATATTTTTCAAAAGGATTGAGGATAAAATAAATTAAAAGAAAGAGATTTTACTAAGTTAATATGATTGTAAATGCATCCAATCCGATGTCTTTTGGACTATGAACCAGATCCTAAACAAATAAACTTAAGTGACGGTGTTTCGGTGAAGTAGAGTTTCTTTGAACCAAAAACACCTAGGTGTAAGCTAGAGGTTCATGTGTCACATTAGACCCCACAATTCTTGCTGTTTTTGCCGGTTTTGCACAAATAGACTATGCACGTGCCTAGTTGATTCATGAGTGCTCTAGAGATTGTGCCTCAATCTCATACAAGCGGCCCACTTTACACTCATATAGGTGAATTCATCAAGTGTATTCTATATTTCATACACCACCCATAAGGGATATGATAGTCATTAAAAGATTTAGACTTAACATCTCGTTCAATATACCCTAGCACCCTTCACACCATAAGAATGAACATTAATAGTGTTAAAATGATCAACAATAATTTATTGTTATCCATATGAACCTTTTTCATGGATTCTTCAATCACAAAGGCTGGGTTTCCATCATTATTGATTTTATTATGGCTAAAGTTTCATTCTTCTCGATGTCATTTACTATGTTTTTGCTTATGAGAAATATAATGAAATTAATAATATTTTCTTTTCACATGATCACATTGTTAATCATTTCACAAAATTTTTACGTATATGTATATATCTCAAGTTATAGTTGTGAATAACTTTTCAAGGTTGCTTCTTAACAATCACAATGTATGCATATAAGAAATATATGTTTTTGCTCCTATAAAATGTTTAGTCAAAATTTCTTAATCATCATCTTCAAACACCTTTCCCAAACAACTAATAATAACTTGGTCTCCATAATATACTTTATTTCATATTTGGATAATCTAAATTACAATATCTCTTTTAAGATTAAAGTAATCCAATCTTGATTTATTCATACAAGTCAATTTTATCATCACTATATTATTTTAATATAGTGGAAAATCTTTTAATACCATAAGTAATGGCATCTCTTAAATATTTTAAATATCACATGTACAATAAAATATTTTGCAACAAGCTTAACATATTTTTAATAATAATCACTTTCTTAATAATTTGAATATAGAAAAAGAAATTACCTATATAATTTATTTTATTGAGTGTTGTAAACATCCACGTCCGAGGTTCCCGGTCGTTAAATTTATCAATTAACCCTAGTTTAAATAGGGAATGGATAGAAGATTCAGCAGAAGACAAACAAAAATCAAAGAGAAAATAAATGTTTGAAAAAGAAAAATAAAAAAAGAAGAAAAAGAAAAAATCTGAAAAATAAAACTGAAAAAGAATAAGAAAAAGAAGAAAAGGAAAAATATGGAAAAATGAAAAATAAATTAAAAAGATTATAAAAATTAAGAAATCTGAAAAAGTAAAATTAAAAGCTTCAAAAAAGAAAAAAAAAAGAGAATGAAAAAAATCAAAAATCTGTAAAAGAATTAAAAAAATCAAAAAATATATAAAAAGAATTAATAAAAATCAAAATCCGTAAAAGGAAATATTAAAAATCAAAATTTGTAAAAGAAAACAATAAAAATCTGTAAAAAGGACAAAACAAAAATCAAAAATAAAAAAAAATAATAAATCAGAAAATCTTAAAAAACAAAATAAAATTAATAAATTAAAACCTGAAAATAAAAATGAAAAATTAATTTAAAATATGAAAATAAAAAAATTAATTAAACTAAAATATGAAAATAAAAATAAAAAAAATAAAAAATCCGAAACAAAAAAGTAAAAATCTGACAATTAAATTCTGAAAAATTAAAGAAAAATAAAAATCAGGGAAAATTAAAAATAAAAATCTGTAAAATTTAAAAAAGAAAGATCTAGAAAATTAAAAAATAAAAATCTAGAAAAATTAAAGAAAAATTAAATTTTGAAAAATTAAAGAAAAAAATATAATAAAAATCTGGAAAATTTAAAAAATAAATTTCTGGAAAAAATAAAGAAAAAATAAAATTCTGTAAAAATTAAAAAAATCTGAAATAAAATAAAATAAAATAAAAATCTGGAAAAATTAAAGAATCACAAATCTGGAAAATTAAAGAAAAAAAAATCTGCAGGGAATTAAAAATCTGGAAAATTGAAAATTAAAACTGGGAAAAATTGAAAAATAGAAAATATGGAAGAGCAATTTAAAAATTGAAAAATATTAAAATACGAAAAAGAAAATAAAAAGGAAAAAACCCTATAAAAGGGGAAAAGAAGAAGGTTTTAGGGGTTCGAGAGATGAGATTTTGGAAGAAGGTGCTCTTGTTGAGGAGATTCTTCTGCCAGCTCTCTAGATCGAGTCACGTTTCTGCTCTCTGAATTGCTAATTTCTCCTCCACCATGGTGGCTGACCGAATTGCCGACGAACCGAGAAACCACTCTTGCGGTAGCGATCCTCGCGTCACTAAGGTTAGCTTCGTTGTCTCCATTGCCGGATTAAGTTAGCTTATAAATCGTCGAATCACTTCACCTTCTTTGTAATGCCAATGGCAATCATGCATGGACGAACTTAGATGAATTGTTGCACTGTTATAAACTTTGTCGAAAATCCTTTGTAAACCAATTGACGTTAAAGTTCTGGCCTTGCATGAGAAATTGAGATATAGATCACGTCCTGAACGTCGCAAAACACCATAAAACACTTAATAAATTTGGTTGTAATTGAAACCTAAAATTAAGGACGAACGGAAGAGAGAATAATGGACGAACTGTTGTCTATGGGAACGCCTGAGGAACCGGTACTGTGCGATTGAGGGAGGAGAACCGACGAACGACCATCGGAGTTGAACGAACCGGCGGTAATCGAGTCGGAGCCACGGTGGAGCGCACACTTGCTGCGGTACTAGGAGCTCTGTTTTGTGATGAATAGAGCGAACGGTCGGACCTGAAGCGCGAGGAAGAATAGCTCGACGGCGCTGCAACTCGCTTCCGAACGTCGGAGAGTCCTGCGCGAGCCGAGGCTTCGTCATCCTCCAGCGAAACACACCGAGACGTAGCCGAGCTTTGAGTTCTCGTCGAATTCAATGGCAGAGGCGGTCCAAGCGGGCCCTGCCGCTTCATGGCGTCACACCGGAAGCCTGCCATTTTCATCTTTGCGTCCCTCTCGTGTGTCTTCCCCTGTGTCCCTGCCTTCATTCCCTGCTCCCTTGCGACCAAAGAAGAGCTCGCCACCTGTTCCACCGGACGAGACGAAAGGCACAAACCGAAAGACACGACGAAGCGGACGCAAGACACAGACTCCGGCGAGCTCTGTGTGGCGGCCGACCCTGTGTTGACCAGATCAAAAGGGGAGTCAAACGTACAAAAATTACTAAACTACCCCTTTTGTTTTCCCAAATGACCGTTCTGTCCCAGCGTCCAAAATTACAAAACTACCCCTCTCCTTTTCCCAAATGACCGTTCTGTCCCAGCGTCAAAAATTACCAACCTACCCCTTACCTTTTTCAAAAAGACCGATCTGACCCTTACCCTTTCAAAAGACCAATCTGCCCCTTTCCTTTTTCAAAAAGACTAATATGTCCCTTACCCTTTCAAAAGACCAATCTGCCCCTTTCCTTTTTCAAAAAGACTAATTTGTCCTTTACCTTTTCAAAAGACCAATTTGCCCCTCACCTTTCCCATAATCACAATTTTTCCCCTCACTCTTCCATAATTATAATTTCAACATCTAATTTTCCATAATCACAAAACCAATCCCCAAAATTCCACAATTGCTAATAAATCCCCAAAATTTCCATAATTGCTAATAAATCCCCAAAATTTCTATAATTGCTAATAAATCTCCAAAAATTCCATAATTGCTACTAAATCCCCAAACTCCAAATAAAATTGACTTCCTTCCCAAAAGCACTCTCTGCTTCTGATAGTTAAAATAAATTTCCCTTTTTCTTATTTAAACTAAAATTTTTCAAATATTTTTGGGATCCTTGGTTTCACACAATGGGCTCTAAACGGGGAACTGGCGGTTCACCTGTTGTTCAACGTTTAGTAGTCTATATAGGCCCCCGTGCTGCCGTAGCCGCCTCGGGTCTTGTGCATGAGTGGGCTAAAGGTCCTTTCAAAAATAAAACTCTTTTTCAAATATTTTTGGGGATCCTTGGTCTCACGTAATGGGCTCTAAACGAGGAACTGACGGTTCACCTGCTGTTCAACGTTTAGTAGTCTGTATAGGCCCCCGTGTTGCCGTAGCCGCCTCGGGTCTTGTGCATGAGTGGACTAAAGATCCTTCCAAAAAAATAAAAGCTCTTTTGAATATTTTGGGATTCTCGGTCTCACGCGACGAGCTCTAAATGGGGAACTGATGGTTCACCTACCGTTCAACGTTTAGTAGTCTATATAGGCCCCCATGTTGTCGTAGCCGCCTCAGGTCTTGTGCATGAGTGGGCTAAAGATCCCTTCGAAAAACGAAAACCTCTTCAAAATGTCATCTTTCCTTTAAACACCTCTGAAGGTCAAGCCTTCACAAACCAGAACTACGTAAGCCTTGAGTTTCCCATTACACCAGGGAATACGTAGGAGCAGGATCAAGTCCTGTCAAGCTAACCTCCATCAATCTATTTATTTTCACATTAATTAAGGGATCAAATAATTTTCAAAAATCACACACTCAGTTTAAGGTACCGTTCTTTCGAAACGGGCGGAGGGGGTGCCTAACACCTTCCCCACTCGTAACCGACTCCCGAACCTGAATCTCTTTCTCAAGTCAGGATTTTTTTCAAGTATTTTCCCTTAAATAAAAGTTTGGTGGTGACTCCACATAATACAAATAAATTTTATTTTTAAATTTTAGCGAGTTCGTCGTCTCGTCGGAATTACAGTTGCGACAAATGTCAACATAAATTTTTTTTTATCAAGAATATAATTATAAGAGATTCAATCTTCTCAAAAAAAATAATAATTTCACCATATTATAATTTTTTGATATTTTTATATTTATCACTTTTCATAAGATCCAAAAGTACTTCTTACACCTTTCTTTCAAATTTTGGCATGAATAAAATTTAGTTTATATAAAATGTCAAAGATCACAAATTATGTAAATTTCTCTTTGCTACATAAAACATAAATTACATCAAGTAATAATTATTAACTAAGAACTCTCTTTTATTACCATATTACATATATGATCTTATTCAAACTTGCAACATAAGAATATAATTTATACTTTATAAGAATAACATACCAAAATACTCAAATATTTTATCATACATAAGGATATCTTAATGGCACCAAAATTATTTTAATGGTCATGATAAATTTTTTTAAAAATTTAAAATATTCATACCTAATATTAGTATTAAATAATGATCATGTCAAATATTTCAATAATATGACATCTTAATCATTCATTACAAACTCTATTTTACATATAATTATTTTAATTAATTAATTAATTTTTATGCAATTCTTCAAAGTTTGATATGATAATATATTATATGTTAATAAGAAATTATTAACTTATAAATTGTCCAATTACTCATCTTACATTTACATTTACCATACAAACTCATATCTTAGTATCCATAAAACTAAAAAATTATCTCTCTAATTGCTTCAGAAAAGGTTAAAGAAACATATAAAATTATAAATGATTGATTATGCAAGCACCAACAAATAAAGATGATTAATTTACCATATTGTCACAATAACTCAATACTTTCTACAAAAGAAACCACATATTCTCTTAAGTTACTAGAAGTAATATTACGAAAATTAAAGGAAAACATACCTCTACATTCAAAATTTACACTGATATAATTTACACAAGGAGGATACTGACTACATCACATAAGGATAAACTGATATTATTTATGATGTAAACTCATAAATAATAAATAAATAAATAAGAAAAAAATAAAATGTTCTACAAAAATTTTCAAACTCAATGTTAAATTGCAATCTAGTGTGTGAAAATGAGATTAGAATAAAATTATAAAAAATGATATTAATTAATAGATCTACGTATAAAAAGATGGTAAAAAGTGAGATGCCTAAATCGTCAAATTCCATAAAGATAAAAACTTGAAGTTTAAAAAGTACTTATCTTAGAAGATGAACTTGAGTTTGGAAATTGCAAGTCCTCAAATGATCATTCAATAGCATGAAATCCTTGAGATTGTTGGACAATTTGATTACTCGTAGACTGAGGCATGTGGTGACACTACCCTCAAGGATTTGTCCGCCCATGACGTGATCCTCTAGGATACAACAACCTTTTTTGAATGATTCAGGAATAGAACTAGCAAGAAAAATTCATATATTCAACCTAGTAAAAAATAGTGTTATATATAGAAGATTTTGGTGCAACCAACATGACTAAAAATTAAATTTCAGTCAGAAATTAAATTCATGACGACAAGAAATAAAGCCGTAATAATTTCTCAACGGTCAAATTTTAAAAATATAATAAACCATTAATGGATAATTAAATAATTAATTCATAATTTAAATTTAAAATAATTAGTAAAATTATAAATATCTTGAAATTATAATGATAATTATTTAAATTAATTTGAATATTTAAACTTAAATTAACAATATTAATTATCATTTTTAAGACCCTTTTGAAATACACAATTTTTTACAACATCAACCTAATGCTCAACCATGTAGAGATGCCCAACAGTGCAATCTCATGCATCTGGGTCACTGTTGAATAAGGGATCCTATGGTGGTGGCAGAGGATAGTGATGTAAGAGTCAACACTTGTGTAGCCTTTTTGCCCTGTTTACTAGCGATGTCCATTCCCCTAGCGGGATAAAAGAAAAAGCCATCTTGGGTCGACCTTACAATCTCATACTCCAACCTACAACATGAACAAGTGTGTTTGAGAAATGACTCTCGTGCTATCATTTCTAACGAAGATGTTGAGAGTCAACCACTGATGCAACATCTTGAGCACGTGTTCTCTAATAGCAGTGGACTTCAAGACATGAGGGTTATGTTGATGTGACCCTATAATCTCGTGCTAGAAGGATCCTTATACAAACTCCTATGATAAGTCTGTGAAGGCATCCAAATACTCCTATGTGAATATGCCCTCAGGAGTCTTAAAACTTAAGGCAATATTAAAGTCTACCAAGGTTAGAAAATGCTACACCTCCTAACTAGTATTGGATTATGTGTGTGGGTGTTGTCTGTGTGGGAGGGACAATGATAAGAGAAACCAAAAACTCCAGGTGGGTTCTTGGTAGGAGGGTGCTTGAATGAATGAGGCCTTTCACCATCCTAAGGCATTCAAATATCTCCTCATCTGGACCTTACCCCTAGGATTTGTGGGGACTCTGTTTCAAGCCTCTTTGTAGAGTTGAACGTAAAGGTGCTTAGCCTTTTGAGTTGTGCCTACATGCCAACAACATCCTATATGGATACAAAAGTAGCCAACCTATGTAAGGGTTCAACCTCCAATAGTGGATGTATGACTTCTTTTCTTTGTGCGAGAAGACATTTTTCTAATTTAGAGTAAGAGCGTTGCGTTAGTGAAAGGTAAGAGGAAAGTAAATAGAGGTTAAAATAAGCAATGAAGAATGCTTTGACTGAGTGATGTGTAAAGTTACATTCCTTCCCATTTAAAGTTATTTGAAAGTCAGCACAATCATGCTGATCATTGTGCACAGTCGATCTCACTCTCAACTCTTCTTTTTTTAGTGGTTAGTTAAAAATTATTACGTCACGAGTTTGATGTACTTACACCAATGGCTAAGTAGAGTCATGGATGGTTACCTGTGGTCTTTCTATCATTGTTATGGTGCATTTTTCAGACACACCTTTCTTGTAATGCTCAATCCCTTCTCCTTTCCTCTTGAGAATCTCCTTTTTTTTTTCTTTTATGTGTTCCTTCTCATCATATGAAAGCATCTTATTTACTACGTGATGGGCCTTTCCTAAAAATAATCGAGATTGTAAGTTATAAATTGACAATCTCTTTCCTCTTTGAAATTTACGCTTCCACATATGTTTGAGGTGTCCTTTCTTTCTCTTTTTCTTATAGAGCCTAAGGCTTTTGTATGCTTTTATTTTGAGTTGTTTCTACATAGAAAACAAATTTAGAGAGGGTTCTTGAAAATTAATGAAATTACAAGGGATAAGAATATTTAGGTGTTTTAATGAGTTTGCAACTCTAAACATTACTTCTTTATCATCAAGCCTTAGCGTGAGTTTCCTTTGTTATACATCGATCATGGTTTTCTTAATGGCCGAGAAGGATCTTCTCAAGATTCAAATTTCTCATCTTCTTCCGTGTTAGCAGGGAAGATAAACTTATCCACCTTTACCAAGATGTCTTTCACTATTCTCCTTGGATAGGTGATAGATCTATCTGCAAACTATAAAAAGACAATGGTAGACTTGAGCTCATTCATACCCAACCTTCTAAAAATAGATAAAAGTATTAGATTAACATTAACGCACAAGTCATACAATGTTTTATCAAAATAAGATTTACCAATAGTACAAGGATAAAGAAACACTCCTCATTGAGCTTGATGGCTATATATTCCTCAAACTTTTTTTATTGTGTAAAATATCCTTCAAGAACTTTTTGTACTTGGCCATTTGGAAAATGACCTCTATGAAGGGGAGATTGATTCTTAGTTGTTTTAGGATGTCTGGAAATTTTGTAACTTAAGGATCATATTTAGTGTGTGGAAACAGGGCATGATTGGTTAATGAGGCTCCATATGTGGTCTCTTTGGAGCCCTTTCTATTGTCTCATCGACCTCCTTCCTATTTTCTTTTGAACTCCTTTCGGTCGGAGTTGAGAGGTTGCTAGTAACCTCATAATGACCATTAGTAACCATATCTTTCTTTTTCTCTTTTCTCACAGGTATTTCCAACTCCTTCTCACTCCTTAGAATTATTGTGTTGGCCTACTCCTTTGGGTTCATATTAGACTAGTCAAGTAAGGTTCGAGGTGCCCATTGTGATAAAAGGTTGAGAATATGTCCTATTTGGTTCTCCATGTTCTGGACCTAAGACATCTGTGTCTCTATATTCTAGAGTCGTACCTTTTATTTTGGAATGATGATTCCGTAAGGGTTGACTCCTTCTTCTTTTGCCTGTAACCTCCTTGATTTTGCATATGAGGGTGCCTATGAATATTATGAGCATTGTTAGAAAAATTATTACCTTGACATCCTTCCCAAAAGAGGTTGGGATGAGTCTTCTAAGTAGGTTTATGGGTATTCTTCATAAAGTTGGTCTCCCCATTTTATTGAGCCACATGGGCTTCAATTACACAATCTTCATCATTGTGGTATATGGAGCCACAAAGGTTACATTGGCTAGGTTTAGGTGCAACTAGAGTTTGGATTGATCGGGCAGGTTGTGTCTTTGCTTAATAAGAGCCTTCATCTTTCTGTTCAAAGCCTCTATTTAACCGGCTATCATGACGTGATGATCTACCTAGTATATTCCTGCTAGTTGAGAATTCTTCTTCTTCATGTATCTGTTCACAAATCATCATTGATTACTATTAGCAACCAAGTTTCATATGATCTCCTATATGTCTGTTGGGGGTTATGTAGAATGCCTTTGCCTGAAGTTGCATTAATAACAACTCTATTGTCATAGGAAAGATTGTTGTAGAAGATATGCACCAAATGGGGTAATCAATGCCCATGATGTGAGCATATATGAAGAAGGTTATAAACGGTCCCAAGCCTCATACAGGTACTCATTCTCAAATAGGATGAATTTAGCGATTTCTATTATGATCTTTGATTACATAAACTGTGAAAAATATTACTTCAGGAAGAGACATTATAATTGCTCTCAAGTATTAATGGATGCCTTAGACAAAAAGTTCAACCAATTGTTCACCTTCTCCATTATGAAAAAAGGGAATGATTGTAGTTGTACGGTATCTTGTGTGACATCATTCATCTTGATGATGTTTGTTAGCCTTAGGAACTTTCTAACGTGGAGATATAGGTCCTCTGAAGCGAGTTTAGAATCATATTGATGAGAACAAACTTCAATTTAAAGTTTAGAATACCTTCCAATGTTAAGATATATATATACTACTCCTTAATCCCTCATCAATGGATGTCATGTAACCCAACTAAGTTCTAAACCCTTGCATGTCCATCTTCCTTGCATGTTTCTGTTGCAAATTGGGTTAACCTAAGTTATCTCGTTACTTATCACGATTGCTTTGAGTCACTTGCAGTGTTGTCAAGGCTAATCAAGATCCTTTCATGCATCATTAAGGTTGATCTAATTGTGTCTCCTACGGTTAGTATGGTTATGCTTAAGTTTTTATAGTCGTATCAAAAATTCTAATCTAATATGAAGGCTGTATAGTCAACACAGTTTGTGCTGACTTTTTTCAAAAAATATTTTTATTTTTTAATTGTTCCTTCATCTTTTTATTTTTTATTTTTTTATTCAAAATTCATTTATTTATTTTATTTGAATAACCATTTCTATAATTGATAAAGTAATCATTGATCATACAATAATTATATTTAATTTATTATAAATAAATTAATAAAATAATAATTTATTAATCATTTTTAAATTATCTAAAATTAAAATATCACTTTTCTTATAATTTATCTTTCAATTATATTTATTTACCATTTTTTTATCTTAAAATTATTTTTCACTTCAATTTTTATACATTATATTATATGTTGCAAATTCATATAAAATAATACTTTTATTATTTACTATAATTATAAATTTATTTTTTAAATATTTTAAATAATTATAATATTTTAAATTAATTTTATTAAAAAAAACCAACGCAACACATAAATCAAATGTCTAGTTATAATATAAAATGATAGTATAATAACACATTTTCAACAGAATATTTAACTTCAAAGAGAACCTACAAAATTTTATAATAGAAACGAAAATACTTTTTTTCTTATATTAAATTTTTAATTTAAATATTTGTAAATCGAACGTACTCGTGTGTTTCCTGAAATGAAACTCCTCTGCAACAAGCAAAACCCCGTAGCGTTTTCCGCTGAATCCCGAGATCTGCATTTCGGTGTGCCAATTTTCCCGGGAAACAAATAGGTTTTGAGTCTCACTTTTCCATTATTTTTGGTGTTTCTTTATCCTTTGCTACTCCTCAACGAAACAATTCGTGTTTTCATCGCACTAGGGTTTCAGATTGTTACTTCGATTTCGTTTATTGTAATTTTCAATTACTTTTCTTTTCCGTGTTTCTCCTTTCTCTTTACTTTCTTAAACGATTCCGTTAGGATTGTGGTGTGTGGAGTTGTGTGTTAAATGTGTTCGTATGTTTTCCAATTTCTTTTTTCTTTTGTTTTGGATTGAAATTTTGCTATCGTGGTGGCTTTTCTTGGTGCAGAAGATGTTCAAGAATACATTCCAATCTGGATTTCTTTCCATATTATACAGCCTTGGGTATGTTGTGTTTTCGCCTGTTTGTTTCATTCCTATTTTTCGCAAGTTTGCTATAATGAGGATACTGAAATTTATCATTGTTTTTCACTTTATATAGGAGTAAGCCTTTGCAGATATGGGACAAAGAAGGTTAGTGCTTTCTGGTTTACGGTTGCATTAGGTGGTCATATATTTTGTATGTCTAATACGCTAGTAAATTAGTTTGTCTCTAAGTTTAGAATCATGTCTTCTAATCCGTGTATCCCATTTTAACATATACTTCTGAATTATTTTTTATGATTGCACCCTTGTAGTGAATGCTGGGAAATGGGGTGCCAACATGAGCCAAAAAAAGTGTAATGAAAATAAGAATGTTAAGATGTGTGGATGAGAGAAGAAAAAAGATTAGAATTGGAAGCATCATACATTCGGGAGAAGGTTGGATTAGAGTGTATAGAAGAGAAGATGAGACAAACTTGCTTAGGGTTGCTTGCGGCTCTAGTGAGATAACTGGAGAATCTCACTAGAGCCTTCAACGGAAGATATTTTGATGAAAAGGGATAGAGAAAGATTAATAAAAATTTATAGAGCAACTACTAATAAGACCTTATTGTAAATAGCCTTGTTGAAAATTTAGTTCGTGATAGAGCACAATGACCTAAATTGATGCCTGCAAATCACCTCCTAGTGGGAATAAGAAGGCTTGGTTATTTGCTGTAATGAAGCTTGATAAAAATGAAACAAGGCAGAAAGTTTCCCAATCTCTGATAATTATTATATATCATGTCCTAGATATTTTTGTGTTATATACTTTGTACTTAGCCAGTTATCCTTAGTGCATAAGTGAAATGAGGGTTAGATAACCTGTTAACAACTGGAACAGAACACACTTAAATGCTGTTGTGGGATAGCGCATAGTGGGATGATTGCTGTTCTAAATTTTTTATATAGATATATAATCTATACATATGCACATGATTACATATATAATGTTCAAAAAATACTCAAATTCATAATTCATAGCATACTGATAATGATCCACCAAAAAAGGTCTAGTCTCTAGCAAAATATACTAGTGAAGAAAGTTAGGGAACAGAGATGAAGTCATGGAGATAGATAGAACAGTAACTTAACAGAGAAGAAAGAGATAGACAGGAGTAACAGAACAGAACAGAGAGAGAGAGAGAGTTGAGTGGAGAAGAAAGGAGACATCACTGGAAAAAACTGCTGGAGATGGCGAGAAACAAAGCAGAACAAAGACGATACAAGAGTGTCAACCAGAAGGGAGAAGAAGAAAAATGTGGCTGTGTTAGGGTTTTTTTAAGACTTCAAAAAGTGGGGAAACGTCTGTATTACCTACCCTTAAAAAAACCTCAAATATGTTGTTTCGAGTGACATTGGAAATCTAGGTTTTTTCTTCCTTGTTGTGCCACTATTGTGCTGCAGAAGTTGGCAATTTGGGCTCAAAACCTGCCACAACAGCTATGACAGAAGAACTTTCCACTATGCAATGAACGATAAAGACTAAAACAGAAAGATAACACAGGGTATTCAAGAGACCTGTATCTGTTCCTCACTGCTCTCTTCTTGTCTGTTATATCTCTCTTCTCCTTATCCCCTTTCTTATGGTCACACATTTCAACTTCCCTGCTAAATCCCTTGATTACCTCTTTGGAAATATTTTACTGATAGAATATTGAGATCTGAAACCAGTGTATGAGTGTTGTTTAGTTCAAAAACTGAGTTGAAGCTCTTACAATCTGGTATATTCAGCATTTAGTTCCCTTGATTGCTTCTCTGTATGATCCCAGTCACCTCTTTCTTCAATGACCTACTACTTTTCTCCCGAAATAACATGATATTTGATGTATCTTTAACCAATCTCTGGTTTGACCAACCTGTGCATTTTCCCCGTCAAACTTTGTAATTTCTCCAATGTTACAATGTTCTTTTCCTATCTTGCACTGAAACATTGCTGTTCTCTAAAACTTCTGTGTGTTCTTCATGTATAGGAAGCAGTCCTTCATTTTAGCTTCTATTTTCTGATTCTTTTTCTAGAATGTTGCTGGGTTGCTTTTGTTTGGTTTCTCCCAATTCTTGTAGCTTTCTTGAATTTTGTTCTTTCCCTTGGGCCCTTGGTTATGTTCTCTCCATTCATCATCTGTTCTGTTTTCTTGCTCCCAAGATTCTCCTCTGTTGTTTAAGACTTCCTTGCTCCCACTGTTTGCTTCCAAGGACCTTCCATACTCATCAATAAAGGGTTTGCCCTCTGACCCTCTGGAGCAGCAATGTCTTGCTGTCATTCTTGGAACCTGACCTTGCTGGTTCTGTTTCTTTACCCATTTGAATTTGTTGCATCAGCTTTCTCAAAGATTCCATCACAGTCAAGCTCTTTAGAAGTGATGCCTCCAAACGATGTTGGTTCTCCATTTGTCACTGCTAATTATCCATCTTTTGTTGCAGCACCCTCAGTTGAATTTCCAATTCCTGATTCATGACCCCCATTGCACAGCCGTATGCGTAGCTCCCATGAAAAGAAGCTTTGACACCAGGTTTTAAAAACTGGATCAGAACTAAAGACAGAAAAGCTTCTATTACCGAAAAAAAGGAATATATTCCCAGAACGTGAGAGGTCTGGTCTCTCCCACAACAATCTGAAATTCCTCTCAAATCACAAGATAAAATCTCCCCCTCAAACCCTTATTTATAGGCCCAATGCCATATCTCTCTATTGTCTCAATCTCCAACCAACTAAATAACTAACTCTCTTAACTAATTATTCTACGATGAGTTACCTATCAATCAGCTTGCAATTTCCTCTTTTGGGCCTGCATCAAGCTATGCGTAAGGTGATCCAACTTCTGATTCCATTCTGCCATTAAATTGTTAACCTCCCCAATAGTTCATGGACTTGTGGGACTTCAAAGTATGGTAGAAGGGTCCCAACCATTGTTGTTAAAATCGCGAGTTTAATCTTAGAAATGCATGATCATATGATCTTTAGTGGACAGCACGACTTGGGTCGCATGTGAAATCTTAATTTTGTGGGATTGTAGTGGGATCGCCGTTTTGGATCATGAAATCGTAAACAAGTTCAGAGTCGTATGTGTTTTCTGTAGTGTGATGTGGATCTGAGATTGGGTCCTAAATTAACATGCCGATTTGAAATTGGGTTGTGGCATATCCTGTGGGTTCAAAATCGGGTTTCACAATGCAGTTTACCAACCCAATTTTTTTGTATGTTTTTAAACCAAAGCAAGCTGTGCCGAACTTTTATGATTCATGAAAACCGGTTATGATTCATCCAAACGTGCCAAAACAAGAATTTGTGCTATAATCCCTTGACATCCAACCGTCTCAGCTTCTCTTTGTCTTCTCTTCTTCCTCCAAAGACCAAACATCAACCTGCCTGCCTTCGTTCTTTGTTCTGCATCTGCCTTTGTTCTCTGTTTTGTTGTGGTTGTGTTCTCAGAATTTGGATGAAAAACATGGCTTCTGGTGGTTCTACTGCTGGTGGTAATGGGGCTGGTGATGAAAAACATGGCTTTAATCTTTGTTGCTTCATTCCCTGTTTTAGCTAAGTTCTGGATGTTTTGCCTATGAATTTCCAGGTTAAGTTTAGTTAATGATACCATTTACAGGTTTATTTACATTATGTATGTTAATTTTACATGTTAGTAAGATCTTACAATCCGTTTTATGATTATATGATTTACGATTTTCTTCCCCTTTTCCGACCCCACTTAAAATCTCGATTTTGACAACCTTGGTCCCAACCGTACAAAACTTCAAAAGGAGCAGACCATGGTGCTATGATGATTGTTGTTATACCAATACCCCAACCAACTGAGCTACTTTGAACTTATTAAACATTGCAAATGCATCTCTAGGCATCTATTGACAACCTCAGTGTGGCCATCAGACTGAGTGTGCCTGTTTGTGCTACAGTTTGCACACTTCAAAACATGGTTTCACACATCCTGAAACTCCATTGTGGCTAAGACTTTATTAAACATTGCAAATACATCTCTAGACATCTATTGACAACATTGGTTTGGCCATCAGATTGAGTGTCTGTTTGTGTTATAGTTTGCCCACTTCAAAACATGGTTTCATACATTCTGAAACGCCATTGGCCATTGGGTGGCTAAGACTCTATTTCAATTCCTGAAAACGTGGTTTCAATTGGTTTGAACATTAAACCAAACATAGGCAGAACAGAAGGTGGTAAGCAGAACTAAATTTGAGTTTGGTACCTGAAGCTTGAATAACTCAGTCCAAAGTTGGCTGAGAAAGAGCCTGTCTCCGTCAGAGACTCCTGACGATGGAAGGCATGCAATTTGACAACTTCTCTAGAAACAACTTAGTCACATCCTTAGCCATGTAAAGGTGACTTAAGGCCACAAAATGGGCATATATAGTGAATCTATCCACTATAAGCATAGTAGATAGTAGTGTCTGCATCTTGGGCCTTAGGTAACACTTCAATGAAAATGTCTGACTCTGGCCAAACCTGAGTGGATATAGTAATCGTTGCAGTAACCTGGCAGGAGATAGGGCTTGGAACTTATTTCTTTGGCAGGTGTTGCAAGCTGCTGCATTATTGTGGTACATTTTTCATGCCTTCCCAATATAACAACCCAATAATTATCTTATATGTTCTGAAAAGGACTGAATGCCTTCCTGTGGTAGAATCATGAAAGCCAGTCGTTGTAGCTGGAGTAGAGCATAAGATCTTATAAATCCCATTTTAGAATCACATACTTTCAATGATGGATTTGAGTTCCATACCTTGCGGTTGAATCCTGACATTTCACCATGCTCCACAGCTCCAGCGTCCATGAGGGGGGCTATGCACTAGCCCTTGACTAGTCCCAAGTGAACACCACAATACCAGCATCACCATCTGTGCCAATCATTTGTAGCTGAGAGAATGGTGAAAAGTTCTAATTCCAGTTAGCAACTGGAACAGAAGACACTTATCATTCTTCTGAAAATAGGGAATATCAGTATGGTCACCAGTGGGTAGACTCAAATGGAGGATAAAGACTGAAACAAAAAGACAAC
This sequence comes from Canavalia ensiformis, assembly GCA_026541065.1. Classification (NCBI taxonomy): domain Eukaryota; kingdom Viridiplantae; phylum Streptophyta; class Magnoliopsida; order Fabales; family Fabaceae; genus Canavalia; species Canavalia ensiformis. The sequence goes on along the minus strand of JAMKYM010000699.1, from coordinate 74,072 downwards.
ACAGGGTATTTTGAGAGAGCCTGCACTCCCCCTCACTGCCCTCTACTTATTTTCCACCTTCTGTCTTCTTATCTCCTTTCTTATAGTCACATCGGTCAACCTTTTCTCCTAAATCCCTTGATTGCCTCTGTAAATGTGTTACAAAATCCCTTAACTCCCCATGATTGCTTTGTGCATTCCCTTACATTAAGCATTAGATTCTCTGTGATTGCCTCTGTGTCCTTTCCTATTATAAGCTTTAGTGGTGGGTAGTTTAGTAACATAATCTTATCAGTTGATTTTGGTTCCATTAATTGGTCAATCCCTTTGTTTCTTTTCTTGGTGATGGTTAATATTTGAAAAATGAAGTGTCCCAAATAGTTAATTGTTTGTCTTAATATATTTGTTTGTGATTTGCTTGATGTAGTTCCAGTCCTTTTCATTGTTCAAGGCAAATATTATGTGACTGATTTTGCCTTGGACATTTTTTTGTAGTTGTGAATGGCCATATTAAACGACCACAGGATGAAGACATACAATCCAATGTACTGGAAATAATTGGATCAAATATTCAGTCCACATACATAACATGCCCCGCTGGATCAACTGCAACACTTGGTATAAAACTTCCATTCCTGGTTATGATTGTCAAGAATCTAAAGAAGTATTTCACATTTGAGATTCAAGTTTTGGATGATAAGAATGTCAGGCGACGATTTCGAGCTTCTAATTTTCAAGTGTGTAAGTCTGCCCAAGTTTGTGTCTGATGATGGGTTTGCCAACAACTTGTTGATTTTTAATTTCTTCCATATGTATTTTGTGCATGACTACTTGCTTCTTCTACCTAATATAGAGAACTTTAATTTTCTAAATAGTAATATTGTGGCATGATTTTTTTCCTTTCATTGTTTTTAGTAAGTTAGAAAGTCTTAGAAGAATCTTGGTGATGTTCCCCAAGTCTGATGGAATCCACTATTTGATATTTTGTATCCTCTTGTCCATTTTTTTTTCCTGAGAATCTATGTCAATATAAATTAAAAAATTTCATGTTCTACTGTTTGCATTAGTTTGTATATAAGGTACGAGTTGAAATTTTCTTATCTGTTCTGCATACTTTAAAAGAAAGGATGGGGGAAAATAAAAAGATCCTTATTGGGAAGTGACTCTATAAGTGGAACTCTATCGTATCATACACTCTTTCATTTTTATATCACCAAAAGACTGGGATATATTAGTGGCAAAATAGTTCTTACTATCAAGCATTGTCATTTTTGAGGTATACTGTGTGGTTATTAAAAAAAAGAGACAGACTATGGCATTTTTACTGAAATAAAATCTTATATTCATTCAGAAATAGATCAATGCAATTTCTTCCTGAAATACTGTCAATATGCATTGCAAATCATTTCATATTCTCTTATTTTCTTGTCATAATAGGCTGTCACTCGAGTAAAGCCCTACATTTGCACTATGCCACTGAGAATGGATGATGGGTGGAATCAAATCCAGTTTAACCTAGCTGATTTCACCAAGAGAGCATATGGTACTAATTATGTGGAGACATTGCGAGTTCAGGTCCATGCAAACTGTAGGCTGAGAAGGATATACTTCTCTGATCGCCTCTACTCTGAAGAGGAACTACCACCCGAGTTTAAATTGTACCTTCCAATGCAGGTTAGAGATGCCTGCATAATGCATATGGTTGACTAGTCTGTTCATATCTATCTTTTGTTTTTAAGGGCATTCCAATTTGCAAGTCACTTCTTGCTTTACCTTTTTTGGGATAAAATCTCATCTTATGCTTATCATCATGCAGAAATCATGAAAATGTTTGGGAGGAAGGAATTGGGGCCGCGAAAGAGCTGGGTGTTATTTTATATGCTTACTATGTGTAGTTCTACGTGTTGGCTTCTTTATTCTAAAATTTGTATCTATGCTATAAAACTAATAGGAACTTTTGCAACTGCTCTTTCCAGTCACAATTTGTAGGGTGCTTTGATGCTTGTGTCTGAAATATTGGTACTTAATTTTGATAATGATTTGTTCTTTTATGTGATAATGATTTGTACTTAATATATATGCCTGAATATTATGATGTCCTAATATAATGTTTTGAAATGGTTTTTTAATATAATGTTTTGAAATGGTTTTTTAATGAAGTCTTCCTTCTTTAATAGAGGAATTGGGATACATAATTTTAGAAAAGTTTTAGAAAATAGAAGTTTCTACGTTTTAGGAAAAATGAAGTTAAAAGAAGATTTAACACTATTCCAGTATACAATCAAGTGATGTCAAGCTCAGATCTATGTCAGGATAAGGGAAGCTGAAAATTTGTTTAAGCACTGTTGCAGTGTACATTAAAATCATATAAAGCTCAAAGATCTAATTTAGGAATTTCTGTCGCATCTTCTCCTATCCTAGTCATGCGTCATCATAGTTTGAATTATTGTTTTTTTTTAAGAAAATCATCATTTTCTGAATGAATTAATATACCATAATAATATTTAAATGCATAATATCTTCAATCAAGTCATAAATATTAAGATACATTGTAATTAAAGGTTATTGATTAAACAATAGTTTTTACATAATCTATGAATTAAGTGTTAAATAAGTATAAATAGATAAATTATATTAATTTTTCTTCTAAATCCCATATGAGGAGCTCGTAAAATGCATATTAACAAATTTTTATGTTACTTAATGTTTTTATATAAAGTTAAGGAACTCAACTGCAAAAACAATGTAAATTAGTAGGAGTGAATTAAAAATTTAGGTAAATTATAAATTTAAAAATTATTAAAAAATAGAATGTTGTAAATTTATTTCCAATAGTGAAGATTTGTTTAACATTTTAATAAAATCATAGGAATCAATACAAAAAATTGACTTAAAAAAATGTTAAATATGGTCACATTTTATTTATTCTACATAAAAAGGTTATTATCTTTAAAAGGATCAAAGTGTTAAGGGAAAGAAAGATCATGGATATCAATTGATATACGATTAAATTATATAGAAATTATTGTTTAGATTAATTGTAAAAATTATTTATTTCAATAATCGATTTTACATGATCAATTATAAAAAAATGCACTAATAACTTTTACTCATAAATTTTAAAAAATTTACTTATTTTAAATAAGTTATATTTTTTACAAAAAATAATAAATAAATTATAAATAATTTTTTTATAAATACCAATTAAAATTAAACTTTGTTTCACAAATATTTTTTACACAATAAAATTAATCTCATCCAATAACACTTTAATAAGAGTATTTTTTTTTATTTAATTCTTAAAATAAATGATGTCATACTAACTGATGAAATATGTTCTTAAATTTTATGTGTTAAATTTTGATAATACAATATATTAAATATTATATTTTTCAATATGTAGCTCTTCATTTATAACTGAAATTTAGGGATTAAAATCACTTTTAACTATATTAAATCTTTGTAATGTATAAGAATCAAATAATTATCCATTTAAAATTTAACTCTTAAAATTATTAAACAAAAGTTATCAATAATATAAAAATTTAATTTTTAACTAAGGATATATTTGATAAAACTAGTTAATAAGTTAAATGAAAGTTGAAAAATTAGATCAAAATTGAAGATACATCACTAGTTAGAATTATAAATGTTTGATAAAACTAAAAATTAAACTATAATATAAAATAATAAATAAATATATAACTAAATAATAAATTAAAACTTAATATGATATATTTTTTATTTTTAATAAAAATATATTAAAATTTAATTAAATAATTTTTAAATAAAAATGTTTATTTTTTGTTTTTGCATAAATAAATTTCAAGTAAAATTTTTGAAAAAATAGCTCTTATATGTATCTAACATGGATTGCTTGATGTAACCTTTTTTCCCCAATATTTTTAATGGTAAGATCAACTTAAAATGTTGAATAAAAAATAATTTAAAAAGTTGGGTGAATACTTATCAAATGGGTTGCATCAAGAATACTTGTTTAATAAGTTGGATTAATCTTGAGAAAGATGAAGTAAAACGTTTAACGAAACTATTTATGCTTGTATATCTTCCAATAGTCATTCGATCCCAAAAAATGACCATGAAAATTAAAAGAAATTTTCTTAAAATTTACAAATTTCTTCATCATTGAGAATAAATAGTCTAACAAAAGGTTTAAAGAAAAAAATTTACATCATATTTATTTCCTTCCTACACTCAGGACCACATATTTCTCAATGTCAATGCACACCAATCTACCTATAATATGAATAAATCATTCTGCAGTAATGAATATAACTAATTTATAACCTCCAAACACCAGCCTCTAACTTTTCAATGCATTCCGAGTAAGAAACAAATGATTTTTTATAATTTTATTTTTTATCAAAAGGTTCATATTTTATTTAATAAAATAAAATAAATAATATAATAATTAAAATAAATAGTATATATTGAATAATTTAAAATATAAATCTTTATGATAATAAAAATAAATAAATTAAAATTTATACTATTATTATAAATATCAAATGTTGTTAAATTTATAAAAATGAATAGATAAATAAATGATCAGATTATAAAGATATATTAAAAATAAAAAAAAAAATATTTTTGTTAGGAACTAAAATTATAAAATTTACTTGGAATAATTTTTGCAAAAATATAAATAACTATTTTAAAAAATATTAATAATTATTAAAATAAATTACTTTATCGAATAAACTTAAAATATAGTAACTTTTTCAATTTCTGGCTAACTAAAATATTTTATTCTAAATAACCGAAACATCTATAATTGCAAAGTAAATATGAATTTTAAAAATAAGTTAATTAACTAGAAGAATCACATAACTGAAGAGAGCCCTTTAAAAATTTCATTAATATTGATTTTAGAAGAAATCAAATTTAAAATCACATAACTTGAACTCTTTCTCTGTTAAAGTTTTTTTCAAATATTTTTTCCTTTAAAAATAAAATTTGGTAACCGCACGAAATAATTAATTCTTTATAAATTTTTAACGAGTTCGTCGTTTCGTTGTAGTTACGATTACGACATCGGGTAACGAGTTTTAATATGAATGAGTATCATTCTATACCATTCTGTATTTTAATTCATACAGATTTAAGCGTGACTTACGTTAATTTGAATTCTGTGAATATGTAAATTTTTGAAAATCTCATTTCTAAATAAATTCAGTCTAAAAAAGTTTGTTTTCAATTTTCTAAAATTCGCATAACGAGTTCTAATACGAACGAGTAGCATTTTCTAGCATTCCGTATTCTAATTCGTGTAGATTCCAACACGATTTACGTTGGTTTGGATTTTGTATACGTGTAGATTTTAGAAAATCACCATCTTAATTCATTCCATCCAAAAACACCTGTTTTCAATTTTTCTGAAATCTGTGTGATGAGTTCTAATACAAACGTGGAGCGTTCTCTACCGTTCTGTATTTTAATTCGTACATATTCAAGCACGAAGTACGTTAGTTTGGATTCTGTGTGATCGTAGATTTTAGAAAATCACTATCTTTATTCATTTTTTCCAAAAATATTTGTTTTCATATTTTCTAAAATCTTCATGACGAGTTCTAATACAAATGGGGAGCTTTCTCTACCATTCTGTATTTTAATTCGTGCAGATTCAAACGCAGCTTACATTGGTTTGGATTCTATGTACAAGTAGATTTTAGAAAATCACTGTTTTAATTTTGTCTAAAAACGTTTGTTTTCAAATAATGCAAATGAATAGCATTTTTTTACCATTCTGTATTTTAATTCGTACAAATTCAAACGCAGCTTACATCGGTTTAAACTTTGTTAACATGTAAAACATATTTAAATCAACTATGTCTGAAATCACTTCAATTACCTCACAAAACTTTCAATCTTATAAAATCCTATCTTTTGAAAGAGATAAGTCTCTTAACCAAAACTTCGTAGCCTTCAGTTTTCTACTGTACTGGAGAATACGTAGGAGCAGGATCAAGTTCTGTCAGACTATTTTCAAACATAAACCTATTTATTTCTATTTTATTTAAGAGATCATATAACTTTCAAAACACCAAAATTACACAATCAACCTAAGGATACCGTTCTTCGAAACGGGCGAGTAGGGTGCCTAATATCTTCCCTGTTCGTAATTGACTCCCGAAACTAGAATTCTTCCTGTTAGGGTTTTTCCAAATGTTTTTCCTTTAAAAATAAAATAAAATTTTAACGAGTTCATCATTTCGTATTTCGTTGTTATTACGATTACGACAAATACCATATTTCTCAATATGTAGCACCTCATTTATAAGTGAAATTTAGGGATTAAAATCACTTTTAACTATGTTAAACCTTTGTAATGTATGAGAATCAAATACCCGTTTAAAATTTAACTCTTAAAATTATTAAATAATATAAAAAATTTATTAATAGCACAATAATTTAATTCTTAATTAAGAATAAAATTGATAAAACAAGCAGACAAAATTAGCTTAATGCTGAAAAATTAGTTGAAAAATTAAATAAAAGCGAAAGATAACTAAGTTCAACAGGTAAATATAAAATGATAAATAAAGATATAATTAAATAATAGATTAAAATTTAATAAGTATGATATATTTTTTATTTTTAATAAAAATATATTAAACTTTAATTAAATAATTTTTGAATAAAAATATTTATTTTTTATTTTTATATAAATAAATTTTAAATATAAATTTTTACAAAACAACTATTTTTATAATTTTATTTTTTTATTTAAAGGTTCATTATTTTATTTAATAAAATAAAATAAAAAATATAATAATTAAAATAGAAAGCATATATTAAATAATAAATTAAAATCTAATTTTTATGATAATAAAAAAATAAATAAATCAAAATTTTATAATATTATTATAAAAATCATATGTTAAACTTATAAAAATGAATAATAATATTATGAAAATATATTAAAAGTAAAAATAAAAATAAAATATTTAAATTAGGAGCTGAAAATATGAAAATTATTTAAAATAATTATTTCAAAGAATGCTATCAGTTATTAAAAAATGCTAATAACTATTAAAATAAATTATTTTATAGAATAAAGTTAAAATATATTAACAATTTTTTTATGTAATAATTTCAATTTTAACCTAAGTAAAATATTTTACCAACATAATCTAAATAATTGGAACATCTACAACCGCAAAGTAAATATGAATTCTAAAAATAAGTTAGCTACCTAGAAGAATCACATAGCCGAAGAGAGCCTTTTAAAAGTTTTATAAATATTGATTTTAGAAAACATCAAATTTAAAATTTTAGAAATGTACATGCATGATATAGCCTACAGAATTAATAATTTAGTGAATTCCAAACTTATTAGAAATTTAGAAATATATTTTTTATTCATAATTAGAATAACATAGCATGTTAGAGGTAAGCATGTACTTGCAAAGGCACAAAATTACAAATATTCATTTATGTGTTTGCACATGTAAACGTAGGACAAAAGACTATTTAAGTAATGAACTATTACTCCAATTATGGATCAATTATTATAATCAGCGGTAAAGAAGACGGAGGAGGGTGTGCATGCACTTAGTCAACAATTTAAATTGTCGTAATTTTTGTACAAGACACTGTTCTCACGTTGGGTGCAGAGAATCTTCCTATGAGAAGGTGATGCATGATATAATACTTCGCAAGTTGATTACATAGCTGAAAAAAGGATATTGATAACAAATTATTAAAATACTTCTTTACAACTTCTTCCTTGTTCTTGTTGTGTTGAGAGCATTGAAGAAAGTTTTCAGCCATTCATAATAGAATTAAACCTTTTTCATCAAACAAGAAAGCTTTAGGAATAAGGAATATCTTAATATGAGAAGGAAGGTGACAATAGATAAGTAACAAAAGAGAGAGAACTATGCTATTTCGAAGTTGCCATATCTTGTTTTTTAATATATTTTTTCCAGTCGTCTCGATCAGATGATCTTTTGAGACTTCCAATTGTTTTTACTAGATCATCTGAGACTTCCAATTGTTTTTACAGCTAGAGACAGTTCTTGACATCTTTTTAATTATCTATCTTTCAATCTTTTAAAACTTTTCAATTGATGATTTTCATGGTTGAATGCATGTTTGACAAATATTTTCCAACAATGCTCTTCTTATAATTTCTGTAACTTATGTGTTTTATCTGATTGCATACATCAATCAGCAACTTCTAAACTGCGTGTGGTAACAAGGATTTTGCTTCCAGCAGTCCTGTACTTAAGAGGAATTTTCACGGCGTCCCATTGATCACGCTTGTTGTTCCACACATCATCCATAACAAGAAAAATTTTCTTTCCTGACAACTTTTCTTTTAATCTTCCATGAATCTGTTCTAAGTCTTGCAACGTGTCACCGTCAGCTGAATCAATGATGGCTCCAAGAATTGTTTTTGTCATCTTCAAAACATCAAAATCATCTGAAACACAGAACCAAGAAGGGATTTCAAAGTTAGCCTTCGCCCTTGGATCATTGTAGACCACTTGAGCAAGTGTGGTCTTACCCAGACCATCCGTATCCACTTTAGAAATTATTGATAGGTTATCACCATTCTTGGTGGAACATATCATCCAATTAACTATGGTTTCTTTATCATCCTTTCTACCATATATAAAATTGTCACTCTCAGGTTGATGAGAGGATGATTGCACTTTCTCAACCCCAATGCAGCACTGGCACCTTTAACATTTTTTAGATTGAGCAGATCCTTCTGATTACGTAGAAATTCTAGCTTTCCAATAAGTTTGTTCATTCTTTTAACTTTTAACAGATCTTGCTCATTTTGTTCTTGACATAGTCATACTAAATTTCAACATGACCATTCTAAATTTTAAAATTTAGAAATTCATATGATTTTGCTTTAGTACGACCATGCTAATTTTTGTAACGATCTTGATAAACCTAATTTTAGGAATTTATACTTTTTTTTCTTACCATGGTTGTGCTAATTGTGAGTACAACAATAAATGTCTATGCCCATAAAATTGTATGAATTTGATCTTATCACAATATGTTAATTATGAGCATATTTGTGCTAAAATTTTAATTCTAAAAATTTACATAAATTTATTCTTGATATGACTGTATTATGAGCACAACTATGCTAAAGTTATAAACCAAGCAATTCATCTAATTTAACATCATTAATGTGTCATACTCTATAACTTAGAGGAAAAATATGACAGTCACAGGTATCTAAACATCCTTATTATCTACCAAATTCAACATAAAACATATAATCAAACTCACGATTAAATTATAAACATCACTATACATAAATACTAATGTTTTAATGATCAAATAAATTTAAATATAGAACTAAAGGAGTATGAGAACTACACCTAAATCTACTTGAATGTCCTCTTTTTACCTAAAATTGAAGATCTATAAAATCTTTAATTTTTTAAATATTCCTATGTGATTGATAAGTGTCCAATACGACACTTATTTGGTACATATTTTGGTATAATTGCAAGCTATTGAAGTATAAAGCACCACTAAAGTATGAGAAAATTATAGAAAATGCAGTTTTAAAGCCTTTTGGGCAACAAATTCTTATAAATTTGATGTGTTTTAATTTTTGCAGTCTGTCACATGGTTCACGTTGGCAACGCAACCAGAAATGCGTGGAGTACATGAAAATATGAAAGAAAGGAAATATTCTGTTAGTTGCATCGCATTGGCAACGCAAGCACAACTGCATTGGATACGCGATGCAACAAAACAACACCTATAAAGGCCCAGAACAGAACGAAAACAAGGCATCACTGTTTCCATCAATCTATCCAATCTTTGGGTGCAAACATAGAGAACAGAACGCCACTTCTCTGGACAAAGGTTCTGTTCTGGGTGAAGGAAGGATCCTAGGGTTGAGGAAGAAGGGCAACCACAGCGTGTCGTCATACTTATGACTTCCACCCTCTCCCCTGTTTTCTTCTTTCAATATTATGTGTAACTAGAACTCTGTTAGGGAAGGAGGAAGCCATCGCGGAACCTATGTAATCCAGATATATTATATGTATTCACGATTGTTTTTCATTAAAATTGATTGTTCTTCTCTTCGCTTAACGCTTCTATGTCTTGGCCACTTATAGATTGAATTTAAATTTTTTTTCACAATTGGGAAATTGATTTTAGAATTGGAACTGAGATTGAATAACATAATTGTGAATGCTCTAGGGATAGAGATTCACGATTGTGAGATCGTTTGCATTCTTGAACTTAAGGCTTACTCAAATTCGACATTACTAAGGAATTAAGATTCCTAATTTAACTGAAGTATTAATGAATCAAGTGATTGATGTTCAATTAATATTGTGAATTCGATCTTCAATAACATTTTATCTTGAATGCACATAATGATCTAATGTTACATAGAGGAAGTTTTGGTAAAATCCAACCCTAACACCTTCCATAAACTGATCTCATTCACATTCGTATCATCTACTGAATACTGAATAGTTCTAGATTTACTTTTAATTAGTTTTATGCATGCTGAAACAGTGTTCCATTTTAATTGACAAAAAATAATACTTGCAGTAATTTCACGTTTGCGTTGTCTACGCACGCATTTGCATTGCCTACGCATTTTCATAGCCAAGTTCAATTGGTGGAGTAGTAGAAATTCAATACTTGAATCAAATTCCTACGGAGACAATACTCTTTCTCACTCTTTACTCTGAAAAACCATAAGGTGCACTTGCCTTCATACGATTTTACACCAACAGTGATCAATCTTTAAATTCTAAGATCAAATTGTTAATGATTTAAAAAAAACCATGAAATTCCATCTTCGAGCATGATGAACTTCTGCAAGCTTTCTCACCTTTCTTTATTCAAGATGACCAATATCATTTCTTTCTTATATAGCCAAATTGAATGGATTTATGGTTATTCAATACCTGTGTGTCAATTGCATGATGCAATTATCACCTGGTCCTATTTTTTTTAAATTGATTTAATTATGTTCTTAATTTCAAAATGTTACAGAAATCACAATATTATTATACATTCCTAACCATAGATGATCTTTGTGTCTTCTTTCTCATATCTTAATTATGACCAAGAAATTAAATTTATATAATAATTATTAACTCTAATAAAAAATCTTAACATTTTAAAAAAATGACTAAAATTTATTAATATTCAAAAATTTTACTTAACAAAAAATAAGTTAAAAGGATTAAAGGATCATTACTCCTATAGCAAACATACATTTATGAGTAGATTATATGTCTACATTACCTAAAAAATGTGAGATTGATCACAATAATATTTAAAAGATAGAAATTATTTTTTTATATTTAAAAGATAAAAATTTATTCATTTTAGTTCTTTATCTTGTACTTGGATGGAGTATTTTAATATTATAATAAATTTAAATTATTTAAAATTTAAGTGTTTTCATTTTAATAATATTTTTGTTTAGATGGAAAATTGTTCGACAGACCAAAAAATGCTTACACCATTGGATCTTCTTTTTTCTTTTATGTAAACAATGTTAGTTGTTAGATTTGAAATGTAGAGAAATATAAACTACTTTTGATATGTAAAAGTATCATGGCTTGATTTGGATAAATAAATTTAAATTTGTTATTAAAAATTATTTATTTAGATTATAGATTTTAAATTTTTATTTAGATAAAATAATTAAATTTTCACTATGCATCATATTTTACTTTTGAATATTTATGGGCTTCTTAATTTTGTTTCTATTTTTTTTAAGCAATAAAAAATTTAGATATATAAATATTTTAAGTTTACTAACATTTTAATCTCTAACTTATTCAATTTTTTAAATTAATCCTTTACTTAAAAAATCTTCTATGTTAATTTTCAATTTCCATAATCATCTTCTAAATTCATCTTTGATGTTATTTAGAAAGAAACTAATTTGCATTATTTTACATAAGTGAAAAAACTAATTTGCTTGATTTTTAAAAGTGAAAGACTTATCAGCATTTTGTTAAGTTATAAGTGAAGAGACTAATTTTCTTAATTTTAAATGTGATAGACTAATTTAAATTTTGTTAAAAGTTACGAATGAATTTAAAAAAAATTAAATAAGAGATTAAAATGTTAGTAAATTTTATTTTTTTTAAAATATTGTACAACATATATTAAAATAAAAAATAATCCAGTAATTATATAGAACAAAAAATAATAAATTCAATTAGATTATAAATCTATAAAAAAAATACTATATTTAGAGATGAAAGAGAAAGATTAGAGAGATTAAAAGAGTAAGGAGAGAAAATGTGAGAGAAAGCAATAATAACATGATTGTTATTCATAAGAGTAAGTTAGAAGGAATTTGAGAAAATTTAAATTTTACATATTTTGAAAAATTTTAGGTTCTCTTAAATTATTTTATTAAAATACTCGTTTAAAATAATTAATATTTAATTTTTTTTATAAAAATATATAAATAAAGTATTTCAATGTTTAAAATTTTATTTCTTTCAAAAATTACTTTCTTCTTTTAAAATTAGAAAAATTCTAGCAAAGTATTTTTTTTAATATTCTTTTTTATTAATTGAAATTTATACAAATCTCACAAATTTGATCAACCTCATCTTTTTTAAAGCAAAATTGCTCTCAACAAAATTTACACGAGTTCTTACTGATAGTAAAGAGTGTGTTAAAAATATGTTACTATATCATTTATTCTTTTTGTAGAAACTGAAATGAATAATTAAAAAATTGAAAAAACTAAAATAAATTAATTTTTATCTTTCAAAAATTATTGTAAACTATCTGAAATCTTTTGGAATCAAAATGCCAATTTATTCTAGATAGGTATACTCATTTTTAGAAGAAAGAAGACATTAACCCATGGTTTTATAATATGTTTGGATTAGAAGTAAAATAAGAACAAAAAAAAAGAAATTAAAAGGATGAGAATAGAAAAAAATTGTTATTTAATATAAAATAAGAAAAAAAATATGAATGAAAGAAAGGAGGAAAGAATATATAGGGTTTTATATTAATTTATAAAAATTAAATTTAGTTGAAGTTTTTTTTTTCTATTATTTTATTTTCTTAACATATTGTTTTTGTATTATAATTTTTTTAAAATACATTGAAATAAAATGAAAACCTACCTTACTTCCTCGTATTTTTATATAAAGAAGATAGACACTGAAACTTATCACCATATATTTCAATACTTTGAACTTTTTTAATTCATCCAAATGAAAAAAATATTTTCAATTTTTCTTATTTTTAATTTTTAATTTCTTCTATCTAATTTCAATTCACTTAAACATATTATTAAATTAAAATATGAAAAATATATTTTTTATTAAAAAAACTATAATATTAATGACACTTTTTCTAAAAAAAATTAAATGCACTCTCAATATATTTTTCATGAAAAAGTTTATTTATTTATTTATTAATCAATATCCTAAAAATATTAATAAAAAAATTGGAAAAATAAAATTATAGTAAGTTTTAACGAATGAAATAAAATTTCAATAACAAACATGTGAGTTGTGAGCACATGTATGTAAAGAATGAGAAAATAAAGTCTCTCAAAGCTAAAGCTAAGGTGTTATGGTGGTTATGAATTTTCAGTTTTTGGTTTTTAAAAAAATTTTTAAATTAATCTTAAAAATAAAACTTGTTCTATAAAAATAATTTTAATATATTTTTAAAACAGTTTTAACTCAGATCTTAAAAAAAAATTATTGAATGCTATAAATTATAAAATAATTTTATTTTTAAATTTATGAAACTTTACCAGACATCACCATGATTACTACTAAATTATTACTTTTATCATTACAAACGTTACTATTATCATTATTATCATAATAATAATAATAATTATTTTTATTATTACCACTATAATAATAATAATAATTTTTTTTAATTATTAAAAAAATTAAATTTTATTTATCTACCTGACCACTATTGAAATATTTAAAAATAAATATAAATAAGACCAAACTTATAATCAATAATTTTTACAAAGAAGAAACTTCAACATCAACAACTGATGAATCATCATAAAACAACGTTGAAGTTCCAAACGGATATTCGTGTTTGTTACATTTAATCCAGGAGCCCAAATCAATTTGGATCGGATTGTCCTCCATGTTTTCTACTTACATGTACAACAATGATGAGATCATTTGTACGTAATAAAAATACAGACCACATATATCTCTCAAGCTGTAACATTGCTCATCCAAGCTATTAAATTCATAATCTTTTTGGTCCCTCTTAGCATGGAAAAAAAATTCAACTACAACTTTTAGATGTTAATAATTTTCTGATAAAGAACCACAACTAGAAAATGACAAATCAGATGAATGCAATTTGGCATACATTATTCAGTTACTAGAAACTATGGATAATAAGAGCGTAATTCTTCCATAACATAATACACTAGATAATGAGTTTAGTAGGCCCACAACAATTAGTTGATTTCCCCTTTCATTTTCATTCAAGGGTCTAACATTTTTTAATTTGACCAAATGAAAAGCAAAACTATATATTATGTAAAATATTATAAAGAGATCAATACAAACTCAAGCAAAAACATTGACAGTGATAGACCCATTTACATACCAGGAACACATATGGATCCTTGATTGCAAAAGAATTCACAAGTGCTTATGATAAATTTTAAAATTTCAGTAAAGAGCATTTAAAGCATTGAAGCCCAAAGTTCTAACCCAACATAAATATTTTATCCACTGTTTCCATTAATGCAATATCCAACAATATGCAAGCAACTGAACAAAGTTTACTTGCTTCAGCCTTGATTACTTTGAAATTTGAAAGTTCATTGAATTTTGGGAATCAAACAACTTCAATGATATTTTTAAATTGGCGGAACTTTAATAGGCTGAGCATACTGATTTTCAGTTTTTAAATCATGATAATTTTTATTATTCCCTGCATCATAGAATTTATCACTATTCATGAATTCAAATTTAAAGTAGAATAACATTAAATAAATTTGCACAATAAAATATAATAATACAACAAATTAATCACATATTACGTATTCAATCTAATCTAGAGAATATATGATAACTTAATATCTATTTTGGGACAATAAATAAAAAATAAAAATATACAAAAATAATATTTTATTATTGTTATTATAAAATATTATTTTTATTTATTATTATTTTATTAACAACATTGTACAATTATTTTTTATTATTACTTACCAGTACATATACATGTTTTCTATATACATATATGTATACATTCGTGTATATCGACTTGAAAAGAAAAAGAGTAAGACACATTGGAAGAAGATGGAAGGAAGAGTGGAAGGAAGAAAAATACTGAATAAGCTAAAGGGAGATGAAAGCATCATAAATTTTGATGACAAAGCAGTTTTATTGGAATACATGCCAGAATTTGTGTGTTTGAACATTTTTCCGTGTCCCAATCCTCGCTGAACATGAACTATAAGCAACATATTTGACTGAAATTAAACTTGAACAATGGATCACGATGACAGATATCGATGAATGTGGAAAAGAAAGTGCGTGGTAGAATAGGTACCTGATTGAAAAGTTAGGAAAGTGAAAATGGGAGCATGTCTCGTTCTAAACAATTAGAACATAATTAGGTTTTGAATGTGAGCAATCTTTCCCCAGTCTTCTCCATTTGGTTCCTGGCAACGTTGTTTGAGGATTGGACAATCACAAATTTGAAGAATGTAAATGGATTTGGACAGACCTTCCTCAGGTAAGCATCGGATGTTAGGACAGTCTTGCAGGTACAATTTAGTTAGAGAGGAGAGGTGACTGAGACCTCGTGAGTTCAGTGTTTTGAGATCTCGAAAATGATAGATAGATAGAGAAGTAAGAGAGAGTGGCAGCAACCCTTCATCAGGAAAAGACTCCCCATCCATTCTTGAAATACATAAAGTTTGTAGAGAGAAGTTAGCTCCCAAAGCACCTTTCAGTGAGGCCATAAGTTTGGAGCAGCTGGAGAGATGTAGCACTGTGAGGTTTGATGGTAAACCCTCACCAGATATTAACTCCACTTGAGAACAATCCTCTATCCATAGTTCGGTAAGAGATGGAAGGAGGGTGTGCATCTGTTTTGGCAATGATCTTAAATTTTCCAATTCAATCATTGTAAATGTCTCTAGCCTGGGTGCAGATAATCCTTCACCGCCGGAAAATGATTCAAATTGTGGGCAGTCCCTAATAGTTAGGTGCCTAAGATGATTATGAGAGTGCTCCTGTGAAATCATTTGTAGATTATGACATCCTTCAAGCCTAAGCCAATGGAGATTTGGTAAGAACTGCAATGGAAATGTGGTTAGAAAGTCACAGCTAAATGAAATTGACAAATCCCGAAGAGAATTGCAACAACGCAGAGAGAGAATATTCAAATCTGAGAAACTACCAATATTTAAAACTTCAAGAGAGACGACATATGTGGGGAATCCAATCATTTCAAGTGTTGATACCTCCCTGTTCGTGAGGCTTGATTCAGTCTCTGGAGTTTTCAGACTAGATGAGTTATTATCAATAAGCATGCTTCCATCTTCAAATTCAACTAATTGTTGAATATTTGGAGCCTTAGAAAGAGAAGCCACAAGCTCTTTACATAAAATAATTGTTAGTTGTTTCAGACAAGGAAGTTGCTTGGGCAGTTGCTCCTTCAGCTTAGGACATGTCTCTATAGAAAGCATTGGAAGATATGGAAAAGCAGCTATCACATCTTTACAATTCCATTCCTGCCATTCTTCCATATTCTCAAAGGATAAGGCTTCCAAGGATTTAAATGAAGGAGAGGTGCTCCCATAAAACTCTTCACCTATACTCACTATACAATGAAGCCCAATAATTGAAAGCGTCTTCAGAGATGGCAATACTCCAAGTGAAGGCAATGAGACACAGTATTCACAGTTTCTCAACTTTAATGACACCAGATTGGACAATGAGTCATCTCCAAACCAACATGGAAATCCTGTTCCACCATAATTCCTAATTTCAAGTTGTTCCAAGCGTGTCGAAGGTTGTAGCTTCTCAAGCACTTCCTTTTCTTGCTTTGAATCATCATGGTTCTTGCTCCATCGCAGCTCTAGCTTCCGAAGGTGCATTTTGCTTTTGAAGTTTGCTGCTAATGCATCAGACGGATTCACAATATTCTCCATCTGTAAAATGAGTAGCCCTTCACAAAGATTGGCTTCTCCTAACTGCTGGATTTTGAATTTTCCACCTTTATCCACACAAAATGATCCTGTCAATACTTGAAGGTTCTTTAATTTTGTGAAATGCATCGGCAACTCTCTCAACTCAGTTCCTGTTAAATCAAGGTGACACAATTTTGCGAGTTTATGCAGATTCAAAGGCAGCTCTTTCAAAGATCTACATTGCTGCAACTTGAGTATTTGCAAGTTAAAGAGAGAACATGTCGAATCAGGCAACTTTTTTATGCCGGTATGAGAGAGGTCTAGAGAGCGGAGATGTTTAAGGTTGCCTAGAGAATCAGGCACTTCTACCAAACCATACTTGCCACGCAAAGATAACACACGTATAACTCTAAACATTGAGAACAAAGCATGTATCCTGTCATTACGAGGAAAAACCAATGATCTACAATACCAATCTGACGTTGGTAGAAATGTGCGTAACTTGTTGGCTTTGCATAAATCCTTAAACCCTTCAAAAGTACCACCGGCATCGGTTCCCCATGAAACATGACGGCTACTTTCCGTGATACTTTGTTCCTTTTCAGATCCCCATCTAAAACAAACATTCCCGCAAACATATTTTGCCAAATCATTGAGAAGATCATGCATGACATAAAATTTTGTGCTTTCACTTGGTTGATGAAAAAATGACCTTGATAATAAATCATCAAAGTACTCGTTGCCAATTTCTTCCATGTTCTTATTGTTGTTGTGTTGAGAGCATTCAAGAAAATTTTCAGCCATCCACAACAGACTTAAATCCTGCATGACAAAATAGAAATCTTTGGGAAATAAGGCACAAAAAGCAAAACATCTCTTAAGATGAGAAGGAAGGTGATGATAGCTCAGTAATAAAGCCGGAATAATATTGTCATGCGCTATTGGCAAACTCCATATCTCGCTTGTCAGTACATTTTCCCATTCAAGAATAGATGACTTGTTGTACAAGAGACTTCCAATTGTTTTCAAGGCGAGAGGTAATCCTTTGCATTTATTGGCTAACTTCATGCCAATCTCCTTGAACTCAGGATTCACTTCAGGATTTTCATTGTTGAATGCATGCTTAGCAAGCAATTTCCAACAATGTTCTTCTTGTAACTGCTTTAGGGGATGTATTTTATCTGATTGCAAGGTTGAAGCAACTCTCATACTGCGCGTAGTGACAACAATTTTGCTTCCTTGTTTCCCATAGTTAAGAGGAGTTTGCAAAGCTTCCCACTTCTCTCGTGATTCGTCCCATGCATCATCCAATACAAGAAAAAATCTCTTTCCTATCAATTTTTCCTTCAATCTTCCATGAGCCATTTCTAAGTCTACGCTGTCATCCCTTGATTTAGAGATTGCCCCAAGAATTGCTTTTGTTAGTGACAAAACATCAAAATTATCAGAAACACATACCCAAGCTTTGATATCAAATTTAGCCTCCTCAATCTTTGGGTCATTGTATACATGCTGAGCTAGGGTGGTTTTACCCACCCCACCCATACCCACAATAGAAAATACTGATAACTGGTTAGGATTGTCTGTTGTCAACCAATTAAAGATCACATCTTTGTC
Source organism: Canavalia ensiformis (assembly GCA_026541065.1). Lineage (NCBI taxonomy): Eukaryota > Viridiplantae > Streptophyta > Magnoliopsida > Fabales > Fabaceae > Canavalia > Canavalia ensiformis. Next base: position 55,327 of record JAMKYM010000699.1, on the reverse strand, counting down.
ATCCTTTCTACCATATATAACTCTTTCAACGACCAAAGATGTGGATGGCAATTTATGTGACACTTGCCCATCCAATCCAGCACCGACACTAGTAGCAACATTTTTGAGACCTAGATCACCCTTTTGTTTTGCCAGAAGTTCTAGGCACTCAAGGACTTGTTTTATCCTTGATTCTATGTCAATGTCAGAATCATATACCTTGCTAGCACTGGTGTGGGATTCAGCTTCCAGACTGCTTTTTAAGACTTCAAAGTCTATTTCATCCAACAGATCCTCTGCATCCAACACAGCATCTCTGACCTCATTAAGCCATTCTTTCACAAATGGATCTCTGTACTGCTTTTGTTCTGCATCATCACTCACTGCATTTATTGAACGAAGTACCATCTTCAACCTTTTCAACAGCATCTCATCCATCTTCCTTCTACGAAAGTAGTTCCAAACCTCAGGAGAAAGTAGCTGACCAAATACCACCTGGAAGAAAGCACCAGCAAGAGCACCACCAAGCAATTCTCCCACCGGCATGGTTGGAAAGAAGAAAGGATTGCAGGAATTGGGAAGTGTAGACTAATTATGTGAATAACTGACTCAGTGTCAATGCAGAGAGAGCATAATGTTATAAAACTTAAATTAGGAAGTTTATTTTGTTTGGTATTCCTAGAATGGTATTAAAGGTTTTTAGGCATGAGTGGGAGACAAACCTTTTAAATAGGCACTATGATTTATTTTTGGCATTTGAAGAGGCAAATTCCCTGCCTATAAATTCTTGTAACAACTCTTTTGAAACAGAGCAGAGAAAGAAGGAAATATAGAGAAATTAGAAAGAGAACAAAGTGTTGCCAACATCTCTTTCGGCCAATTTGTTACCAACAAATTGGTATCGAGCGAGTGTGTAAGGTGAGCGTGAGAGAACCTACCATCCTCAAAGGAAGACACCGGTGTGCGGCGAGAGAGAGAGGAGCGACCGAGAGCTTTGTAAGGTGTGTGAGTTGAGTGTAAACACTGGAGAGAAATGGCAGGTTTAACAAATGGTTTTCCACTACCCAAGTTGACAAAAGGCGCCAACTATGACAACTGGAAGGTACAAATGAAAGCCCTTCTCGGCTCCCAAGATAACTGGGATGTGGTCAAGACCGGGTATGAGGAACCTGCGAACACATGATGGGTATTCAAATGCCCGGATGAATGCGTTGAAGGCTGTTAGAGCTAAAGACAAGGCTATTTTGTCTGTATCATACCGAGTCAAGACGGCAATCCAACTTTGAGAAGATAGCCAACGCAAAATCTTCCAAAGTAGCATGGATACACTCCAAAAGGCAAATAAAGGAGACAAAAGGGTGAAGCAAGTCCGACTTCAAACCCTTAGGGCGCAAAAAAACATGAGGATGAAAGAGTCTCGAAAGTGTATCCGAGTTTATTACTCCCCGGGTGAGATCGTATGCAACAAGCTGAATCGGAATGGTGAGAGTATTTCATCAAACCGAGTCGTTGAAAATATTTTGAGGTCATTAGAGGATGATTTCGAGAATATTGTGTGCGCAATAGAAGAGTCCAAGGATCTATCAACACTCACTCTTGAAGAGCTTGCGGGTCCACGGGAAGCGCATGAGCGAAGAAGGAAAAACAAGAAAGGGGAGTCCCTTGAATGTAGGCTCTCCCGGGCGGCGACAATTGAAGGGAAGAAGGTGCTCTATGCTCGGAATACCGGAGGGCGAGGAAGAGGCAGAGGTCAAGGTGGTAGAGGAAGAGAAGGACGAAAGAAATGAGCAAGTCGGCCACCAGGGACCGGCGTGGCCGAGGTCGAGCTCGGGTGGGCGAACAAACACAAACAATATTGAATGCTATAAGCGTGGGAAGTATGGGCATGTTGCCAAGGATTGTTACTCGGTAAAATGCTACAACCTGTGGAAGGCCTGGGTCATATCTCCAAAGATTGTAGGTCCGAGAAGAAAAGGGAGGAACCAACAAACTTCCTTGCCGAGGAAGAAGATGAAGGATTGCTTGTTGACAAACATTCCAGAACCGAGGTCAAACCGAGCCTGCTCAAATAACTTCGGTTTGGTACTCTGGACACCGTCTGAAGCAACCACATGTGGTGACGAGCGCTTATTCAAAATACTTTCAAAGGCGGAGTCCGGATCCGTTTCTTTCGAGATGCTTCTCAAAGTAGCATCCAAAGGCGAGGAACGTCTGGTATCACAGAATGGAGACCGAAGAGATCGAGATATTTAATACGTTGATCTCAAAAGAAACATACGAGCATGGGACAAGTTAATGGAGAAGGGGTACTTCGGTTCCGATGAAGGACCGAACTACAACTGAAGGATAAACTGGAGGCTCATGCTGCTCGGGTAGAAATGCGAGGAAAAATTGCATGTACAAACTTGAGTGCAAAATAGTTCAAGATAAATGCATGCAACTTGATACGGAGGACGAGGCCATGAAGTGGCATTTCCGGTTGGGTCATCTTCATTTCAAGCGGGTTGACCGAGCTGGTGAAAAAGGAGATGGTGTTGGGCTGCCTAAAATGGAATTTGAAAAGGTTCTCAAGGAAGAATGTGTGATCGGAAGCAAGCAAGGACTTAACTTCTCAAGGAGTTCTCGAGTCTTAAACAAAGGAGCAACTCGGACTAATCCATACCGATGCCGATAACTCCCGAATCATTCGGTGGTAGAGATACTGGCTCGTCTCTTTCATCGATGATTTCTCGAGAAAAAAAGCGTGGGTTTATTTTCTCAAGGAGGTGGGGAAGTTGTTTGAAACTTTCAAGAAATTCAAAGTGAAGGTGGAAAAAGAAACGGAGCAAAGTCATCAAAGCGATCCGATCTCGACAGAGGAGGCGAGTTCATTTCAGCCGAAGTTCAACAAATCATGCGAGGAACATGGGATCAAGCGTTTCTTGATCGCTCCATATTCTCCTCAAAGAAAACAGTAATGGAACGAAAGAACCGAACCATTCTCGATACGGTTCGATCTATGTTGAAAGCGGAAGAATATGCCGAAGAAGTTTTGGGCCGAGGCGAATGCGGCAAATGGAGTCTATGTACAAAATAGATGTCCACATGCGAAGCTAGGAGAGGACGCCAGAGATCCGGAGGGCCGAAGCCGAGTGTCTTCATCTAAAGGTGTTCTGTGAGCGTGGCCTACGGGCAAGTACCAAGTCGCAGACAGACAAAATTAAAGATCGAGCAAGAAGTACATATTTATCAGGGTATGATGAAAAATCTAAAGCATACAAATTGTTTTGATCCTCGTTAACAAGAAAGTGGTGGTGAGCCGAGATGTTCACATAAGAGGAATCAAAAGCAATGGTGCCGAGTAACTGGATCGGTTAGGAACTAGCTCGAAATTGTCATGGCTCAACAAAGAACAACCACCGGAAGTTCTCGATGAAGAAACCGAGCCACAACATGTTCTTGTGATGAGAAGTCTCATAGAAATATACGACACTACAAATGAAGTTCATGTTGTATGTCCTTTGGCCGACTCTCGAAGACTTGAGTTTGAGAAAGCTATCCAAGATGAGAAGGAGAACACCATGGATGAGAGATGGGGCGATTGAACGCAACAAAACTTCGGGAGCCGACCGACCTTCCGAAAGGGGCTCGACCCATCGTAGTAAAATGGGTATACAAAAAGAAGATGAATGTCAGAGGGAGAGGTTGAGCGTCACATAAAGCCTCGACTCAGGGGAAGGGCTATAGACAAAAGGAGTGGAATCGACTATGATGAAGTATTTGCTCCGTCACGAGAATGGAGTCAATCCGACTTCCGATCTCATTAGTCGTCAGAACCAATGGCACATATTCTGGCATGGATTTGAAGTCGGCTTTCTAAATGGAGTGTTTGACATGAGGGAGGTGTACGTCGAGCAACCACTCTGTACATTGGTTATAGGATGAGAAGAAGGTGCCGAGATTGAGAAAAGCCCTTTACGGCCGGGCAGCTCCTCGTGCTCGGAATGAGAAAATTGACGGTATTTCTTAAGAAAATGGGTACGAGCAATGTCCATACGAGCATGCCTTGTACACAAAGAAATCAGAAAAGGATATGATGGTAGTCGCTTCTTCATGTCGACGATCTCATATTCACCTAAGCAACGCCGAAGTCGTTAAGGAGTTCAAGGAGATAATGAAGAAAGAGTTCGAGATTTACGAGGCCTCGATGAAATATTTTCTTGGCCTAGAAGTGAAGCAATGAAGAAGGGATTTTTATATCCCAAGAGAGGTACGCTGAAATTTTAAAGAAATTTAAAAATGGAGGGATTGCAACTCGGCTCCTACCCCAATGGAACTAGGCACCAAACTCTAAAGCTTTGATGGAGGAACGAGCCGATTCGGGGAGATATCGGCTTAACTGGAAGTTTGAGGTACCCACAAACACGGAGACCCGACTTTCTAATGCTAAGTGTTGGGATAAATGCAGCGATTCATGGAGAATCCAAGCTACACACATTGGAAGGCCTTTGGAAGAGACTCCGAGATATGTTCGAGGAACCTTATCACTGGGTCTTTTCTATTCAAAATCGACATGACTAACACCAAGAGGTTACTCTGACAGGATCGGCAGGATGCTGATGACCTAGAAAGTACTGGTTATGTATTCCTACTCTCAAGAAAACGGCTTTTACTTGGTCACAAAGAAGCCCATTGTAACATCAAGCGACCCGCAAGGCCGAGTATGTGGCGGCTCGGAGCGTTGTCATGGGTTCCGCTTTCGAATCTACTAAGGCATCCGAGTGATCCGAGGTGAAGGGGACCGTGATCCGAGCTGATAACAAGTCACACCAGCCGTGCAAAGAACCCGTTAATCATGGAAGAAGCAAGCACATCGACGTTCGATTTCATTTCATCCGAGAACAAGTTAGAGAAGGAAAGGTCGAGCTGAGCATGTTGAAAAGCTTCTGTTAGTTATGACATGTTCACCAAGCCACGACCACATTGTTGGAGAGTTGTAAAAGGTTGATTGGACGAGAGATGGGAAGAGTATTTAAGTTTAAGGGAAGATTTGTTATAAAACTAAATTAGGAAGTTTATTTTGTTCGTATTCCTAAAATGGTGGCTAAAGGCTTTTAGGCATGAGTGTGGAGACAAACCTTTTAAATAGGCACTATGATTTATTTTTAGCATTTGAAGAGGCAAATTCCTCAAGCCTATAAATTCTTGTAACAACTCTTTTGAAACAGAACAGAGAAAGAAGGAAATATAGAGAAATTAAAAAGAGAACAAAGTGTTACCAACATCTCTTTCTGCCAATTTGTTACCAACACATAATAGATTAATTGGGAAGTCTATGGCATCACACGCTAATTTTGAGGCTGAGTTAGTAGTAATAAGTGGTAAACTATTTTCTGAATTATTGTACACCAAGGTTGGTAAGAATCCTTTTCAATTCAACCAAAATTTATCAAACATACATTAATGACATTATTGCTGTTTTCAATTCTATTCATTCATGATCAGTCAACCATACCGACAAGTCTTTGTGATAACACAAAATTTTACGGTTGTCTTTCTCAGATGAATGAGTGGCTATGGTTTTACTGACTATTATCATCTTTGGATATTTTCCAACACTTTTTACGCGTGTGTCACATCTTTGTTTTATTAGTCTAACTTCAATTCATCAAATTATGTTGCAGTTTCCTGCTTGTTTCCAAAATCAGAATTCATCGCATAACATGGTCTAATTTTAATGATTTTACTTTTATATTTTGGAAACAAAATTGAAAAGACGGGATCTCATTTTTTAAACGGAAATGATAATTTTATAAACGGCATAATGACTTTTTTTTCTAGAAAATTCTCATCTAGGATGCCAGAGGTGCAAAACAGTGTACAGATATAAATTAATTATTATTTTTAAATACGAGCCATATTTTCAAACAATACTCATAAATAACAAATAAATCAAGTTCAGTTGTGCAGTTGTGACATTTGAATTGGGATGTTTTCCTTTTGGTCAGTTCTGATATTTGAATTAGGATATTCTCCAAATATCCAAAGGAGTCCCATAGGCACACATACAAAAGCATAGCTTACATCTGATTACATGCAGCTCTGTTGATTTTCTTTAAAAAAAGTTCTGAATCCTTGAATTATATATTAAAATAAATGTATCTTATTGTATATATGCATGTTTATCATTTTTGGTTTCCAAAATAACAACTCTGACACTAAATTTGTTCACGGGGGGCAACATAATCTCTGACTTCTTGTATATTCACTAACGTGGTTTAGAAAATGTTTTGCTAGACCAAATATAATATGTGCATGCAATCTATTTGATTCACTAACGTAACATCTTTTCTTTATGTACTTAATTTACTAAAATTAAATATTTAAGCATTTTTAGTATGTTCAGTTAGTATGTTTAATTAATCAAGATTTAGTATTTTGGTGTCCTCCAAATGACAACGATCTGAACAATCTATGTCCATGGTTTGGTTGATATGTCTTTACATATTTCTGATTGGAACGTGCATTTTGTTTTATGTCCTAGCTGTTATAAGATATTGTCAGAAAAATTACAAATTTTATGTTTTATTTAAATACAACAAAAACCTTTTTTTTACTTCTACATTTTGTTTTTTTGTTTTTTATTTTCCTGAAGCTTTTTACTCTTCCAATTGGGAGCCCAATAGTGAACAGGTTAAGATTGAATGCAGCATAAGAATCATAGTAAGAGGAAGAGGGTTTCCATCAGAAGATGTTGATAGTGAAAAATTAGCCATGCTTTTCGAGCAAACAGGAACCATCAAAATTTCAGAAGTGAGAGAGGACTCTTCACCATTTCTAGTTTTATCTTAACCTAGATAAAAAGAACTTTCAACTTTAAAAGGAACCAAAAAGATAATTTATAAGTAAATTTTATAGTAATAATTATGCATGGACATTTATTCTCAAAGTTTTTGTTGTGAGAATTTTTAAAGTATTTTTTTTTTCAATTGATGCATAGGAAATTATAATGATAAAACATAAAGAAACTAAGTATTTTTCATTTACATAAATTTTCGTTTCATATTTCACTATATAATAAATTATTATCTCTATTTTTGTCAGGATTGGCTGAAGCTTTCTAAAATATTTATATTATTAATAAATGTTAGATTTATGATACTTTCGATCTTCATACTTAATTAGATATGATTTTTGTTTTTAAATTTTTTAAATTAAGCAAATTGGGATTTTTTTTTTCAATTTTATTCTACTTAAAATTATTAAAATACTATTTCCTATTTAAATATTTTGCAGTTTATGATGAAATAAAGATTTTTTAAAAAAATAAGAATATATATAATAAGAGTAACAGAATATTCACACAGAAAAAAATAATAACCTAAGATATACATATATCTTTAAAATAAAATAAAATAAAAATTTCCATCTTAGTAGTATTTGAAGAAATCATCCCAAATAAAAAAAAAAACCTTATAAAACAGCAATATAATTTTAGCATACAATAACTACGTGGAAAAAGGAAATTAAAATTTTAATTTTTAACAAAAATTCAAGATTATTTTTGCACTTAAACCAACTCAAATATCATTAAATTAAAGGTCTTCATATTAAACACCGTAATTATATTATTTCTAACCAACTATAATGATCATATAAATGTGAATCATATATATTACTTGCCTAACATATTTTTTTTATGAAAATCCTGCATAAAGGTACGAAAAATTGTTGTGGTTAAACTGAACTCATAGTATGTATTGTTGTTCTGTATTAAATAAAAAATTCATTTTAATAGAAATTTAAAAAATTTATAATGAGATATTGGAACACGGAAAAACAAAATTTTAAATTTTTTTTTATTTTTTACTTGATGGATTTTGAATAAAATATAACAAAATTATTTTAATTTCTAAGTTTTTTATAGAAATAAGAATTTACAAAGTTTTAAATGAAAGAAAATTAAAATATTAAATTTACTAAATTTTCAAAGTAGAAAAATTTAATTAGTTAAAAATTATATAAACTAAAATCATCAATAATTAAAATTATAGAAATAATACTTTTTTATCTTCACTTTGTTTCCCAAGTTTTATTAAGGATGATCACTGAAAATTGAAAAGGTATTTATTTTTGTACCTAAATATTTTAATAAGCTTTGTTATCTTTTATTAATAGATAAAAAAATATAAGTACGTGTACAGTACGTAGCTACATCATTTACGACCTGAACCTTTATTTCTAAATTTAAAATAGAAAAAATTGAGAAAAATATAAAATAAATTAGAAACTAAGATAAAATAATATGTAAAATTCATATACAATAATTAAATGTTGTTATAATCTTAAAAAATATGATTTCCATTGCAATAGATTATTTTATATTCTTATTCATTACAATGCCATACTTTTATAATAATAAAATATATTATATATACAAAAATAAAAATAATAAATGTTCGGTATATGATTAAAAACCATTTTAAAAATTAAGACTATTTTAATCTTATTATGAATGTATTCTTATTTACATTGTTTATTATTCTTATTATTATTATTATTATTATTAATTTTATATAAAATAATAATTTTATAAAGTTTTCATGAAAATAATGATCTTAATTACTAACATTATATTTCAAGAGACTTTACTTTTTTTAAAAAAATACTATATAATTTTTTATATTATATTATTTTTTAATTTTATGATAATATTATATTATTATTATTTCTAATTTTATTATGATTTTTTTGACAATTTTTAAGAATAGTAAATCTTATTTTTTGTGTATGATTATTTAAAATATTTTATTACTTTTAATTTTTCTATTATAATATTTTTTTTATTATATTTTAATTTGGTGTGATAATAATAACAATATTTTATAAATTCATAATTTTTTAATACTGCTTTGTATTATTTAAAAATTATCAAATAAACTTTATTTAAATGACATAAAATCTGGCATAGATAATCATCCACGTATAAAAATATTTTATTAGTTCAAATACTTAAAGCACTAAAACTTTTAAAATATAAAGATACCATAAAATTTATTAATTAAAAAATACATTTTATTTAAATTTTAATTATATAATATTTTTTCTCATATTAAACATTCTAAAAACTTTAGAATTATAGTAAAATATGATGAATTTTTATAACCTGTACACTTAGCAGGATAAATTTTTAATGTACTTAGTTAGCAGATAATTTAAAATGATCAATGTTAAAAAAAGTTGAAGTCTTTCTAATACAAACCTTTAGAGCAGTGTTGCATGAATGAATAGGTGGCTATGATTGTGCTGTGGGTTATCCTTGGAAAACATTAACATCATTGCCTTACCTGCTTTATTGACAATAATAAAATATAAAGCAACTTTAGTGTATTTGTTTTATGATTGGATGATCTTTTTCATTAATAGAAAAAAAAATCAATTTATCAATCATTTGTTTGGTCTGAAACTTTGGATATAAACATTCGGAAGTATGTAATGTATAGACAAATTATATGAATGTATTTTTTTGTTATGCATGAATTTTATTCTCACTAAATTTTATTATGAGAATTTCTAAAGATTACTTTTACTTTTTATAAATTTTAATAAAACAGTATTCAAATAACATTTATTTATTTGTATGCTACATTAGTATGTAGGAATTTAATTTATACTACCGATGCTAGCATAATATATACCAATACATAATAAGATAATTTTTTTAAAAATATTTGGTATATGTTAAATCATTTTAATTATCTAAAAGTAACAAATTTCTATCTTCGAACTTTTTTGAGTTACTAAAATTTTTTTTAATCAATATATTTATGTTCTAAAATATAAATAGATTAAAAGAATATTTACGAGTAATTTTGTTTACTAGAAATGATCGGTAATTCGGATTAATTTAAATTGGACCATTAATATTGTTGATCACTTCATTAACTTTCAATTCTCCTTTGATGATTTGAATTAGTCAATTAACATTCTTCTTAAAAAAATATTGGTGTGAAAAATTAAAATGCTTTGATAGTTCTACAATGAATTCAAAATTGCTGATTTGTGCAAGATCAGCATCTTATCTTATTTATGGATTGTATGTACATGTTTGGTGCAGCATATGAATGATAGGCTAACTAGGATTGCAAATTTGAAGTGAAGGACATCACATGCTAATAACTCAGTGCTGAGTTAGTAGCAATAAACTATTTTCTGAATTTTGTACGTTTGTATTTTGCTTTATTACTACACGTTTGTATTTCTCATATGAATGAGTGGCTATAATTTTGTTGAGTGTACCATCTTTAGATATTTTCCAACCGCTTCTTGCAAGGCTTGAATGTGTCACATCTTTGCTTTATTACTCTAACTTTAATTTCATCAAATTATGCTACAATTTTCTGCTTGTTAATTTCCAAAATCTGAATTTGTTGTCTAATAATTATTAATGATTTTGCTTTTATATTTTGGAAACAAAATTGAGTTGATGGGATTTCATTTCTTAAATACACCAGACAGATTTTCAAAAACAATACTCATAAAAATAATAAATCACTTGTGAGTTGCGACATTTGAATTGTGACATTTTCCAAATTTCCAAATAACAACTCCGACACTAAATTTGTTCACGGACATCATAATCTCATATTGCTTGTATATTCATTCCCTGACTTGATGTGTGTTTCTGATTTGCTTTTCTTCTGCATCATCAATTACAGCAATGATGCTATTCATAAAATGTTTTGCAGAATCAAATATCATATGTTAATGCAAATCTATGTGATTCACTAATAACATCTTTTCTTTATCCACTTAATTTCCTCAGAGCTCTATCTATATGTTTGAAGATGTGAATATTTCTTTGTAGTAACTATTTGGCTTTTATAACTTTGGCCCCGCAGTTATTAATTGATAATGAAGATCACTTATGCCTGATATGATCATGAACTTCAAGTCATGTGAATTATTTGCTTTGATAAAATACAAGCACAGTTTAATAGTTTTAAATATTTTTTTACTAGTGTTAAAGTTAAGCTTCAATCTTGGTAGATTGCCATTTGCCAAGCATAAAAATTAATCCTCGGCATTGCTAGAACATTGGACATTGAGAATCAATTGCATTTTGGTGTGAAGTAAGTCTGATGATATTCAAAAATTATTGACATGTTCATAGATTTGTTCATTTTGCTTGGGTTAATGTGTTTCCTTCTATCTCCATGATATGTGACTGTACATTTTTGCGGGTACATTGATTTTAACGAACATACTACCATTTTTAAGAAGAAAGATAGTAATTTTTATCTTTTAAAAATTAATATTAACAATCTCAAATTTTTCATGAGATAAACATAATATTTTCCTTGATTTTTTAATATGCTAACAATCTAACCAATTTTTATCATGACTAGTTTCTTTTATTGATAAATGTTAGATTTAATGATAAATTATGTCTGATTTTAGTTTCTTAATTTTATAAATTATGCAAAGTGGGTTCTTCTTGCAATTTTATTCTACTTGAAACTTTTAAATACTATTTTCTATTCAAATATATTGCAGTTTAGGATAGAATAAGAATTTTTTAAAAAAACAAGAAAAAAAGAGATATAATAAGAGTGGCAAAAATATTTAAATAGATCACAACAAAAATGATAGATAATGATACAAGAGATACTCATTTCCTTAAAACAAAAGAAGAATCTCTATCTTAGTAGGATTTAAAAAAATCCCACCCCAACTAAAAAGATAAAAACGTTATAAAGCAGCAATGTAGTTTAAATGCAACAACTATGTAGAGAAAGGAAAATTAAAATTCTAATTTCTACCAAAAATTCAAGACCATCTTTTTTCACTTGAACTAACTCAAACGTCATTGAACTAGAGTTCTTCATGTTAAACATCATAACCATATTATTTCAAATTAACCATAATGATCATATAATTATAAACTGAATTACTATCCTAACATGTTTGTTTTTTTTTTTTTTTTGAAAATCCTGAATAAATGCATATCAATAAAGTTTTATGTTACTTAACGTTTTTTTGTATAAATTTTAGGAACTTAAGTGTAAAATAATATAATTAGTATAGGAGTACTTATTTTTAAAATTTGGTCAATTATAAATTTAAAAAATATTAAAAATAGAAGAACATTGCATTATTTACAAACTACTGTAAATAATTAATTAAAAATAATAAATTATAGAAATCAATAAAAAAATTTAGCTTAAAAATATTGAACATGTGAGTATACATTTTTTTAATTACATATGAAAGACTTTTTTCTTCTCATCATGCAAGCAATGGACCAAAACAAAGAATTATATGAAAAGAGAGACAATGATCCTTAAATGGTCTGCACTCATGGTGAGAGAAATAGGTCAGCATTAGAATAAGTTGAGAATTACAGGTTATGGTATTAGTCAACTATGTAGACATATGAAAATTAAAGTGTTAAATGAAACAAAGATAAAGGATATTAGTTAATATAAGATTAATCCATATAAGACTTAATGTGCGTTTGGATGAGCTCTCAAAACAAATTATTTCAATAATTGTAAAAGAAGTTGTTTGAATATGTCAAATTAAAAGAATCATATTTATAATAAATTTATTTGTATCAGTTAGTTTTGTATCTAAAGTAATTAATTATTGAAGGTAAAATAAAACATTTATTAAAATTTTATCTATTTTAAATTTTCATTTGTAAAAGCAATAATAAAATATTTAAATTAATTTCCTATAAATACCAAGCAAGATTGAACAGTACACTTAACAATTTTTACATAATCAGTCCAGTTAATCTTATCCGACAATACTTTAATAAAAGTGTTTTTGATTTGATTTTTTATAAATGATATCATGCTAATTGATGAAATATATTTCTTGAATTTTATATTGTGTTATATTAATTACCATGTTGCTTAATGTCAGCTTCTCGATTAGAAATAAAATTTAGAGTTAAATTCACTTTTAATTATATTAAACCTTCTTAATATATAAGAATAAAACAATTATCTCTAAATTCTGATGACGGTATTTGATAGAATAGATGCCAGAACTTGTGTTTTACCATTTTTCTGGTATTCTAGTCGTCACCGAAGAGAATAGGATGTTATGTGTGGAAGTAGGTACCTGATGAAAAGTTAAAGAATATGAGAATGGTTGCATCTCTCATTCAGAAGAACTACACCTTTCAATATATTCCCAAAGTGTTTAATATGAGGAATCTTCCTCTAGTCTTCTTCATTTGGTATCTGGCAATTTTGTTTGGCCTCAATTAAAAATGTTGAAAATGGATTTGGGCAGACCCAATGCTAGGACACTCTTATAGGCCCAATTGAATAAGAGAGGGGAAATTTATACTGTTTATTTTGTTTAGTTTTTTCCTTGGTGAAATTTCTAACACTCATGATCTCTAACAATCTCAAGTTATATGTACCTTTCTGTTGTTTTATGTTATGTTTTCAAGATTTTGTGTTTCTACTTTTTTTGAGGGATTGAGTTGGGTTGGGTTGGTCATTAGGATAGGAGACTTGGCTTGTTTGTTATTTTTTCAGTTGCTAAATAATTACATTTTGTGTAATCTCAAGAAGCTTTATTACAAGGTGCAAATTTCATGGCTTAAAATGCATAAACTACTTATATTGAATTTAATTGCCTAGTTTAATAGGAGTTCAACGTAGAATACTGGAGTTTAAGCTTTGTCATGGATAACACATTGTGTTTGCTAACCCATGCTTTAATTGCTCTGTACTCATAAGTGAAACCATCCGCAACAATATATGGATCATCCATGATGTCCTGAATTATTCACAAGTCAATCAAGAATGAAAAGTAAATTTGGAAATGATATGCATCATAAAAAAATCAACACACAAGAACTAAACATTCATGAATTTGGATCCTCTTTTTCTATCAACTAACATAATATTGTCATGTTAGAGAAAAAAGACACACAAACAAGAACCAAACATTCAAGCACTTTCTTTTCTTACTCTGAATCATCATGGTTCTTGCTCCATTACAGCTCTAGCTTCACAAGGTGCATTTTGCTTTTCATGTTTGCTACTGCTGCATCCGAGGGATTCACAATATTCTGCATATCTAAACTCTCCATAAAGACTGAGATCTCTTAACTGCTGGATACCGAAGTGGCTACCTTTGCCCACACAGAATGAACTCATCAATACCTGAAGTTTCTTCAGTTTTCTTTAGTTCTCAACTTAGTTCCTCTTAAATGCAATTTTGCAAGTTTATGCAAATTCACAGGCAGCTCATCCAAACATAAACATCTTTGCAATTTGAGTATTTGGGTAACTTATCACGATTTGTGGAGCATATCAGCAGAGTACAAAAATGCTACAGTGGTATCTTTTATGGAAAAATAAAAAGATAACAGCTAAAAAATATAAAGACAAAACAAAAGTAGGTTGCGTGGACACAAGATAGAACAATATTAAGAAGATAGAAAGACATCAAAATCTAAATCAATAAAAAATATTTGAAACATAAAAGATCGTTGGCAATAGAAGATAGAAAGAAAATAGGGTAAAAAACAGAAGAAAAAAAAAAGACAGAAAGAAAGCTTGTAATTCAAATAGAGGAAGCAGCAAAATTACACACCCATGCAAAGTGAGACAAGATGAAATGTAAATTCTTTTGAGGTGTGAAATTGTTTTCTTCTTCAACAAAATTGATTCTAGACTGAATACAAACCCCCCACAAAAATATACCTTAAACGAATGTTCGAAATTTTATTTTTGAAAGAGGTAATGTATTTGTTGAGAGAATTTCGATTGATTTTGTTTAGATATTGAAACAAAAAAAATTTATAAATCATGAATATTTTTATTGAGTATTATTTTTAACTAATAATAAGGAATTTGAAAGTCCAACTTTATAGGTAGAATTTTAAAATTTTTTCGCTCTCTTTTTTTATTTTCGTTGTTGTTACATTAATTTCAGTAACTTCTCTCTTTGATTCTTCAGCCAATAGAGCTTTGGTTGATGATGGAAGCAATTCCAAACGAATTAATTTCTAAAGGACAAAATTTAAAATTCAATAAATTCAATTTCCTATCATTTTCTTGTTCTTGCTGAATGGAAATATACCAACTTTGATAGATACCTTATCTAATTCCATAATACGGCACAACAAGGCATACTACTATAAACCCTCAAATTATATCCATCTACCCTACTATAATCATCATGAGTACCATTTAAATAATGAAAAATAAATATAAATATAAATAAAACCAAATTTATAATCAATAATTTCTATAAAAAAGAACTACAAGTTATTCATAAGATAACGTTTGAAGTTCCAAATGGATACTTATGAATCTAACTTATTACATTTAATCTATGAGCCCAAATCAATTTGGAGTGGGTTGTCCTTCACATTTTCTACTTACATGTACAGCAATCATGATGAAATCATTTATTTAATATATTTCTCAACAGTAACATTACTCATCAAAACTATTAAAGCCATAATCTTTTCAGTTCCTCTTAACATGGAAAAAAAATTCAACTACAACTTTTATATGTTAATAATCTTCTCATAAAGCACCATAATTAGAAAATGACAAAACAGTAAAAGATGAATGCAATTTACATTATTTTTATTATTACTTACCAGCGTACATACATGTTATATATATATATATATTTTGCATGTATGTATGCATATATTTGTGTATATAAACTTAGAAAGAAAAAGTGTAAGAGACATTGCAAAAAGATAGATGGAAGACTCTAAGGGAGAAAAATAATTTATCCAATAAATTAAAGGAAGTATGAAAGCATCATAAATGCTTATGACAAAGCAGTTTTGTTGGAATAGATGCCAGAATTTTTGTGTTTCAACTTTTTCCTGGTGTTCCAGTTCTTGCTTAACATCAACACTAGGTATAAGTAGCATATTTGACTTAAATTAAACTTTAACAATGGATAACAATAATAGATATTGATGAATGTGGAAGAGTAAGTGCGTGGTAGAATATATAGGTAGCTAATGAAAAGTTAGGAAAATGAAAAGGGGTGCATATCTCATTTAGAATTGCTCATCATCAAGTATGTATTGATTGTGAGCAATCTTCCTCCGGTCTTTTTCATTTGGTTGCTGGCAACGTTGTTTTAGCATAGGACAACTATAAATTCCAAGAATTGAAATAGATTTGGGCTGACCCTCCACCTGGAAGTTTTTTTATTATTTTAATATAAAATATTTAATAATTTAAATTTTAAAACAAAACAAAAACTTCTCTTTTCTCCACTGATTTCACAATAGGAAAACATTTTTTTAGCTAAATATTTTTTTCTTTTTATTTCTTGCCAAACTTTCTATTTCTTGTCAAACAAATAAAAAACTTGTTATAGATAGTAGGAATTTTAATTTTTCATATAGTTAAATAGATCTTGCTCTTAGTGTCTCTTCCTCTAATAGACTCGTAGCATCAATCATCACAATTAAGAAGGTTAAAAAACAAGTAGATAATTTTGATACCTATAAAGGATAAATCACAACGTATATACATAAGTTTAAAATCATCAACAAAATTACAATTAAGGTTTAAATTGACAAGAAAATTGAACATTATACTCAAATTGCCAACAAAAATTGAAAAAAATTTGTGTTTAGACCTGACGATTGCATTTGCGTTCATCTGCGAAAGGAGTGACTTCCCTTGTAAAGGAAATCAAAACTCCAATCAAGAGGATATGAATCTTTTCAATTGATTTTCTTGGTAAGTTTGGAACAAGCGTAATTTTTAATATTTCTAACTGTGAACATCCAATTATGTTTGAGATCCCATTTTTTAAATTAAATTAATTAGTAAATAAAAAATATTCAATTTAAAAAAGAAGAGGAAAAAAAAGAAATTTCAATAAATAAATAAATAAATAAAAAGAGTAAATAAGTAATAATGATTGAATAAAAGAAAAAGAAAAGAAGGGAGAAAAATAAAAATAAATATGAAAGTAACAAAATTATGAAAAAAAAAAGAGGAATAAAAGAAAAAAATAAAAAATAAAAATAAATAATAAATAATAAAGACAAATAAATAAAATAAAAAATAATAATAAAAGAAAATTTTTAGTTAATTATAAAGTAGTTAGGTTAGTTAGGATAATAAGATAATAATAAAAAAGAAAAAAAAAAGGAAAAAAAAAAGAAATTAAACATATAAAAAGTGACTTTGGCGTGGAAGAGAGGGGTTTTTTTGTTTGATTCTTGAGTTGTTCAGAACTCTACTCTTTCTCTCCCTCACTCTCGCATTTTGAAAAAAAGCTCAAAAGAGAAAGACACACTAAAAGCTTCTGACTACTGCTCCCAACCTCTCTCTACTTCTCTCGGTTTGTTTCCACTTCTTGGAAACATTCACAAGCTCCTCTCCGCCAGTTTTGTTCGTGGTTCGTCGGCAAGCAACCTCACCATTGTAGGAAGAATGAAGAAACTCTTTGTCTCCAAAAGTTGATTACGAAGGCTTGATCTCAACTGAAAATAAAGAGAAGGCTTGCATTCCTTGAGGTCGATTTAATTTAGGTCAGTAATTCGCATCCATCTCCTTCTAGTCTATGCAAATAAATCATGTTCTTTTCCTATAGAATCTGTCGCAGCTATTGTTTGGACATAGTAGCAATAGCACCTGAAAATGAAAGGTGCAGAAGGCTGTGATTTATGTTTCATACTTTGTTGCGTAATTCTTGGTCAGATAAAAAGAAAACAGAATTATATGCATTGAATAAGGTTCTGTAATTCGTCCTCTGCACAATCACAAAGGCATTGAAATAACGTGATCTGGAACATAACACATAGATGAGGAGAGGAAGAGGATCCTCTGTTAGCTTTCAACTAAACTACAAGTCAATTGAAAATGCCTGGACCAGCAAGAATGTCATAGCATTAGGTATACTGGTCTGGCATTCTTTGTAGAAGGTTTTCCATAGTTGATTTCATGGCCACTGGTGAAATCTTACTAAGTACTACCTAGAATTTAGAATGATTCGAGTAGAGACAAGAATCTATGGCCAGGATCTGTAACAAATCATGCATCTCACCTTGAAAACTGAAAGAGACCTAAGATCTCAATCGGCTATATTGCATTGAGACTGCATAACAAACACATAGAACCCTCAGAATTTCCAATCTCAATTGATTTCAAACTTCTTGGAAACTTCCAGGAGCCTAGGGTCATAAGAGAGAGCTTGGACATTTAGTGTGAATGGTTGCTGAGGTATTTGCTGAAGAATCGTAAGATAGGATGCCAATTGATATGTTTAGGTTGCTGTTTGCGAATAGAAACTGGCTGCCCCTGTTATTAACATGTATTAAATGGCTTGTGTCCATAAGGTATGTTCCAAATCGTCGCACTTGTTTCATTCAAATGGTCATGAGATTTGGTACACCTTGCTACGGAATTAACATAATTTTGATGTCACTGGTCTCTGGCTCCCAATCAACATAATTCTACAAGTTTACTCAATGATTGAAAACAGTGGGCTTAATTAAAAGCAGGGAGCAAAACGGTGTTAGCTGAACCCTTGGTCAAATAAAAATCAGGTGTGAGAGGGAGTCTTAATCCAACTAGTTGTTGAATTCCTGTCCTTTTCATCTTCACCTTGTCAGTTTACATGTCAAATAATTAAATAGAGGGAGCTTGTAAAGTTCCATTGGTTTAAATAGCTTGGAGCAGCCAGATTTAAAGTAAAAACGGATTAGAGTGTGCACTATTTCCTTGAATCTGCATAACTATGCAGAGTTATCCCCAAGATAGAAAGATGCAAGTGCAATATGTGCATAGACCGACGAAATGACTAAGCTACTACATGACTAGTTGCTTTTTTTTTTTTTGGCTCGTTAATAGCTATGAAAGCTAATCAAGGCTGATCCCTTAGCTGTTAGTTATATGTCCAACCAAGCCATTGTTACTAATTAATGTACAGACCAGGGACTGTAATGAAAGGAGTGAGTCACCAATCTAATTCACTTGATGTGGGTCAAATGTGTTTTTGGTAAAACTGACATAAGGCACAAGGCAGGCTTTGGTAGTCAAACACAAGAAATTCTTCAGCCATGAAGGGTATACGTGGTCCAACCTATGATTAGGTTCACTTTCATTTTTATTACTTTAATTAAAGTCCAAGAGCTTTAATATTATATATATATATATATATATATATATATATATATAATAATAAAATAAAAATAAAATAAAAAGGGGATAAGAAGAATAGTTGAGAGGAAAGAGGTGTTCTAATTTGTAAAAAATGGACAACATTTGTGATTATTGAACAATGGACAACAATAGACTTTCTACTCTAAATTGAGTCATTTTAAAATCAAGTTAAAATTTTTAAAAAATAAATATCAATGAAGCCAAAAATTTCATTTCTTTTTGGATCAAGCCTAATTTTTTGTTTCTTAAAAAATCAAGTACATGATTAGTTTCCAACTCCTCAAGTTATTTTTTTTAATTTTTAAATCAAGCTCAATTTTTTTTAAAATGAAGTTAAGTCCAAGTCTTTTAATTAGTAATCAAATCAATTTATTTTAATCAAATTCATTTTTTATAATTTAAATCAAGCCCAATTTTTTTTAATTTGTAATAAAATCAATTTGTATCAAATTCATTTTTCCTAATTCGGATCAAGCCCAATTCTTTTTAATTTGTAAATCAAATTATTTTTTTATCAAATTCATTTTTTATAATTTGGGTCAAGCCCAATTTTTTTTAATTTGTAATCAAATCAATTTGTGTCAAATTCATTTTTTTTAATTCGACTCAAGCCTAATTCTTTTTAATTTGTAATCAAATCAATTTGTATCAAATTCATTTTTCTTAATATGGATCAAACCCAATTTTTTTTAATTTGTACTCAAATCCATTCTCTTAATCAAATTCATTCTCCTAATTTGGGGTCAAGCCCAATTCCTTTTGAAATCAATTTCGTTTTATAAATTTGAGTCGAGCCCAATTCCTTTCTTAATTCGTAGTCAAATCCTTTTCCTTAATCAAAATCATTGTTTACTAATTTCGTTAAAAAACGTTTGTTTAAAAAAGGTCTGTTCGTTAATTATCTAAAATTCGTGCAACATATTCTAATGCGGCCAAGTAGCGTTCTCTACTATACCGTATTTTAATTCGTGTGGATTTTAAATATGGCTTAGGACGATTTAGATTCTGCAAGAACATGATTTTAGAAAATCACTGTTTTACTAACTCTGTCTAAAATGTCTGCTTTCAAATTTTCTAAAATTCATGCAACGAATTCTAATGCGGACAAGTAGTGTTCTTTACTGTACCGTATTTTAATTCGTGCGGATTCCAAATACGACTTACGAAGATTTGAATTCTGCAAGCACGTGATTTCAGAAAATCACTGCTTTCACTAACTCTGTCTAAAATGTCTGTTTTCAAATTTTCTAAAATTCATGCAACGAATTCTAATGCGAACAAGTAGCGTTCCCTACTGTACCGTATTTTAATTCGTGCGGATTCCAAATACAGCTTGCGATGATTTGGATTCTGCAAGAACGTGATTTCAGAAAAGCACTGCTTTCACTAACTTCGTCCAAAAAAAAATCATTTCTATCTAAGATCATCCTTTAATTTTCCAAGAGATCAAGTCTCTCAAGCAGAACTACGTAGCCTTGAGTTTCCCATTGCACCAGGGAATACGTAGAAGCAGGATCAAGTCTCGTCAGGCTATTTTCCATCAACCTATTTACTTTTATTCTAAACTAAAGTGATCAAACAATTTTCAAAAATATCAAAATCACACACTCAGTTGAAGGGTATCCCCTATTTATCTCGTTCATTTTTTATCATTATCTCTTTTTAGTTCGTATCATCCCTTTCTTCTTTAAGTGAATTCGTCCTCCAATTATAATCTTTATCACCTACATCGAAAGCATATAAGTTAGTGTCATAACCGTAATTACAACGAGATGACGAATTCGTCAAAATTTAAAAAAGAATTTATTTTTAAAGAGAAAATATTTGAAAAAACCCTAACTTGAAAAAGAATCTAGGTTCAGACGTCAGTTACGAGTATGGAAGGTGTTAGGCACCCTACTCGCCCATTCTGAAGAACGGTCTCCAATAATGATTTAAAGGTTTTATAAAGAGGTCAAAAATAAAAAAAAAATGTTAAAGAAGTCTTAAATCACATCATGATAACCATGTTTAAGAAAACTCAAAATATGAAAAAAAAGTATAAATCTAATAATGAAGATTTAGAAAAGAAGAACCAAATTAAACATATTTTAACTTATTAACAAGCTTTTAGTTTATTATGTTAATATGTTTGACCGCAATGGTTATTAAGCTTTGTTAGGATTTATTTACTTTTATTTTATTATGTCAGTGAATCGAACTTTAGTGACTATTAAATATTTAGATGTTAATTTTATTAGAAATACTTATATACCTCTTTTTATAGAACAATTTTGATTATAATAAGAATTGAGATTTTTCATCTGAACAAAGTTTTGTACCTTTTAGGATAATTATACTATGACGATTAACGTTGAAGTTCAAATTGTAACTTCCAATGTAATCTCTTCCTACTGAAAGAGATTATCAATATTTATTTTTCAATTTATTCTATCCAATAATAATACACATTGTTAGAGGTTGGAATCATAATTCATTTAATATGAGTATATTTAATCTTTAATCTTCTATTAAGTTGCACACTCGTACTCAATATCTTGTATGTTTATGTAAATTTTCATACATAATCGTGTTCTTCATGTTTTACATGCTCATGTTAAGCCTTAATAAGCCTATTTGATCTCCAACATGCTCATTCATTTATTATGGACTTGCTCATCCACTAAATAGGACTATGCTTGTTCATTGGACAAGATCTTTCCCATTTACTAAGAAAGGCCTTACTCATCCACTTGGCAGGATCTTGCTTGGTCATTTTGTTCTTGACGCATCCATGCTAAATTTTAGCATTACCATTCTAAATTTTAAAATTTAGAAATTCATATGATTTTTTTTAGTATAACCATGTTGAATTTTTGTACAGTCTTGCTAAACCTAAACTTAGGAATTCAAACTTTTTTCTTAGCATGGTCGTGTTAACTATAGTATAACTATACTAAATATCTAAGCCTGTAAAATTGTATGAATTTGTTCTTGTCACTATGTGTTAATTATGAGCATAGTCATGCTAAATTTTTAATTCTAAAAATTCATATAAATTTGTTCTTGATATGACTATGTTAATTACGAGTATAATTATGCTGAAGTTATAAATCCTACAATTCATCTAATTTAGGATCAGTGCATTATGCTTTATAATGCAAGGGGAAAATATGACAGTTAGGGATATCTAAATATCCTTATTGTCTATCAAATTCAACATAAAATGTATAATCATACTCAGTTAAATTATAAACATCACTGTACATAGATACTAATTTTCTAATAATCAAATAAATTTAAATCTAAAACTAAAGGAGTTTAAGAACTAGTCCTAAATCTACTTGAGTCTCCTCTTCTTATCTAAAATTAAAGACTTATAAAATCTTTAATTTTTTAAATATTTCTACATTATCAATCTTTAAATTCTACAATCAAATTGTCAAGAATTTGAAAAAAATTTCCGAAATTTCTTCTCTGAGTAATAAACTTATCCAAGCTTTCTTACCTTTTTTTTTTATTGAATATGCCCAGTTTCATTTCTTTCTTTATGTAGCTAAATTGAATGCATTTTTGGTTATCTAATACCTTTGTGTCAATTGCATGATGCAACTATCACATGCTCTTTTTTTTTTTAAAAAAAATTAATTTAATTCTTTTCTTTTAATTTTAAAATGTTACAAAAATTATAATATTATTATACCTTTCTAACCATAGATAATCTTTGTGTCTTCTTGCTCATATATTAATTATCATCAATAAATTAAACTTATATAATAACTATTAACTCAAATAAAAAATAATCTTAACAATTTAAAAAATGATTAAAATTCATTAATATTCAAGAATTTTACCAATCAAAAAATAAGTTAAAAGAATTGAAGGATCATTACTCCTATAACGAACATACATTTGTGAGTAAATTATATGTCTACATTATAATCCTAAAGGATTTGAGATTGATCACAATAACATTTAAAAGATAGAAATTATTTTTTATCTCTAAAAGATAAAAATTCATTTATTTTAGTCTTTTATCTCATATTTAGATGGAGTATTTTGATATTTTAATAAATTTAAATATTTAAAAATTTAAATGTTTTAAATTTAAATATTTTTATTTTAATAATATTTTATTTGGATGAAAAAATTATCCTACATACAAAAAATGGTTTACACCTAATTACATGCGGATGTAAGGCATTGAATCTTCTTTTTTCTTTTTCGTAAAAAATGTTTAGTCCTTAGATTTGGAATATAGAAAGATATAAACTACTTTTGATATGTAAAAGTATCATGGCTTGATTTGGATAAAAAAAAATTTAAATTTGTTTATTTGAATTGTGGATTTTAAATTTATTAGATTTTAAAATTTTTATTTAGACAAAATAATTAAATTTTCACCATGTACCAAATTTTATTTTTGAATATTTATGATTTTTTAATTTTGCTCTTATTTTTTTTAACCAATAAAAAATTTAGATATATAAAATTTTGATTTTACAAGCATTTTAATTCTAACTTATTCAATTTTTGAAAATTAGTCCTTTTTTTGAAAAAAATCTCCTCTATTAGTCTTCAACTTTCATAATCATCTTTCAAAATTTTCTTTGATGTTATTTACATAGAGACTACTTTTTATTATTTTAAATAAGTGAAAAAAATAATTTGCTTAATTTTTAAAAATAAGGTACTAATTTTCATTTTGTTAAAAGTTATTGATGAATTTGAAAAAATTAAATAAGAGATTAAAATATTAGTAAACTCTAAATTCTTTTAAGATGTTGTATAACATATATTAAAATAAAAAATAATCCAGCAACTATATAGAAATAAAAAATAAGAAAATTCAATAAGATTATGTAATCATTAAAAATACTATATTTAGAGATGAAAGAGAAATATGAGATTAGAAAGAGTGACAAGAGAGGATGTGAGAGAAAATAACAACATGATTATTATTCATAAGAGTAAGTTGGAAGGAGCTTGAGAAAATTTAGATTTCACATATTTTGAAGAATTTTTAAGTTCTCTTAAATTATTTTATTAAAATACTCCTTTAAAAATCTTAAAATTTAAAATTTCTTGTAAAAGTATATATAAGTAAAGTATTTTAATATTTAAAATTTAAAATTCTTTCAAAAATTTCTTTTTTCTCTTAAAATAACTCATCCAAGCATAATATTAGAAAAATGTTAGCAAAGTATTATTTTAATAATCTCTATTATTGATTGAAATTCATACAAATGTCATAATTTTGAGAATAAACCTTGCCATTTTTAAAGTAAGATTTCTCCCAACAAAATTTACATGAATTCTAATCAATAGTAAAGAGTTTGTTAAAAATATGTTACTACATCATTTATTCTTTTTGTAGAGATTGAAATGAATAACAAAAAAATTAAAAAAACTAAAATAAATAAATTTTTATCTTTTATAGTATGTTTGGATGAGAAGTGAAATAAAAAAAAAAAGAAATGGAAGGGATGGGAATAGAAAAAGTTTGTTATTTATTAGATAAAATAAGAAAAAAAAAAGAAAGAATCATAAGTTGAAAGAAACAATGGAAAATTATATAAAATTTTATATTAATTTATAGAAATTAAATTTAGTTTAAATTTTTTTCTATTATTTTATTTTCTTAACATTTTTTATTTTTATGCATATATATATATATATATATATATATATATATAATATGTCTTTACTTTATAAATCTGGAATCAAAATAAAGATATTATTTGACTCATACATCATTCTATATTTGAAATTTTATCTTTGTATTTATTCTATCCCATAACTTTGGGAAATTTATTGATCTAGTTCCACAACTATTAGGAAGATACATATAGAGATATATATTAAAATTGTCAAACAATATCTTTTCACTTTCTACTACTCTACCTTCTACTACTAAGAATATGAGCTCATTCCTAGGTGGTCGTCATTACCTTACTAAGTGAAGACAATTTTGTGTAGAAAGATTTTTGAAAAACTTTTTTGTCTCCTAGGAGAACCTATTTTCCTCTTCTTCAGAAGAGTTCTGATGCCCCTCTAGAACTTGTGTGCATAAGGCACACAAGAGTAGATTAATAATTTTACATAAGTTCACTTTAATGATCTCTTAAACCCTTTAGGTTCATGTTTGATGGCTTTCAGATAATCATGAATGCTCAAATAATTTCTAGCCAATATGATATGCACACATAGATCTCAACTTCTATCACATCATTAATCATAATTGCTTCCCATACATAACATCATCTTTTCCTTACTTATGAGAATTTAACAATTTAATTTACATCAATTGTGTGCATTCATGAAAGCATTACAAGTTGATTGGTAAATCACATACATCATTATATTTTTCCAATACAAGTCCAACCTATTTATTTCTTTGACTTTTTTTGCTGAAGTACTTAAGGGACTTAATTTTTTCCACCTTCTAAGTTGCTCCTCAACCTCTCCTTTTCTCAATGTTACATTGATTTCATGATATTTTTACAACTTAAAGTTTTATTCTTAGTGGCCAAATGACACTCTTTTAAGTTTTTATTTTTTGTAGTCTTTAATTGTTCAAGTCTTATGCATGTCCTACTTATACTGAATTCAAATGTTAAGTGTTAACAAATTTTTAAGTTGTTTAGGATATTTTACTTGAATATAGTTGAATGGTTTTCTATGATTTTGCCAAGTTTCTTTTAAATTTGTAATTCTTCATTTAACATTATAAGATTTCTTAAGTTACCTAAACCAAGATTTCAAATTCTTTTCTTCTTATTTAACTTAGAGTGGTCAAATATGAACCTTAGGTTTCTAAGATACTTTAGCTTATTTTCTCTTGCCTTATGAGTTGATTTTTATCAATTGAAGACTAATTCATTAATTTCTATCTAACTTAGTAATTTTTAAAACTTTTTCTCCATCATTAAAGGTCACGGCTGAATGGCTTAACTATCTTTCAATCTTCTCATTCTATTCCTAAACACTAATGCCTTACATGCTTAGGTTTAGACTTGAATTATGATAACATTTGACTTCTTTTTTACTACCTTAGTGATTAGGTCAAAATGACTCTTTAACCTTTGTAAGACTTACACCCCACTTGTAATCCCTTCTAGTTATAGACCAAAAGATATCTAGTTAAGGTAGTTAGAAATTAAATCTCCTCCTAGGTCAATTTATTCTAAAGTGGCCAAATAGTCCCTTTGCTTATCTTAAGACTTCCTTACACTTTTAATCCTTTATGTTTAAGGATCCTAGATTTAGTCAATTTAGGAATTAAAGCTTCTACTTGGTTAATTTATTATATAGTGGCCGAATACCACCTTCAAGGTTGTAGGGTTTCTATATCTAACCCTAATTGACTTAGGTTGACTAATTTTTGTGGTTGAAATTTTGACTTCAAGTTTGACCAAGCCTAGTGGATTTTTATGTCTTTTTCCTACCATTAAGTCATGGTTTAATTCTAGTTACCAATTTTAGGCTTCTTTGAGATTTAGATCAAATACTAATTATGGACTTCACCTTAATTTACCTATGTTGGTTATTATGAAATTGGACCCTTTTAGGTGTTGTTTATAACATTAATTAGTCCATTTATCAAATAAAATCCTTAATACACTATTAACCAATTTTTAAACCTAATTTTGCTTAAAATTATATTAGGGTGGCCAAATGCCCACCTACTGCGTTTTAAACCATTTTTGCTCCAATTAACTTCATTTAAGGGTTGATCTAATTCATTTAGAACCTAATTACATAGTTTATGTCACTTATAAAAATTTTAACAAATTTTATCCTTGATTATGGTAGCATGGCTGAATGCCTCCCTTAGCTTGCCAAGGTCACTTTTCCAAATTTTCTTCTCACACAACCTTGATTCTTTGGTTTTGTGCACTTGAAGCACCTTATGCTATTGGTCCATACATGCTTTGTTCAAACTACAGAGCTTAGGTTATGTCCAAAATGAGTCTTGGGTGTCTTACAAAGCTTATGTCATTTTTGGGTCCAAAATTCCAACTTTTGCTTAGTAATTTTGTAGATCCATGCCTAAAGCAAGCTTGTGGGACTTAACCTTAATTTTTCTTTCACTTTTAAACATACAATTTTAATTTTTCTTTCACTTTTTAACATACAATTTCATAGGTTCAGATCTGGTCCAGAGATTGCATAAGTCCACCATAACTAAAAAAAGAAACATAACTTTGAAACCTTAAGCATAAAAACATACAACATAACATTTTTTCCATACACTAAAGTGTAGACTCACAAGATCTAATTTAAGATCCATATATCTCCTATCAAGAACACTTAAAAATATTTTCTCATGAGATCTCAAAACTGCCCAAAGTTTCAAAATGGGTTTTAAAACAAATTCCACTAATTAAATTTCTTCCACATTACTTAGAAGCACTTTAAACGAACTAAACTTCATTTTTCTTGTCAAAAATCACTAAAAAAAATGGTAGTACTTATTTTGAACAGTTCATATGCAATCTTGAGTCCTCATAAGTTAAAAAAAATGGAGATGCATGTATTTTAGAGAAAGGATCCACAAAAGAAAGAAAATCAAACCATAAAAAGCAAGTTCCAAGCTTAAAAAGACAAAGTATAAAAATCTTACTTGGTTCTGACTTTATGTAGTGATGGTGGGACTTGGTGTTTAAGATTTAGTTTTAGCTTAAATCTCAAAGTTGGAGACTTAGACTTAATGTGCAAGATTAAGGTTTTTTGGAGAGTTGGCTAAGTATTTTACTCTGTGAAAACTGCACAAAAGAAAATGAGGTCCAAAATTTGTTTAGTGGGTTCGACCAAGTCTAGAACATGTTTGGATTAATTTTACACTTAGGGGTATTTTAGTAATTTTGCGTAGATTTTTCTATTTTTTAAATAATTCAAAAATCCAATGAACTATCCTTTTGAATTTTGATTAGTGTTAAAGAGACTGAGTTTATCACTAATCATGTTTAAGTTAGTCTAAGCATGGTTAACTTTTAATTAATTAAGATTAATCAATATTAACTATGGTTAAAGGAATTTTTATTATTATTTATTTTTATCTTTTATGGTTGATTTGAATTGACTTGACTTGACTTGGTGAGTCATCACTAAGATCTTTCATATGCTGAATTTCGTGTAACCCATTGTGGGGTCCACTCTTGGCTTATTTCTCACACTTTCTTACCCTCTTAACTTTCCAAGAACGTTTCAACATTGTCCGAAAATTTTCCAGATTATTTCTCTAACAATTTTAACACTTTTTGGTTCATTTCCATGTTAATCTAAGATCATTTACTATTTTTCTAGGGACTAACTAGCTCTGTGTAGAAAACATAGCTTTCTACGGGCATTTTGCATGTTTTTGGGAGTTTTCTAAGGGTGTTTTCGTCCCTTATTTGTTGCGTTTCGTCCCGTATTTGTTTTCTAAGTTTTTCTCTTCACTTTTGGTCATCCTTGATGTTGTTTAAACTTTTAGAATGTCTTTCACTTAAATTTTACATTTCTTTGGTTCATTATTTGGGTTGTCCAAGTATAAGGATATTTTCGTCATTTGCACAAAATTATCTAATTTCTCTGTTTTTGATCCCTAATACTAATTAGTTTCTTTCTAGGGATTGTTTATGACCTCAAAAGTTCATCATAGAAAATTGGGGTGTTACAGCAATGGATAATTATTACAAGAAAAATAAAAAAGAAAGATTATGGCAGTCATCATCGTCTAAATGAAGAAGATCATGGAAGATCCATTGAAAACGATGATTTATAGATAAAAATGATGACATTTAGATTCAGTTGGGTATCCAACATGGCTATTAAGATCACACATTAGTACGTTATTAACAAAAAATGAGATCAAAGACCAATGTAAAATACAGAAAATAATGCAAGAGATTAACAATTTAATTTTTTTAAATTAAAAACTAAAGTAAAATTTATTAATAAAGTGAGGAACAAAAATAAGAGTTCATTCTCCTAAAATCCTATATAAGAAGCTTGTAAAATGCATATGAATAATTTTTTATGTTGCCTAATGTTTTCACATAAATTTTAGTAACATAAATAATATTAATATAAATTAATTGAAAATTTTAGTAAATCATAAATTAAAAATAATTAAAATATAGAATTTTGTAAATTTATTTTAAGCAATAAATACTTGTTTCAACATTTTAATAAAATCAGAGGAAATAATAAAAGAATTTGACTTAAAAATGTTGATGTATTTACCTACGTTTTATTTATTTATTACATATGAAAAGTGTCACTTTTAAAAGATCAAAACAAAAAAAGAACCGCCCAAGAAAGACAATGATCCTTCAAAATTCTGCACTTATTTGTTGAAGTAGAAAATTTGAGAAATTGTGGTTATGATATTAGTTAGCCACGTTGGTATTCGAGAATCAAAGTTTTAAGTGAAACAAAAATCGAAGATATCAGTGGGTATAAGATTAAATCATATAGAACTTATTACGTTTGGATTAGTAGTACAAATTAATTATTTCGATAATTTTGTTTATAATTAATTATATAAAAAATTGTGTTTAAACTTGTTCAATTAAAAGCGATTTTAAAATTGTTTGCTCTATTTAAATTATTTAAAATAATTATTTTTTACAGTAAAAAAATATATAGTTTATTTATAGGCTTTATTCATAAATTTAAAAAATTTACTTATCTTAAATAAGCTATTTCCTTTATTAAAAAATAATTAAAGATTATAAAAATTAATCTTTTCATAAATACAAAACAAGATTCAATAATACATCTCACAATTTTTTTATATAATCAGTAACATTAATCGCATCCAACAACACTTTAATAAGTGTTTTTATTTAATTTTTTATATTAATGATTTTATGCTAATTGATGAAATACAATTCTTGAGTTTTTATATTTTAAACTTTTTTAATGCAATATATTAAATATTATATTTTTCAATATATAGCTCCTATATTAGAAGTAAAATTTAATGATTAAAATTACTTTTAATTATATCAAACCTTTGTAATATATAAGAATTAAACAATTTATCTTTTAAAATTCAACTCTTCAAATTATTAAATAATATAAAAAAAGTTATCAATAACGCAATACTTTCTCCTAAAGAATTGGCAACAAGAAAAAATTATCAATAACACAATATTTTCTCGCAAAAAATTAGCAACATAATTCAACTATAAAATATACTGTTAATAAATAACTTCGATGTCACAATCGTATAGTAATATATGAATTTAAAAAACAAGTTTAATAAACACCTAGAAGAACCAAAGCTGAAGAAATTTAAAAGTTTCATGAACATTGATTTTAGAAGAAATCAAATTTAAAAATTTAGGAATATACAGTGGCAATATAGCCATCTGAATTGATAATTTAGCAAATTCTAGCAAGAAAGGCAAGTCAGTAAGCTTATACTTATTACAAAATTTAGCAATACATTTTTCATTGATGATTAGAATTGAGGCTAGCATGTACTTTCAAAAGTAGAAAATGTGAAATATTCATTTATGCGTTTCCACGTATAAACTCTTAACAAGGCCATTTGAGTAATGAACCATTGCTCCAACTGTGACCAATTATTATATCCAAAAGATGGAGGAGGGTGTGCATGCACTTAGACAACAATTTAAATTGCCCAACTTTTGTACAAGACACCGCTCTCGCCTTGAGTGCATAGAATCTTCTTATGAAAAAAACAAATTTAGAACACTTCACAATGTGGAATTATAACCAAGCTTCTCTAGAAACAAAATCATTTTAAAAATTCCTGTAATTGACAAAAAAAAAAGTAGAAAAATTATTTTATGATGAATTTTAATTGCTTTTTAAATAATTGAAGATAACCATAACTAAACCAAAATTTGTAATCAACAAAAAATGAATAAAGTTTACCAACAGATCATAAGATCAATGCAACATATACAGATAAAGAACATAAAACTAAGTAATACAAGAAACTGATTACTTAAGATTATGTATTGGAAAAAAGCATACGAGGTAGCATAACTTTACAACATTAATTCACTTTTTTCTTCTTAAATGTAATTTCACTAACTCACTTTTTCTTCTTAAATGTAATTACAAATTGCGAAGTAGAAAATAATATTCGATTAGATGCGTTGAACATATCTGCTGAAATAGAATTCAACTTATTACTGTAAAATATACTATTATAAAAGATAAGATATCATAATAACAATGTAACACAATATACACATAGTAGAGAAATTGTATAACGTGAAACTAGAATTTTGGTAAGAATTTTGAAATAACTTACAAAATGTAGAGTTTCTTTTGGAATTTAGGTAACATCGGAATAAAAAGATACACAGTATAATTAATAACAAAAAATAGGTAGTAGTATAAGAACATTGAACATATAAAGCTAAAAAATCAACAAAGAAACCCAACCCACATTATAGGAAGCCAAACATAGAGTAAGATTAAGTTCCCTTGCATAGTGAAATTGAAGACCAACCAGATCCAACACCTTATCACGAGGATTAGAAATTTTATTTTGTGGAGTTTCACACCTGTAAAATAATACATCAAATGTAAAATCAAAATCAACAAAACTAACATGGTAAGATATCCAAATTTCAGAAAAATAATTTAAGCAAGCATGAATGAAGTATTTACCACTATCATATCCCAATCTACCAAGCTTGAGTTCCTACTCAGCAAAACGTAATAGTTTTAATTATTTTATAAAAGTCAAATAGTATGTTCCTATATTCACATGAATAAGTATAAGTGGTTTGAATATCCATGATACATAGAATGCTTTGTGGATGGTGTCATAATTTTACCAACGAATGTGTATCCAATTAATGTCAGCAATCTTCTCCAGTCTTGTCCATTTGGTTTGTGGCAACGTTGTTTGAGCAACGGACAACTGTAGATTCGAAGAGTTGAAATAGATTTGGGCAAACCCTCCTCTGATAAGCATCGGAATAAATGCCAGAATTTTTTTTTTGTGTTTGAACCTTTTCCCAATATCCCAGTCGTCGCTGAAGATCAACACTAAGTATAAGCAGCATATTTGAGTGAAATTAAAGTTGAACAATGGATAATGATAACAGACATTGATGAATGTGGAAGAGAAAGTGCATGGTAGAATAAGTGCCTGATTGAAAAGTTAGGAAAATGAATATGGTTGCATGTCTCATTTAGAATAAACATATACTGAATGTGAGCAATCTTCTCTTCTCCAGTCTTGTCCATTTGGTTTCTGACAACGTTGATTGAGAAATGGACAACTAAGAATTGTAAGAGATGAAATGGATTTGGGCAAACACAGTTATCCAGCCACAATTCAGTAAAAGAGGAGAGGTGACTGAGACCTCTGTAGTCCAGTTTTTTAAGATCTAGACATCCCCTCATAGTTAGAGAAGTAAGAGAGAGTGGCAGCAACCCTTCATCAAGAAAAGACTCCACACCCATTCCTGAAATCTCTAAGATTGTAGAGAGATGTTAGCTCCCAAAGCCCCTTTCAGTGAGGCCATAAGTTTGGAGCAGTTGAAGAGATGTAGCTCTGTTAGGTTTGACGGTAAACCCTCACCGGAGATGAACTCCACTTGAGGACAATCGACTATCGATAGCTGAGTAAGAGAAGGAAGGAGGGTGTGCATCTGTTTTGGCAATGATACTAAATTCTCCAATCCATACATTGTAAATCTCTCTAGCCTGGGTGCAGATAATCCTCACTGGGAAAATGATTCAAATTGTGGACAGTCCCAAATATGTAGGCGCCTAAGATAATTATGATAATTATGAGAGTGCTCCTGTGAAATCATTTGTAGATTACGACACCCTCCAAGGTTAAGCGAATGGAGGTTTGGGAAGAAGTGCAGTGGAAATATGGTTAGAAAGTCACAACTATCTTTGATTGACAAATACCGAAGAGAATTGCAGCAACGCAGAGAGAGAATATTCAAATATGAGAAACCACGAATATTCAAAACTTCAAGAGAGACATCTGTAGGGAATCCAATCTTTTCAAGTGTTGATACCTTCCTGTTCGTGAGGCTTGATTGAATCTCCAGAGTTTTCAAACTAGATGGGTTATAATCAATAAGCATGCTTCCATGTTCCAGTAGAACTAATCGTTGAATGTTTGGAGCCTTAGGAAGAGAAACCACAAGCTCTTTACATGAACTAATTTTTAGTTTCTTCAGACAAGGAAATTGCTTGGGCAATTGCTCCTTCAGTTTAGGACATTTCTTTATGCAAAACTTTTCAAGATATGGAAAAGCACCTGTCACATTTTTACAATTCCATTGCTCCCATTCTTTCATATTCTCAAAGGATAAGGCTTCCAAGGATTTAAATGAAGGAGAGGTGCTCCCATAAAACTCTTCACCTACACTCACTATACCACTAAGCCCAATAATTGACAGCTTCTTCAGAGATGGCAATACTCCAAGTGAAGGCAAGAAGACACAGTGTTCACAGTTTCTCAACTCTAATGACACCATATTGGACAATGAATCATCTCCAAACCAACGTGGAAATCCTGTTCCACCACATAATTTTACATTGCTCAAGTGTTTGAAGGTTGTAGCTTCGCTAATCGCTTTTCTTGATTTTCAATTTATCATGGTTCTCGCTCCATTCTAGCTTTAGCTTCACAAGGTGCATTTTGCTTTTGAAGTTTGCTACTAATGCATCCGAGGGATTGACAATATTCTGCATCTCTGAAATGAGTAACTCTCCGTAGAGACTGAGTTCTCCTAACTGCTGGATCTTGAATTTGCCACCTTTATCCACACAAAACGATCCTGTCAATACCTGAAGATTCTTTAATTTTAAATGACACAAATCACCGTCTTCAAATCATAAGACATAATTTTACAGTTTGCGATTCAAAGGCAACTCTTTCAAAGATCTACATTGCTTCAACTTGAGTATTTGCAAGTTAAAGAGAGAACATGCTCTAATCAGCAAATTTATGGGCTGTATGAGAGACAGAGCTTTAGATGTGTTTAAGGTTTTCAAAGAATCATACTTCTACTAAATCATACTTATGCATACAAAGATAACACACGTATAAATCTAAACTTAGACAACTACTTCAAATATAGAGAAGGAAAAACCAATGGTACAAAATACCAATCCGAAGTCGAGAGGAATGTGCGTAATCTGCTGGCTTTACATAAATCCTTAAACCCTTCAAAATTCCTCATGTCATGTCTTTCAAAGGAAAAATGACGGGTGCTTTCCGCAATACTTTGTTTCTTTCCAACTTCCAATCTAAAACAAGCATCCCAAAACATATTTACAACTATCAAAGGTCATGCATGACATAAAGTTTACATCTTCCACTACTGCTAGAAAAGTATATTGATAATGTGAAATCATCAAAATACTCGTTGCCAACTTCTTCCATGCTCTTGTTGTATTGAGAGCATTGAAGAAAGTTTTCAGCCATCCATAGTAGAGTTAAATCCTCTCTAACAAACAAGAAAGCTTTGGGAACAAGGCACAGAAAGCAAAACATGTCTTGAGATGAGAAGGAAGGTGATAATAGCTAAGTAACAAAGAAGGGACAACTATACTATCTCGGCTGCTGCTGTATTTCGTCAATATATTTTCCAAATTAATCGTATGATCTTCCTACAATCATCAATTGCTTACAACAGAGGTGATTTTCGAATTATCCTGCCTTCCAATCTTTTCAAAGTTTGGTTCCAATTGATGATTGTCATTGTTAAATGCATGTTTGAGAAATAATTTCCAACAATGCTCTTCTTGTAATTTCTGTAAATCATGTGTTTTATGTGATCGATGAATTTCAAAGAACTTCTAAATTTTTAAATCAATAAGTAACAAGAATTTTGCTTCCAGCAACGCCGTATTTAAGAGGAATTTGGACGGCTTCCCATTGATCAAGCTTTTTGTTCCATACATCATCCATAACAAGAAACAATTTCTTTCCTGACAATTTTCCTTTTAATCTTCCACGAACCAGTTCTAGGTCTTGCAACGTGTCACCGTCAGCTGAACTAGTGATTGCCCTAAGAATTGTTTTTGTCACCTTCAAAACCTCAAAATCATCTGAAACACAAACCCAAGCATGGATATCAAATTCAGCCTTCACCCTTGGGTCATTGTAGACGTCTTGAGCAAGTGTGGTCTTGCCCAAACCACCCATACCCACTATAGAAATTATTGATATCTTATCACCATTGTCGGTGGAAGATATCACCCAATTAACTATGTTTTCTTTATCATCCTCTCTGCCATATCTCTGATCAGGTTGATGAGACGATGATTGCACTTTTTTCAGCACCACTGCACCACTGGTACCCCTAGCATTTTTCAGATTGAGCAGATCCTTTTGACTTTGAAGAAATTCTAGGTCGCTAATAAGTTTATTCATTCTTTTAACTTTATTGTCAAATAAATTGAAAGATGAAAATATTTTCAGATCTCATTTATCAAATGGTCCGAGATCATTTTCCAGACAGTTTGGTGGGATCCGGATATCTATTTCGCAAAGAGATCATCCGCATCGAGCACAACTTCGACGTAATCCTGCAAGACTTCACACTTGGTTTGCCGATCTGCTTGTTCTCAGATCGCAACCAAAGGATCCATAGACAACAAGAGTATCTTCACTTGTCACATTGGGCTCTCCACTGTTCTTTTTCCTCTAAAGAACTCCATAACTTCACGAGAAGCCAGCCTGTCAAATGCCACCCCAAGGAAAGAAGAAAGAAAAGCACCACCAACTTCCATGGTAGCAACGAAGAAAAGGTTGCAAATTTGAAGTGCAGTTTATGCCGATGACTCTGTCACCACAGAATGAAATGAGCAATAACCTATGTTATGGATGATTGCTTTACCTCGTGAATGGAATATTGGAAGGAGGGTGAAAAGTAAGACAATAGAGTTGATGCTAACAACAGGTAGCCACAATTTTCTTAAAGCTTTGATGATGCCAGCCAACAGTGCATAACATGTCGATTTCTTTCGTTTACTATCCTTGTTTTACTTCATTAATGAATGAAATATTGATCATGTTTGCATAGAATAGAAAAAAAATATTAATATTATAATTTTTTATTTATTTGAATTTTAAAAAAAATTTGTTTTTATATTTTTTATTGACATAATACTTATTTTTCTTAATTTTTTTTAAAAATATTTAATAATATAAAATAAATAAAAATAAAAAGGTATAAATTATTTTTTTATTAAATTTTTTTTTTATCAAACAAAAGCATAAACTTGAAAACATCTTTTTCTTTAATTGCACTCAACCAATAACCATTGACAAAACATGCCTTCACAGTTGTATCCATGAATGAATGAATGGCTATATGATTATTCTGAGGTGTCAGGTGGGATATTTTTCAACACTTCTTTTAAGGGATTGTCTTGTGGGTCATGTCTTTACTTTATTAGCCAAGCTTCAATTTCATTAAAATATTTTTCAACATTTCTTTTAAGGGATTGTCTCGTGGGTCATGTCTTTACTTTATTAGCCAAGCTTCAATTTCATTTAAAATATGTTACAATTTTCTGCTTGTTTCCAAATTCTGAATTTATCATTCAATTTAATTTATAATTTATGCATAACTTTACTGTTGTGTTAAGGAAACAGTTCGAAAAATATGAAGATGTTAAATTATTTTCTTAGTAATTTCCTAAAGCAACAAATATTTATCCTTAAGAAAATATATTGATAAAAATAATATTATTCTAAAATAAAAAAAATTAAAAAAATTATAATAATAATAATAATAAAAACAATTTGATAATAATAATAATAACAGTGATAATATAGTAATAACATAATAATAAAATTTATATTTTAAGAGATAGATTTATAATAAATAATAAAAATATTTTAAAATTAAAAATAAAATTTAAATTTATTTTTATATAATTAAGTTAAAATTATTTTATAAATTAATTTAAAATCATTTTAATTAAATAAATTTTATTTTTAAATTTAATTTAAAAATTAAAAATAAAAAACTCATAACCATATTAATTAGGACCTGAAATTCAGATTTCTAATAAAAATTGAAGAATATATTTACCTATAAACTAACTTAAACACTTTTATTAAATTAAAGGTTTTTATATTAAATATCATATTTTTTAAAATTCACCATAATAACCATATAATTGTAAATCATAATACTTATCTAACATGTTTATCTTTTGAAAATTTAGATAAACATATAAAAAGTACAAAGCTATAATATATAATTTTAGTTGTTCAATATGGTTCTCAATTTTAAGTTTTTATATTTTTTAAAAATTGAAATTAATTTTTAACTTTAAATTTTATGATTTTTTATTTTTTAGATTTTTTAATAAAAATTTAAAATTTATATCACATAGAACACTTATTAATTTGAACTTATTTGTTAATACGGTAATTTTCATGATGTAAATTTTTCTGTGGTAACTATTTAAATTTTTAATGATATATCTTTACATATGATCTTAAGGATTTTCACGATGTGAATTTTTCTTTGGTAACTATTTAAATTTTTAACTTTGACTCCCAACCTATATAATTATTATAATGATAAATAACATTCATCTCTTTATATTTAATGTGATCAATATCATGAACTTCAAATCATGAAATAATCTGTTTTACTTTACTATATTTGTGACAATAATCTTACTTGAAGATAATGATCCTACTGTAGTTTTAATTATAAGTTGAGACTATAATTTAGTTAAAATTTAAATATTTGAAACTGTTTTATTATATAAATAAATTATATGAATATATTTTATTATTATGCATGAATTTTATTGTGAAAATTTCTAAAAATTATTTTACTTCTTACAAGTTTAATAAAAAAATATTTAATTATTTTTATGTTACATTGATATATTATAATTTAATTTATACTGTCAATATTAACATAATATATGTCAATACATAATGAGATAATTATTTTTTAAATTTTATAGATTTTAAATCATTTTATTGGTAATTGTTATAACTCTTATTACTAAAAAAGATTATAACTATTTTAAACATAATTAAAAGAGGATTTTAGTTCTCAAAATAGTAAAATTACTTAAGGTAATTTTATTTTATAAAATTTTTGTTAAAAAAAACTATTCTAAATGACATATATGATTCATAATTGTAAGTATGACCAAATCTACCTACCTCTTAAATAATATATTCACACATATATGTATGTTTCTCATTTATAACAAAAAGATATTAGATTTGTTAAATAAGTAAGACAAGCTCTTGCAAAAAAAAATATTAATAAATATATATATAAAAGCCATAATATTATTGTTATCCTATATATTAATCATATTTCTAAAATAGTTATAGTCAATCAAATCATTCCCCAAAAGTAGTTATACAAAAAGATTTATCATATCAAATGGATATATCCTTTGTAAATAAGAGTAAAAGGATCATCAACACGATAATTTGTAAGAGAAACAAACAATAAAAGAAAGAAAAAAAGAAAAATAAGAACATAATACTTCATAAATGTATAATGGAATAAAAGTAATGTTAGAAATATGGACATACATATAGCTTTATAATAAATTCTTATAAGATAAAAGATATAACCATACACAAAGGTTAAATTCACTCTAATCACATACCAACCACAACAACAATGCAATATTTTATGCTATGCATGAATGCATGATGATGGATCCTTTTTTTTAGATGACTTAATGCATTCTACACCACACTAAATCACATTGAACCTTTGTTCTATGCCTAAATCTAACATTTTGGGAAGTTATTAGATCCCAAATTTCACACAACCTCTTGTCAAAAACTATCAATCGATTTGACCTCTTTTATAGGCCAATAATTCATATATACATAATAGATAGTTGAAAATTTAGCTCGCTGACCATGATAATCTCAAAATAAGTTCGAATGATCAAGTTTTGGTTGTGATAGTCCTGACATTAGGGAGCTACCCCAGACCCTTATAGGTCATCACACTTACCACTAACTCTTAAGGCTTTCAAAGTTGGCCCCCATAACTTGTCAGCATTTTCTCCTTTACTACCCAACTCACTTTACTCATAATGTGTATGCAATACATGTCCATATCAAATGATTCTACAATCATGTTATTTCACTATATACATTCACTAATAAACAATATTTCATAATCGCAATTCTTAAATAATTTCTCACTTCTTACAATGATTCTTGTAGAAGTTATGATAGACCTTTGTTTGTACCTAGATACACCTATCTCCATAAGGTCATCATATACACTAGACTATCCTACACATCCTCCAATAGAATCATTTCTGCAGCCAGATTCTCAAACTTAAAATTTTTTACTTCATCTTTATAGTAATCCATTAAGAGGTCTCTTTAAGAAGTCACAAAGTATTTTTCATTATGTTCTCTTTCACATCAAGTTTACCCTTTGACTCTTACATTTTACTTAAGACCATGTCTAGAAATTTAGGAAAGAAAAGTTCATTTTTAGTGACTATAGTAAGACATCAGGAAAATTAAAAATTATGAGGGTAAAGAGAGAAAGGTTCATATACTAGTATTTTTGTTCAATCATTATCCAACTTAACTTACAAGAAAAAGAAATTTTTGAAAAATTATTTTACAAGCATGATTTGAATATATGAGATGGAAAAAGAATTTGATAGTAGATAAATATATATATTCTTTTTACTCAAGTTGTTTAGGACTCATTTAAATTTCTATCAAAAGGTATAATAAATAAAAATGATTGAAGGTCAAAAATTTTAGTATTTCTTTAGGAAGATAACTGAATCTAATGAAAAATTTTAAGATATAGAAAATGGTTCTTTTTTAATACTATTCTCCACAATTTTGTTTTGTTCATAAAGGATAAATTACATATAATTCTTATCCATTATATAATCTATTCATAAGTATTCATTCCACACCAATATTTCAAGAGGATAAACCATGTATGATTTTTATTTTTAGTCCAAGTTAATTCACATCTATTATTTCATACCACAAATACCATGATGGAAATTCATTTGCACTTTCCATTCTATATTATAACACCATGTTAGTAGAGTGTATACAAATTTTATTAACATATAAGCCACCCGTACATATTTTCTATTTTACATTAAAACATCAAAATAATGAGTAACACCAATTTCATCAACATAACCATCCAAAGGAGTTATATATGGATTCCATCACAACATAAGTCACATAATTACATATTTCTTAATCAATTCACAATCTTCTATTTTAAATTCTATGGTCCAACTAAGCGCTATGTAACCAATCATACATCATCCTAAATTATTCCAATCAGCCTTCATTATTTCAAGCATGTATAATATCAAATTTATAATTTACTGTCATAAGGTCAATTAAGTCTTCAAAGTGGCCAAATGCCACCTTCAAGGGCCTAAGTTTATGCTCAACCAAAGTTCACACTACATTTGCATATTTTGAGCTGGGGGAGTTTATTCCCACTCCTTGGATTCTATATTACATGAATCAAGTTCTGCTCCCTTCCTTTATCCATTATAAATCCATGGCTTTCCTAAGATATTGGAGAGAAAAATTCAAAATTACTTTCTTCCATAAGTACTTCCTAGATAGTTTAAGATACGGTAACAAAGAAACATTAATAAGGAATTAAAAGGAAAGCAAAAACCAATGAAAATTTTAAATTTTATTCTTAGGTACTATTTATGCTATAATACCAAAGCCACCATTGATATTAAAATGGAGATAAAAATAAAAGAGAATGAGAAAAGATTCATCTAATAAAGGAAAAAGGAAATTTATGCAAAAATAAAAAACAATTAAATTTTAAATATTTTTAATGTTTCTCATTTTCAGTACCTTCTCATTTTATATTTTAAAATTATCAATATAATAAATTATAATCTCTATTTTTCTTGGGATCACTAAAGATCGTAAAAAATTTATATTATTAATAAAGCTTAGATTAAGGATAGAATCTTTAAAGTGCGAATTATCGTATGGTTTTGAATTTCATTTTTTAAATTAAGCAAGTTAGCTCTTCTTCTTAATTATTCTACTTAATAACAGTAACGTAAAATTTTTATATTCAAATATTTTTCGGTTTATGCATGAAATAAATATTTTTTAAAAAAACAATGTATATACTATACAGGATAACCAATTGAATACTTAAAAAAAGTTTGAATGATATATAAAATATAATATATTTTTCTAAAATAAAATAAAGATTTTCATGTTAGTAGATTTCCAAATAGAAACCCATCCCAACTCTCAAAAAAGATAAAACTTATAAAAATAGTGAATATGACTTAGCATGCAATGATCACGGAGAAAAGAAAATGAAATTTAATGAAAAGGAAAAATGAAACTATCTTTACTAAATTATTCAAATATTTATTGAATTAAAGACTTTTATATTAGGACCCCATAACCACATTGTTTTAACTAACTATAACATCATAGTAATCAGAACTATGATATATTATTTACCTAACATATTTATTTTTTGAAATCCTTGCTGTAGTGTAGTATGAAAATTGTTGTAGTTAAAATGAGCTCACTAAATGTATTATTGAAACTGAGCTTTGAAGAAAAAAATCTAATCAAACAGAATATGAAAATTAAGATATTTTTTATTTTGATAAATTTTTTTATTTTTTACTTTGGTGAGTTTTGAATAAAATATAATGTAATTGTTTTAATTTTTTAAGCTTTTTTGATAGAAATAAGAATTTACAATGTTTTAAATGAAAGAAAATTAAAAGATCAAATTTACT
The DNA here is from genome assembly GCA_026541065.1 of Canavalia ensiformis. NCBI lineage: Eukaryota > Viridiplantae > Streptophyta > Magnoliopsida > Fabales > Fabaceae > Canavalia > Canavalia ensiformis. The sequence goes on along the minus strand of JAMKYM010000699.1, from coordinate 13,448 downwards.
AAATTTTCAAAGTAGAAGAATTTAATTAATTAAAAATTATATAAACTAAAATCATCAATAATCAAAATTATAACAATAATATTTTTCTATCTTTCCTTTGTTTCCAAAGTTTTATTAAGGATGACCATTAAAAATTGAAAGGTGTTTGTATTTGTATCTTGACATTTTAAAAAATTTCGTTGTTTTTTATTAATAGATAAAAAAATATAAATACATATACAACATGTAATTATATCATTTATGATTTGAACTTTTACTTATAAATTTAGAATAAAAAATAAGAAAAATACAAGACAAATTAAAAATTAAGATAAAATAATATGTAAAATTTATATATAATAATTAAATATTTTAATAATCTTAAAACACATGATTTCCATTGCAATAATTTTTTTATATTCTTCTTCATTACAATGTCATACTTTTATAATAATAAAATATATTATATATACAAAAATAAAAATAATAATGTTTGGTATATAATTAAAAAATCATCTTAAAATTAAAACTATTTTAATCTATATTATGAATGTATTCTTATTTAAATTATTAATTACTATTATTTTATATAAGCAATATAATAATTTGGATTATGATTTTATAAATTTTTTATAAAAATAATGATCATAATTACTAACATTATATTTCAAGAGACTTTACTTTTCTAAAAAAGAGATACTATATAATTTTTTATATTATATCATTTTTTAATTTTATGATAATATTAAATTATTATTATTTTTTCTAAATTTATTATGATATTTTCAACCATTTTTAAGAATAGTAAATATTATTTTTTGTGTCTAATTATTTAAAATATTTTATTATTTTTAATTTTTTCTATTATAATTTTTTTTATTATATTTGAATTTAGTGTGATAATAACAATGTTTTATAAATTCATGATTTTTTAATTAAGCTTTGTATTATTTGAAAAATTGTCAAATGAACTTTATTTAAATGACATATAAAATCTGGCTTGATAATGGTCCATATTTAAAAATATTTTATTAGTTTAAATACTTAAATAACTAAAATTTTTAAAATATAAAGATACCATAAAATTTTTTAATTAAAAATGTTTTTTATTTAAATTTTAATTACACAGTATTTTTTCTTGTGTTGAGCATTCTAAAAACTTTGAAACTACAGTAAAATATGATTATTTTTCTAACACGTACACTTAGTGCGTAGGATAAACCTAAAATACATATGTTATCTAATAAAAAAAATGTACTCGTTGAGCTATTAAATTATGAATATTTTATTATTGTAATTTATTTATGAAAAGGTAACTAAAATTCAAAGGTGTTATATCAATTTTACAAATATAATTAGTATATATCTTAACTTCTTCCTCAAGTACGAAGTAAGAAGAAAAACTAGAAGAGTAATATTCACCGATTATAAACAATTATATATGGAGATTTTAATTATAGAAAATTAACAACACATAATAAAATAAATTCTAAAAAATTAAATTAAATCATGACATAAGGTCTAATATATCGGCCATTTCATTATTTTAAACAAAAGCATAACAACAATACTATTAAAATATTATAAAAATAGACAATATATATATATATATATATATATATATCATAAAAAGAAAGATATACAAACCAAGATTTAAAACAAACAATTAACTTTTAAAATGTACTTTTATAAATTTAATCTAAAACAAAATAAAGTAAAAAATAGGTTTAAATTTTTTTGAAATGGATTTTTCCTCTTCTGTCATTGTTTGATAGAACGTGATTTGTTATAGTTATTATTTATAAATAATTATTAATATGAAATAATTATAGCGTTATGTTATTTTAAAGGTTGAGCAGTTTCAGTTTTATAAAATTAATCATTTTAATTATCATTAGTGATATGAATAAATAATTCATGGATATAATATCAATTTATAAACTCTTTGATATTAGAACAATGACAGAGTACCTTCCAGCTTCAAATATCTCTTTAATTCCTAAATACCGTAATAACACTAACAAGCAAATCGTGAGAGCTCTTTAGAATCCTTAGAGTAAAACATCGAGGGAGATACAAAAATGGTCATTGATTCTAGCTTTGTACAAGCAGCTATCCCACACTTTGATGGTCACTATGATCATTTGAGTATGCTAGTGGAGAATTTTTTACGATCAAAGGAATATTGATCACTGTTGAGTCTAGTATTCAAGAGCACTGCAGTAATGTGGGAATTTTTTACGATCAAAGGAATATCTTTTTCAAGTCATTAGCATCCAATATGATAAAACCATTTTTGTAAAGAAACTTCAAAGGATATTTGGGATTCTAAGCAAAAGAATATCAAGGTCACAGGTTGGGTTTTTCTATGAGCACAACTTCAAGCCATTAAGAAGGATTTTGCGAGATTTTCAACATTAAGGACGAGAAATTTGTCACTAGCTATTATGTAGAACAATGGAATCAAGAACAAGACGCGCATTTCGCTGATGAATATGCAAAGAATGCCATGCCATCTGCAAAAGATATCACAGTCCTCGAGCACCAAAATTTGATTACGTTGTCTGAGCAATTGAAGAATCCTAAATGAGGATTGATAAATTATGTCTCCTTAAATAGCTTTCCATGCTCCTTGTTGATCCAAGAACAAAAGATGAAATCTGCGTAAACTTCAACAATGCAGCTAACAAGCTGGAGTGCTTCTACTTATACTTATTCCAACAATTTTAGAGGAAGCACGAGAGGTAAAGGTAAGATGTGAGGACGTGGAGGTCAGGTCGCGTATCTTCTGTAGCACGTGATCTCTAGCAGAAATTTCAAAACCATAAAGAACACGACTTCAGTCACGAGAAAAGGAAAAGTGTGGAACCTTTGGAGGGGCCCAAGGCAAAGAGTGCTTCTCGATGATCATAAGTTTGGCCATTGCGCTCTCCCATTGAAGATACCAACCTGCCTAATTATAAAGAAAAGTGAGAACTCAAATTTTGTTGAAGAGAAAGAAAAGGAAACCTCTTGCTGATGACCGTTCATGATGCAAAAGTCAATAACTGAACTGTGGATAAGTTGGATACAGTGTCATAGCAATCACACGAGTGGTGAAGTGTTATCTTTCTCATTCCTAGATGAAGATTTTTATTCTCGCTATAGTTTGGTGATTGTTCTACCAATGAGAGCGATTGGAAAAGGTGATATAAAAATTAAAACAAAAATGGATTTAGAAACTATTTCTAATTACTTTATGTTTTGATCTTAAAAAAGTAAATCTAGTTAAGTGCTAGTCAATTACAAGAAAATGATATATGATCATCATTACCGTTGTTCTAGAAATTTTTGATCCTATAGAAAGCTATTGCTGACTTTAAAAATAAGTTTAAATAGGTTATTTTCATTGCAAATTGAAAGCATTCATCTAGTTTGATGACTACAAGCATGTTCTTCTCGTCAGTAGGTAATACCGACACGGCATATAAGTTTTAGCTAAGTTAAGGATCTTTACACGAAAAGATATGGTAATAGGTCTTCCATTAATCACTGCTCCTTCCCAAGTTTGAAGAATGTGTTGTTAGAAAACAACATCGTTCTAAATTTCCTAAAGGCAAGTCATGGAGAGCTAAAGGCTTTTTTAGAATTGGTGCATTTAGATATTTGCGAACCAATAAAACCATTTTCCAATGGAGGTAAAAAAATTGATGATTTTTCTAGGAAAACATGGGTATATTTTTTACAGGAAAAATCAGAAGCTTTATTTGCATTTAAGAGCTTTAAAGCTCAAGCAGAAAAGAAATCAAGAATGGTTATTGTTTCGTTTCAACGGACTGTATGGAGTAGTATTGTTCAAATGAGCTCTTCTCAGGGAGAGCATGGAACCATAAAGAAACAAGTCATAACATATACACCACAACAAAATAGAGTATCAGAAAGAACAAATAGAACCATTCTCAACATGGTCCGGAACCTTCTGAATAGAAGCAATATCCTTAAAAGTTTTTGGCCTAAAACTGTTAATTGGAGTGTGCACATTCTAAATAAAAGTCTCGCATTTTCTATACAAAATATGACACTGGAAGAGGCATGGAGTGGAAGAAAACCAACTGTGGACCATTTCAAAGTTTTTGGGTGTGTTGCCTATGCTTATATTCCTAACCAAATGAGATCAAGTTAGATGATAAGGGAGAAAAATGTATCTTTCTTGGTGTTAGTGATCAATCAAAAGCCTTCAAACTTTATAATCCTAATACTAAGAAAATTATTATTAGTCGTGATGTTATTTTTGATGAAGACAGGTTTTGGGAAAATAATAATAATGGTGGCATAGGACAAATTTCCACAAGTTTTGATGAAGAAAATGAAGATGAAATGCAACAGTCAAAGGATCATGAGCATCAGTCTATTCCATCTGTTACACCTGAAGAAGAGAGACCCCAACAAACTAGAAAAAGACCTTCTTGGATGGTTGGTTATGAGGTAACTGGAATTGAAGATCTTATTACTCACTTTTCTTTATTTTCATAATGTGATCCTACAACATTTGAAAATACCGTCAAAGAAGAAAAATGGAGAAAAGCAATGGATGATGAAATTAATGCAATTGAAAGGAATGACACTTGGGAGTTATGTGATCTTCCAGAAGGGAACAAAACCATTGGGTGTAAAGTGGGTCTTCAAAATAAAACTCAAAGTAAATGGTCAAGCTGATAAGTACAAGGCACGCTTGGTGGCTAAAGGTTACAAGTAAGAGTATAGCATTGATTATACTGAAGTATTTTTACCAGTTGCAAGACATGACACGATCAGGTTAGCAATTGTATTGGCAGCACAAAATTCTTGGCCTACTTTTCAGTTAGATGTCAAATAAGCTTTTTTACATGGATATTTGAAAGAACAGGAATTTATTGATCAACCCCCTAGCCATGTGAAAAAAGGGAATGAACACAAAGTCTACAAATTGAAAAAGGCACTTTATGGGTTAAAACAAGCTTCCTGAGCTTGGTATAGTCATATTGAGTCTTATTTTTTTAAAGCTTTGTTTTCAAAGTAATCAGAGAACATGATGCTATTTTGTTAAATTTGGAGAAAAAGGAACAACTCATAGTTCCATATATGTTAATGATCTTATATACATTGGAAAATCAGGCTACCAGCGTTTACAGAATTAAGACATGTATGATGGATGAATTTGAAATGTCTGATCCTGGTATGATGCATTATTTTCTTGACATAGAGGTAATGCAATCAAATGATGGGATCATTCTTTGTCAAAAGAAATATATTGGAGAAATTCTAGAAAGATTTCAAATGAATGATTGTAATCCTATAAATACTCCCATTGAGTATGGTTTGAAATTAAATAAAGATCCCTTAGGAAAGAAGATAACTAGCACATTTTATAAGAAAATTGTGAGTTGTTTGATGTATTTAACTACAACTAGGCCTGATATAATATATTTGTAAATTTAATCGCCAAAGTGTATACGGAGACTCCACAAAATTGCATTTATTACAGCTAAAAGCCGTGATTCTTTAGTTATTTATAAAGGAAAGAGATTTTGGTTTATTTTACAAGAAAGGTGAAAAGATCAATCTAATGGACTTTACTCATAGTGATTATGCATAAGATCAAGATGATAGAAAGAGTACATCGGGGTGTGTTTTTATACTGGTACAAAAGTCCACTTCTTGGTTTTAAAAAACAACCTATTGTTACCTACAAGCTGCAGTCGAATTTGTTGCAAACAACTACCATTTAGGCTTGTCAAGCCACATGGCTAAGAAGAATTCTTGAAGAAATGAAATTCTAGCAACCAAATGCTACTAAAATCTTTTGTGACAATAATTCAACAATTACTTTGTCCAAAAACCCTGTGTTACATGGAATAAGCAAGCATATTGACTTGAAGTTTCATTTCCTAAGAGATCTTGCAACATGTGTAATAATTATGGTAAATCATTGCAAAATCAAGAAATAAGTAAATATTATCTTTACTGTCATTTAGTAACATTTGAAGTTTCAAAAATGTTCGAGTTTGTTCTTCAAATGATGTTATCAAATTCTTGACTTAATTGAAGTTTTTGAATTTTTTCTCTAAACTAATTTCTGCAAATATCAATTTAGAGAAGAGTGTTAGTAGTTATAATTTACAAATAATTGTTAGCAGTTATGAAATAATTGTAGCATTATGTTATCTCAAAGGTTGGGCGGTTTCAGTTTTATAAAATTAATCATCTTAATTATCATTAGTGGTATGACTAAATAATTCATGGATGTAATGGCTTATTTATACGCTCTTTGATATCAGAATAATGACAGAGTACCTTTCAGCAAGTGTCTCTTTAATTCCTAAATACCATAGTAAAACTAACAATATTTACATCAGTAATCTCCTTACTTGGACAGGTTCTAATAGACTGGTTCTCTTGCAAAACTTACAACTTCTAGCTTTTCCCACTTTTTGATTATATTATCTTAGAAAAACCTTTTATTGTTTAAGTTGGAGAATTTCTAATAAAATAAACCATCACAAACCTAGTATTGTCATCAAATGATTTGTTAACTATAGATGTTTTTCTTATTGAGGTTTGAAAGAACCCCAACTAGGTCTATAAAATTTGTCATGATACCAATGCATTGGCAAGTATTTAGTGGTAGCCTCAAAACAATCTTTATGGAAGAATACAAATAGTATATGAAGATAGAATATCCAAAAATTCAAAATGCTTGCAACTACAAAAAACCATATCACCACCCCTTCAAACTTTACGCTTGTGAGAATGTCACTCACTATAATGTTATGCTGTAAATTCCTTATTATTTTCTTATGTCTTGCATTGCCCTTCTCAAACTCTTCCGAGAAATTTTTGAAAGAAAGTTTTGTGAAAATGATATAAACGTAGTCTTCCAAAGGAGATCAAGAGTTTAGAGAAGAGCTCTTATATGTATCTAACAAGGATGACTTGATCTAACCATTTTTTCCCAATGTTTTCAATGGCAAGATCAACTTAAAATGTTGGATAAAAAATAATTTAAAAAGTTAGGTACATACTTATCAAATGGGTTGCGTCAAGAATACTAGTTTAATAAGTTGGATTAATCCGAGGAGAGATAAAGTAAAACGTTTCGCAAAGTGAATTTATACTTTTATATCTTCCAGTAATCATCTGATCCCCAAAAAGTGGCCATGAAGATTGTCGTAACCATAATTACAACGAGACAACGAACTTGCTAAAAATTCGAAAAGAATTTTAAATGATTATGGAGTCGCCACCAAATTTTATTTCAAGGGAAAATATTTGGAAAAACCCTAACTTTAGGAAGAAATTCTAGGTTCGGAAGTCGGTTACGAATATAAAAGGTGTTAGGCACCCTACTTGCCCGTTCCAAAGAACGATACCCTTAAATTGTGTATGATTTTTTAAAAACTGTTTGATCTCTTAAATAGAAAAAATAACAGCTTCAGGTGAAAATAGTCTGATACAGACTGGATCCGCCTGTCCATTGATTTTCTCAAAAATGGGAAAACTCAAGGCTATTTAGCTCGTTTAAGGCTTGACCTTGAAAGTGATTGAAAGAGAATGTGAGAGTATTTTGAAATTTTTTAAAGCAAACTGCATCACATACGACAGATCCAAGGCAACTAAATGATCGAATCCATATGATTTCCCTAAACCCAACGTTAGGGCATGCTACCACCAGTATCTTTAACTCATCGCATGAGACTTAGAATTATTTAAAGACATATTTCGATATTTGATTTTTTACAAATGTTCCTGGACCGACTTATGCACAGAGCCGAAGGCATGCGAGGGTTGCACTACAACTCATATGACTCTCCGAACATTGAAAGATAGGGTATGTTATACTTTCAACTTCGAAGCTCATTGCGTGAGATCTAAGATCATTTAAAGACATGTTTTGGACTTTGATTTTTCAAGCATTCGTGGACTCATGTATGCACAGACCCGAAGGCAAGCGAGGGTTGCACTGCGACTCATATGACTCTCTAAATGTCAAACAGTAGGGTATGCTACCAGTTCGCACTTAAAGTCATTACGTGAGATCCAAGGCCATTAAAAAATTGGACTTAATTTCGAGAGTAACAAAAATAAAAAGAGAATTGGGATTGGACCTATATTAAGCAAGAATGAAATTGATTAAAAAGCAAATTAGGATTGACCTAAAAGAAGAAGGATTAAGAGAGGAAATCGGGTTTTGGAGGGATGAAATTGGGCTTGACCCATAATAACAAAAAAACTTGATTTCAAAGAAAATTAGGTTTGACCCAAGTTGAAAGAAATTTTTTTTTTAAAAAGGAATGAATTGGGCTTGACCCAAAATGATAAAAGCACGATTTTGACGAAAAATATTTGAGAGTTGGGCTTAACCCATTTAAAAATAAATTTTGATCTTAACATAAAAGATTTAACAGAGAATTAATTTAAATTGATCATAAACCTCGTTTTGAATTTTTACAAAGAGCTGGACTGAGGTTAGCGGCCCAATTGCAACTGTTTGGCCCAATTATTTAATGTCACCATCGCCCATGCGAGGCCCACCCGAGAGCGCAAACAAGATGGCGATATAACCCAAAGGATTTGTACGTGAGGCCCATTATGTGGAGCAATCAAAGATGACCCACTTTAACCCATTTGAATGTAAAGCGCGGCGTGAGTCGCATTATTTTGGTCCTCATTTGAATATGTTACCAAAGATAGTCTCAATGTGGATGCTGGGAGGTTTATTAAGAAAATAGCCGATGGTTGCCCATGGATCTAACATTGTGGCTGTGAGGTTTTATAACCAAACGCTTACCACCGGGAGCATGCTTCCATTATGTTTGACACCCTGTGTTAATTTCAGTTCACTTTATACGTGAAGCCACGTAAGTTAAATGAAATGGACAGAAAAAGACTATTCGGTCCTTATTATAGCCGCTTTAAAAGGCATCAAGGTCATTAGATCGAAATGCTTCAAAGATGTAAGAACAATCATTCTAATCCTCCGATAAATATTATCTGGTCATTACAACCAGACTATAAAGAGAGGACAACTTAAAATTTTAAAAAGAATTAATTTGATTGGTGGAGCCGCCACTAAATTTTATTTTAAGGGAAAACATTTGGAAAACCCTACCTCGTGAGAAGAAATCTAGATTTGGGAGCTTGGTTACTATCAGGAAGGTATTAGGCACCTACTTCCACCTGCTCCGAAGAATGGTACCCTTAAACTGAGCTCAGATTTTCAAAACTGTTTGATCCTGTATAGAACAAAATAAATAAGTTTGTATGAAAATAGTCCGATGACTTAATCATGCTCCTACGTATTCCCCGGTGCAATAGAAAATTCAAGGCTACTTAGTTTTGTTTCTAGACTTAATTTTGCAAGTCTTTATGCTGGTAATTAGTGAAAAGTTTTAGGTTTTGATCATTTTATCAGAAGAATGATTGAAAAAGGGAGATCTTCAATCCACATGCACCAGTCATGCAAGCAACCGCTGGCCTTACACTCTATGATTTTCTCAACACCCGGAAGACAGGCAGGTGTTAGCACTTCTTTAACTGTAAGTTCATTGTGTGAGATATCGAACCTTTTTGAAGCTTTTGAAAATTATTTTGGAGAAGGATAGTTTTGAAGAAAAAGTGGGACATCTTCACCCATGCGTACGTAGTCGAAGGTTGCATCATGACTTCATATGATTCGAACATCGAAAGATGTGGTATTGCTGCACTTTCAATTCCGGAAGTTCATTGTACTAGATCTCGACTTTTAAAGCTTTGCACACATTTTGGAGACGGATAATTTTGAAGAGAAAGGAAAATATTCGATCCACGCGCACAGAGTCGAAGGCAAGCGAGGGTTACACTATGACTTATATGATTGTCCCAACATTGAAAGACAAGGTATGCGCTGCACTTTCAATTCTGGAGTTCATTGCATGAGATCTCAGACCTTTTAAAGCTTTTGAAGGTTACATTGGGAGAAGGATAATTTTGAAGAAAAAAGGGAGATCTTCGATCCACGTACGTAGTCGAAGGCAAGTTTAGGGTTACATCATACCATATGATTCTCCAACATCGAAAGACATATATTTAATTTCAGACGAGTTCATTGGGATGAGGGACTCTGGGACTTTTTAAAGCTTTCAAGGCTACTTTTTGGGAAGGATAATTTTAAGAAAGTAGATCTTAACCACGTGGCAATGGTAGTCAAGGCAAGTGATTTGTTGCATCGTGACTATAAGATTCGAATATTGAAAAGAGGTATGTTTGGACAGACTTTCATTCCTAGTTCATTTGTAGAGACTTTAATCCTTTTGGCACCTGAAAGTTACTTTAAAGGATAATTTTAATAGGGAAGAGATCTTCGATCCACGTACATATTCCGAAGGCAAGCGAGGGTTGCATCAAGACTTATATAATTCTCCAACATTGAAAGATGTGATTCATAATTTTCAATTCCTGAGTTCATTGGCATAGTGATCTCTGATCTTAAAAATTTTGAAAGTTATTCTAAGGAAAAGATATTTGGAATGAGGGGTTAAGGAAGGGATTTTTAGAATTTCCAAAAGTTATTTAAAAGGGAAAAATATTTGGCAAAAGATTCGAATTTTACCCCTAATGTTATTGAACTGCAGCTACATGTTATTTTTCACCTCATAGTAACCTGAATCTATCTCTTATCTGTTCATCTTCCTATCTTCGATTTTTGGATTATAAGAAGGAAGAATTAAAACAACAGAATTCAATTTGGTTTCTCAATTGACAATTTAAAAGCCTTTTAATTCATCTTTGGTGAGGATTTATTTGCTGTTTTAACCTGTATTAGTAGACTTTACCTTTGGAACTTTCTTGAACCGCATTACACCCTTAAGCAATAGGTCTGGAATCTCTAGTTTACAGGAACGCTAAGTATTTCCAGATTCATCTATGAGTTTATTCAACTCAACCGCACTGCTTTTCTTTCAACTATCCCAAATCCAGCTTCCCTTCTCAACCTTAACTGACATTACTGCTGCCGATGTATTTTTTGGGGAATTTCACAACTTCAGCTCACCACCTGTACCGTTATTATGAACATAAAAACTGAACTTGTATAGATCCTTTTAGTTCAAGGTTTGATATGGATTGAGAACTGAGTACTAAAATACAAGTCCGAACATAATTAACATCACCCATGATTACTTTGGAACTGGAGTCAAATCCCTATTCTGTTTTCTTATGACTAGTACTATCATTGTTGCCTTTGTGAAGACATTTTAACAGTACTTGTATGTCCTGAATCTGTGTCAAATCTATAGACTACGGAACCCGACCTAGATTATAGATTCATGCCACATTCATCCTGGTAGGTATCTATTCCAGTTAAGGTAAGATCTATCCATCTAGCATGTCTTATATTATTTTCTGCATATGTCACAAATTCACATAATTAACCATAAAGTATTATGTTTACAGCGGTAGAACAGAATTCATATGTCTAGCCTATTTGGTTCTTTAACCAAGATGTTTTGCTCTTAGTCCGAATACCCCTTCAGTTGTAGGCTTTCCAATTTTCAGCATAAACCAGATTATTTAAGCATTAAGAGCTACCAGTTTTTAGTGCCATTTTCTTAGTCAAGTCCTTTTATTCCGGATTGGGATTATCTAGCCCTTAACTTGACTCTCCTTTAACTAATAAGGGTAAGGTGTATACCAAGTTGTAATGAGACTGTAAAATTTGATTATGTAAGCTATGCCTTGTTTCAGAACTAGTTCATGTTTCAGCCTTCATGCTTTACAGGCCTCCTGTAAGTCATGTTCTTACCTGGCGGACACTGACATGATCTTTTCATACAGGGGTCTAAACACTTGAGTCAATATCTCAGTGACTATCTCCAAACAATTCACTCACCTTTGAGTATTTACCTGTTTGACATTATCAACTCTGCTAGACTGTACTTATTGATGGACTGAATTCCAATGTGAACTTATTCCAAAAACCTGTTACTAGGTTACAATCAGAATCTTATTTCTGCATCTATCTCATTTGTTGTTGTGGCGAATCCCAAGGTATACTTGACAAAATGAATAGTCCCCCCAATCTATTGTCTTAGTCTACATAATTACAAAATAGACGATTACTAGTGCTGACTAGAGAGGTGTCAAATGTGTAGCCCGTGACCTAGAACTAATAATCCCTGTAAATCAGATTTTCTTTCACTATAATTACATAAAACACCGCTGTGAGTGTCAGGGGGGAAAAATTGGTTACAAATTTCAAGACTAGATATTTATAGTCAAGATAAGTCTCTGCTGCAAAATCACTCTCCGAACATGCCGGTGTATTATTTCACATAGTCCAGCCAGATTTCTACATGACTAAATCAATTTGACCTGGTTCCAAAATAGTCTTCCCGTCTAACACCCATTTTACCTTTGTCTTAAATCTTTTCACCTCCACCTTAATGCTGGGCAAGCCTGGCAGGTGAAGATTTAAGAACTGCTCAACTAATCTTTCACATTAATACTCAGGTAAGATGACTTTCTCATTGCTAAAATACTTAATGTCAGCCTGGGACTCATGTTAAGAGAGAAGCTCAGGACTTTGCTTCCCTCAACTTATTTTCTTCCCCCCCTTTGGCTTGGTAATGCAATACTATGTAACCTACAATGAGTTTATTATCCCGAGTCTAGACTTGTAATCTTGTCTCGTATTTAGTCCACCGACAGTTTTCCTAAATTCACTATTCATTCTTTTTACAAACAAAGATGCAACTCTGCTTCTGTCAGCCTCATTTACTCAATCAAGCATGTGTCCATCAATAATTAAATTAGCTTTAGTTTATGCTATCTCGCGCTTGTTTCAGCTCTCCAAGTGGACCACAGCTTGTGCTGTCACCGTTTTATTCAATTATAATCTGCCAGCTTCTTTACGCAAGGCGAGATGATCCAAGTGCATCTCTAAGGTTGTTTTAATAAATGTTGTTTAGGACAGTTATCCAATGCAGCTCAAAACAACTCTCAGCCTCTTAAAGTTAGATTTCATCCAGTAAGTGAGAAATCTAATTACCGTGACATCTCACAAGATGCCGATTAATTCTAAGCCGAACCTTGTGCTTTTTCTCGGGGTTTCTAATTTGGGAGAGGTCACTCAACCCTGCTAGGAATTTAATAACTCTCCCAAAGAAGACAATAATTGAGATTAAATAATATAACCTCCTATTCTTTAAAGCTTTTAGAACATCTATTGCAAGCCTATGTTAAGCTTTGAGATTCAAGACCTCAAATCCCAGCCTTTTTAAAAATCAAATCAGACCATAATACAATTGTCTTTCTAAGCATGATCTCTAAACCGGAAATAAACCTTAACACCTCGAGCCGCTATTAACAGACTAATAACAAATTTAGGTTCCCAAAAATTTTTGTTGTTTTTTTTTTTTTTTATTTGTTCGTTACTACTTAGATACGAGATATTGATCCCGATGTCAACAAACTCA